>JBBPCY010000013.1:17751962-17786925 GCA_037974405.1 Brachyalestes nurse
GCCGCTGGCAGACGGAGACAGGGAGATCAGTCTATCCTACAGCGACCCCTGACGGCCGCTGACGGGTACCGTGACAGAAATCAACCCAGTAACTCTTAAAAAAACTATATGTCACCAGCGCAGGCAAAATGAAAAGTACACAGAATGTCAAAGGGTAACAAGTTCTCAGCACAGCCGCTACCATCCCAGACTCCATGTTGAGCAAATAACCATGGCAATCAGAACACTAATCCTGCTCAAATAGAGAGAATATAGCACTTTGCACAAAGGAGAAGGAGTGACTGTCATGTGATGCGCCCAGAGACGAACGTTTCTTTGCTTTTCCTTTTTCCTTTGACTAGCATGTGACACCACATCACGCAGTGGGTGGACACTGGTTCTGTCATGTTGAAGATTGTACATGAGCGTCCTGGCGGCCACACTGGAGAGTCGTTGCGCAAATATCCCCTGGTAAACAAAAAAGTCGTGGTTATCTAAAAACTGCAGGACTCTGCAGAAGACCCCTCTCTGAGATGGAGAGAAGGAGGTTAATTGATTCCCAGAATAGCCTGTGTGAGGCAGTGCATAGGTGGGCTCTGGGCCAGCTTGCCGTTTCTTTGCTGTTCATTACCAGGCCATGTTCGCTTTGTGAAGAACCCCTTGAAGATTTGCCGGGCTCAGCCCGTTGTTTGTGCTTAGGCTATGCAGACACAACACATTATGGGTCCTGAACATATTGCTTATGGTATGGTGATACATTTCCTCTCTTTTTTTAGACTAAGTGCTTAGATTTAGACTAAGTGCTTATAACTACGCTTAATGTTAACAACTTCATAATAATCATTTGCCACGGTGGAACAAATGCTTTGTACTGTGCCAGTATCATTAAATTATATTTTTATAGCAGTGCCATATTAACAGAGGTGGGTAGAGTAGCCAAAAATTGTACTCTTAGGGAGGGCAGGATATACAGAGGTCTGTGTCACAGCCGTGTTCTGGGGGGCGGGTGCGCAGGTATCTGCAGCTTGGCCGAGAAAGACAGGCCGCGCACCGGACGGAAGTTCTGGACTTTTCCAGAACACACAGATTGCCAGTCCACCCCTGCTGAAATGTCGACATGTTAAGTTACTTAAGTAAATGTAACGGAGTAAATGTAGCGCTTTACTACCCACCTCTGCATATTAAGGCCCCCAAGCAGCAGAATTAGCTAATGCTGTTGCTGGAGTTTGACTCCCAGGTATTCTAGATTGGGGGTCTAAGGGAGAACAGGTGGTTTTCACTTTGGGTTAGACTTCTCACCGTGTCTGCTGTCAGATGATAGTGATACATAGGCATCTACTAGGTTTGGACAGTTAGCTAGCAGTGTTTCTCAACTCTGGACATGGAGGCTCACTAGTGTGCATCTTCTAGTGCTTACCTTGGTATGTTGACGCAGGTGTGTTGGAACCTCTAGGGAGAGGGTTGGCAAGCTTTGCTCCAGGCTCTATCAAGCTGGGATGGATTACAAAGGTTCAACAATTCCACATTTAACAAAATGGATAAAGATACACAGAAACAAGTTTAAACAAAAAGAAACTAAATGTAACAAACTTAACAAAAAATATATAAAGAGTTACACAAGTGCTAAGAGAGAAGATGATCCGATCCAATGACCAGCTCCCACATTTTGATTCTGCCTGAAAATGCTACACTATCTATATCAACCCTTTTGTTCCTAATGTTTAATTACCGCTTTATCTATACTGCTGTGCACTGGGTTCTCATTGCTGATTAAATTTTCTAATTTTTTAGTCTGTGTTTAGCCTGTAGTCAAGTGGAAAGTCAGCACAAACACGCCAATCCAAAAATCTCTTTACAAATATTTGTTCGACCCTATCAGCACGTTCAAATATTCACAATATTTTTGGTACTTGGTGCTTCAGTATATTTACCACTACAGCCGAGTTAGGAACCTAGGAAACTGCAGCATCCACCAGAGATGTTTATACATGACTTTCTGTCAGCAATGGGCGCAATCAGATTATTGACGCGTGTGTTGTGTTGTCCATAGAAGCTAAATGCCTATTTGCACTGAAGAAGTGGCCAGTGGCAGGACTATGGCCAGAATCAACAATCTGACCACTCGAAACAATTAAGCAAGCAATAGCAGTTGAAGTCCACTGTGAGTTCGCTTAGATGGTCTGAGTAAATGGGATGCCTTGACTCCTACTGAGCTGTCAGTAAGTTAATTGAGCAGCCATGTTAGATATATGACTAATGCTATCCCCTTTGATCACACTGACAGAGTGATGCATCCACACTAGCGAGCGAGCATTCTCATTTACAGATTCTAATTCACAGACACGGTGTTGCTGGTAATGGGATTGTTTGTCTTCGAGCTCATTTGAATCCCTTTCAAAATTTGTTGTTTGTGGTTCTTGTCAATAAAGCCTCTCAGCAGCTTTATTTGGGCTGGATCATCTTTGCAGTGGCTTGAAAGCAGACTGTTAAAGTTTCCTCTACAGATTTGCGAGGCCTGTAGACGACAGTGAAATTTGTGTTTTTTTTCTCTGTGTACCAGTCTCTTCTGCCCTACACAGATAGTAGATAATCGTTTGTTGAAAACTGCAAAACTGAAAGTGTGATGTGGGGCGCGAGGGCCGCTGTTAAATATGTACAGCACAGATTTAGAGCACCCATCGCCTCTAATATGTCATCAGTTTGTCCAACAAACTGATTTAGCATTTGAGTGGTTTGCAGGCTTTCCAGCCAGTTGCATCATCTCAGCTGACCTCAGTACAGTGATCTCTTCATGCTGGTTACAAAATATTTATCAGCATGAACAGTTCACTTCATGACATGACCCAAAGCACCAACCCTGACAGTGCAGCTCAGTAGCTTGGGCTTAAAATTAGCAGAGACAAGCAAAGTTGTGAACCACCCGCTGATCCAAGGCATTCCAAATTGCCTGCAGTATATTGCCTTCCTTCTTGAAATCACAGTGACCATTGGTTGTTTTTAGTTGATGCCAATGGAAATTCTGTGTTGTCTATACTTAGCAACCAGGGTATGATTTTTTGTTTTGTTTGTTTGTCAGGGTTATTTTCTTTTTGGAGTTTTTTTTGTTTGGTTAGTTTTATAATTACATGACAAAGTTTAGTTTAGTCTTTATTTAGTTTCAATTTTTATTTTGGATTTCATATTGAATATTAGGCATAAACTGCAGACATTTTCTTTCTCATGATTTTTGCAATGTAAAATGAGAAAAACTGTAGAATATGCTCAGCTATGTTGCACAAGAACATTGCCTTTACATCACAATTACTTATTGCCACATCCTGGGTAATTATTCATCAAGAAATTATCAAGAACCTCAAGACCATCCTTCATACACTGAAAACAAAACCTTTTTTTTGTTTGCAGTACTAGGACTTTTTTGTTCTGTTGGACATTATATTTATCATTTAGGTCTTTTGTGTTTACTACAATCAATCAAAACCCTTTTTTTCTATCCCAGCTTTTTGAATGATACTCACTAATGAAATTCGTGTTTTGAGGAAGCACATCTGGCCCAGTAAACATAGTTAATCATAGCTGTACTTGGATGCCTAACCTGAATTTAGCTAGATAAGTTCTTATATCACTCTCAGATGATAACTGGAAAATGTGTTCTTCCCTTTTTTTACATGAAATAATTTAATACAATATGTAAAAACTGTTAAAGTTAAAAAATGCAATACAATACAATGCAGGATATGGCCCCTTTAAAGTTTCTCAGTTTCTCTTCTGCAGTCGCAGCTTTGTGTGTATGTCGGTGAATATGTACTGCACCATGAAATTGTGATTGAGGTTTAGATTACAGTTCCAAAATCCAGCCTATCAATCCTCATCTTACTGAGACCCTCAGATGCAACTTTGGTGGCTAGACGGGAATGCCCTTGGGTTAGTTCTGTGAGATTGTTTTATTCTCGGTGAATACTGCAGAGGCACTGAATGTTTTTATAGGATGCACATTTAAGCATATAGGATGCAAGGAACACCTTAAACTTATCACGAGACATCATGTTTAGAGCATCATATGCAATATAAATGTTAATTAGTTCATATAAGTAAATTTATAACATAACCTTTACATGGCGTCTGCTACCAAGATTTAATCTATAGTCTTTATCAATACTTTAAAGTATTGACCCATTTCGAGCAGTATTTAGTAGCAGCTCTCAAAGGCCACAGCGCAGTAGCATTTAGCCCATAAGTGTTTACTCTTTTGAAACTAAGTGGTTAATGCAGTGAATCAGTGCTCCTTGCTCCGTCCCCACTGTTCCTCTGCTTGCCTGTCAGAAATGGTCTCTGTGAGAATAAAACATGGCAAGACTAAGCTTATTAAGGCAAGAAGGGGTTGTATACCTAGCTTATATGAGCCATAATTTCACAAGCAAAGCAGAGGGATGTCTTTAGTGTGAACTTGATGTGCCTGGAAAATCCTTTTTTTTTTACCAGGCTGTTTTTTAAACCACGTTATCTATTAGCAGCCACATAGAGCTGAGGAGGAAACTCCCAAAGCATTTTATGCCCACTTCAGGGAAAGGGACAGATAAGTGAGCTGGCGCCACTCTTTTACATTTGTGCTAAGTCATGCATTTTGAAGACATGGAAGACATCAGAGCAGGTCTCTTTTCTTCAGACCAGAAATGCTTCCTTGTTTATTTGTTTGTTTATTGTTTCATCATATTTTTATGCTGCCCGTAAGGTATGTTTATCTCCATGAAGCGAGTTGAGGCAAGTTCCAGACCGGCAGCTTTTTGTGTGGAGTCCTTTAGGAACCTTATGTCCAGTTCAGATAGGGAGCTAGCACAATAACAACAAAAACAATAACATTATTATTATTATTATTATTATTATTATTGTTATTGTTGTTGTCCCTCTTGTTGTTGTTGACAGACGAATCCAAAAAATATACACATAATGTACCAAAAATAAGCAAATTATGACAAAATTACAGGTATATTCCCCAGTATTCAATACTACTAAAACTATTTTTACTAAAATACTAAATCTCCTAAAGCTTCTTCCATACGTTTTGAATATTTCTGAATGTCTTAATCAACCCTGATATTAATGACCACACAGAAATAACCTAGGTTGGTGGGCTGGAAGCATCTCACAAGGCTGATTCTTAAATGGTATAGAGCAAGCGTCACACAACACTCTCTCCAAGATCATCTTAACTGAAATCCTTTTCATATTTAAAACCAGGGACATCGGCATACTGGTAATGTTTGGGCCTTGGTCCAGACAGCTCTTTAATGCTGTTCAACTGGGATGCATGTGTTCACACATACCACATAAATCCCGATAAACAGGCAGTGATTTTCTCTTGTAAAAACAGTGAATTCGTCTGAAAATTCAAACATATCACAAACACCTTGGTTTGCTGCAAGTTTCCTGTAAGCTTTTGTGCAGAAGCAGACACTCACACAAGCCGTTTCTCTGGAATCAAGTGAGAAAAAACACCCATCATGAAACTAAATAAAAAAGCATTTCAGAAAATTCCTATTATGCTGGCTATGATCTAGACTTCACTGTATTAACTGCCTTACACATGGTAACGTATACACCCTAATACATCATATTCTGTACACAAGTCCTTCAAGTAAATCCTGGGCATTGTACTGGAGTTCATGATTTATTACAGTGTTATTTGTAACCAGAATTTCGACTCAGGCCCATGTTCACACTGTTTAATTATCATTCATTATCTGACAGAAGTGTGAAAAGTGGTGGGTGTCTTCCAAAAAACATTTCTGTGACATTTTCATGTGGACGGGAGGCCAAAATGCATAGAAAAAACACAATGTCAGTTGCTCTCAGGTTTTTAGGTAGTGAAGCCCAGAGCCTGGAGCCTTAGTGACTGAACAGGCCCTAATATCCTGCTCTTTGCCATTTTGGCCAAAAGGCAATCATTGATGACAAAAATTGTCTTTGCTTCTCTGAAGTCTTCCACCATTTTATTGCTGCGATGGGAAGGCTTCCATTGCTGTGGAAGACGTCAGGTTTGGAGAGGAGGCCTGCTGTCTTGTCAATCTTTAACGGGATGCAAATTACTGCTGACATTCTCTCACGCTGCACCGTTTCCTCTCCTCCCTTTGGCTCCGAGTACAAGCAGCGCACATGTCATTCATGGCGAGCAGACATGTGGCTGTTAGACGTTTCGAAGCTAAAATTAGCTCAGAGAATCATCCCGTTTTCTCCTTCTCGGACAGATGGTGTATATCTTAATTAGTACAATCACATCAGAAAGCCACTGTTGAACCGAGTCACTCCTTTTGCGCTGTTAATTTGTTTGCTGTAAGTGGGAAAAAGAGAATAGGCAAAACCACAAAACACTACACTGTCAGAGGAAACGATTCAGCACAGGTATGTTTTTGTTGATCAAGGTACAAACACTGGAAATGTACTTTTAATGGTACAACATGGTATTTTTTTTAATCCTAGCGGGTATATTAGTTCTTTTTCATAAGCTTTAAAAACAAAAAATAAAATTAAAATAACTAGGGTAAGGACAGAGTGTATGGAATATAATTCCCTCACTAGGTACCGAAGACATACTTTTGGAGGTACCACCGTTCTCAACAACCTTTTTTCCTGCAAAAGAAAACCTAGCCCCCAAATGGTGGAAATATGCCTGAGGGTTTCAGCATTGCAAAAGCAAAAATGGCCTGCTCTCATGCCTAATGTACGTCGTCGAGGCCTGCATGTGAATTCTTCTCAATTATGTGAAAACAAATCAGGTTTCATTAAAGCACGTCACCAGCAGCAGATGCTACTTAAGGAAGATAAACAAAATGCGTGCTGGTGATTGCACCGAGATGAAAGATTGTACTGTTTTCAATAATTCATCGTGCTGTGTGAGTTCCTCCCCAAAATTCCTCCACCTCATTTGCAGCTCCCATGATTCCATCTCGTAAATGAGACGAATATTTGTCTGCAGCTCCAGATCAGGCTGTGAGATTCCAGTACAGCTCAGGCATCTGCTCTGGATGAGAAATCACAAAGCTCTCTGGGTTCTCGCTCTCAGAATCTTGACTCAAATTTTTAAAAAACTCAGGAGCCCCACATTTATGCAGCCTCGTTGCTTTCTTCTTCTGTACAAAATGCTCTTGGACTTAAATGGTGACTATGATGTGTGGCGGAATGCATGAACAGCAAGCTCTGATCTCTGTGTTTGATTCTTGACGGTGTTGTGTTGCAGGTAAGATGGTTGCATAAATGCAATGTTTGTCTTTGGATCTTTCCTCAAGCCATATAGTGTATAAATGAATGTCAAGCAAGCATTTATATGTGCTGGGGAGCTGGCTCTTGATGTACTCCATCAAAACAATCACTCTGCATAGCTAAATATATTCTGTCTTAATGTCACTTACAGGAAACTGTAGAACATTTAAGCTCAAAAACATTTTTTTAAGTGTAATGAATGGCATGAGTTTTAAATTAGTCCGATCCATGGAGGTCCAACTTCCAGCTTACGGAAAAGATCTGCTGCTGACATCATGGTGTCAGTTACCACAGCACAGCTTCAAAGGTCCTGGGGAGTCCATACCTTGACTGGTTTCAGTGTTGTGGCTGACTGTACATCACAAAAGTGATTTGTCATTTTATGGACATCTCTGATTGGTTTCTTGTTGCTATGGATAACAGGTCTCCACCCCCCCCGGTTTGAAACAAATATAGACCAGCATTGACTATCTAGCAGTCAGTTCACAGTCCAGAGTGCTTTTTAATCAGTGAAACTATGTATCCCTTGAAATTCCTCCACCTCATTTGCAGCTCTCATAATTCTGAAAATGAGACGAATATTTGTCTGCAGCTCCAGATCAGGCTGTGAGATTCCAGCACAGCTCAGGCATCTGCTCTGGATGAGAAATCACAAAGCTCTCTGGGTTCTCACTCTCAGAATCTTGACTCAAATAAAAAAGCTAAATCAGGAGCCCTGCATCTATGTGGCCTTGTTTCTTTCTTCTTCTGTGCAAAATGCTCTTGGACTTAAATGCTGAAATTGATGTGTGGCGGAATATGGGAACAGCGAGCTTTGATCTCAGTGTTTGATTCTTGACGGTCTTGCGTTGCAGGTAAGATGGATGCATAAATACAGTGTTTGTCTTTGGCTCTTTCCTCAAGCCACAAACGTGCATAAATGAATGTCGAGTAAGCATTTATATGAGCTGGGGCGGTAGCTCTTGATGTATGATGAAACCATTATTGTCACCACTATATACTGAATTGAAATGAATAAAGAACACAACTTTCCAGCAGGCTTGAGTACATTTTTTGCCTGCGCTCAGATTAAAAGTGCTTTTGAGAGGCTTCATCAAAATATTCAGTATGCATGGCCAAATAAATTCACTTTCAGGAAATTGTAGAACATTCAAGCACGAAATAACTTTTTTAAATGTAATGTACAGCATGAATTTTCAACTAGTCCATCTATGGAGATCTTACAGAAAAGATCTTACAGAAAAGATGACGTCATGGTGTCATTTAGCACAGCACAGACCCTAGGGAGTCCATACCTTGACCAGTCAGAGCTGGTTTTAATGTTGGTCATCACAAAAGTGATTTGTCGTTTTAGGGACATCTCTCATTTTCTTATGTTGCTGTGGACAACGGTTCTGCCCCCCACTGATTTACTAGCAATCAGTCCAGAGATTGGCATTGGATTTGTCTGTCCAGGACATTTTTTAATCAGTGAAACTAGTGTAAAAATATGCGACAAGTGCCAGGTGTGATGTGAGACCTTATTAGATTAGAGCTAATTTTCTGAGTCTTGCAGCCAGAGTCTTGCAGCCAGTGCCTGAGAGTTGGCAGCTGTGCTACAAACACTTCATGTACCCTCGAAGGTACAACATGGTCCTTAACGTCCATTTGTGTGTTCTGGTTCTGCAAAAAATCAAATTTATCTCAGAAGTAGTTGATTAGCCAAGACATTTTTTGCAGTCCAATTTGTGAATGTTTAGTTTAGAGCAACAAGTCTGCCCATGCTAGTAAACACTAGAATTCACTAGCTAACCAAATGCTTCCTCCAAATACACGCCCAAAACTGCTCTCAGCCTGCACAAAGTTCAGCTTAATTGTGGTTGTGCAGACTTGCCGATGTGGTTTAGGACACAGTATGACTTGCTGGGAGCTATAAAAATGAACAAAGCTTCACCATGTAGCTGCACACTACAAGCAGCCATTTTAGCTAAGTGTTGTGCCAGACTCCCTTAAAACCCCCCACAGAAATCAACCCACCTTTATGTGCATGCATGTCACGAAAGCATCCATATGTCTGCCTGCATGTGGAAGGGAGTCGTATTTCGGCACAACACCTGCTGTCTAAAATGGGTGCCCACAGCTTTGCCGACAAACTTGTTCATTAAAAAAGATACTAAACTCGAGATATTGAACAGATTTTAAAGTATTACCCCAGTGAGTGTATTTGTCTCCAGAAAAGTTTTTTTTCATGTACAAAGTAGCCGCATTTCTTATTTCTTGGTGCTAAATCCTGCAAATGTTCCTCCATCACAGCAAATCACCTTCTGATTCAAACTGGCCCCATTGTTCTCTGAAATCTACCACTCCACGCTCACATGCTAAAAAGATGTTAGTACAGTGGATTTGGTGAGCCACTGCACCTCTGCTGGACTCATAGGATGTGCTGGAAAGAAAAAAAGAAAGAAGCAAAGGCTTTCCCACTCCTGTAGGCTGCACTTCCTGCTGAGGAAGGCACTCAGCATGAAGCCAAGCGGGCCTGGGAAGGATCGATGGAGCGATGTGAGAAAAAGCTTTGAGTGAAAGTCACAGTGCTGCCCTATCTGCCAGTCCTGATCCTTTGGCCCAGAGGAACCAGCAGTGCTGGATGGAGCTGGACTTTCATACTTCTCTTGATGCTTGTGTGTGTGTGTGTGTTGCTGGCGGCGTTTGCAAGCCAGACAATATTTATCATCTGCTGGCTCGCAGGTGACGTTACACCCTCAGTAATTTCAGCATGCATTTTCCTCCTTGGGGCACAGTCTTTCTCTCTAAAGGCAAAAATTCACAAAAAATTTAAACATTTCAATTACCCTCTATCTCATTTCACGAGTGGAGACGGATCAGCACATCATACCACGGATTTGAATGCCCAACTAGCCTGCTCTGCAGCAGCTCTTTGAAGGGAAGAGCATTCACTAAACGGCGTGATAACACCGTCACCTAAATCCTGTCAAATCCTCCCAAATTGCTTCTTTGTCCCTCACAATATATTTCTTCCCGGTCTATTTCTATCAGCGACTCCACGCCTCCTCAGGCCCAAAGCTGCAGCTGGATTACTAAAAGCCAGCATGGACAGACAGGGGTACCAACACTTTTTTTTTTGCCTCTTCAGCTCATCTTTCTTCTATCCTTGCAGTCACCAATGGATAACGTTTTAGCAAATATGACCCACGTCCTTCCACATGACAAAGCAGCCTGAGGGTCTTTGACACTTTTCTCAAACTTCTCACCTGGGCTGTGGTAAATAAACCCAGCATGGACATTAAGTGATTTTACATTTACTGCTATTACTGCAGCTCAACATCCATCACTGTCTTACTATGGCCTGTAATCACTCTCTGTAAAAACGTGCTGTAGAGCTTTCTCACATCTACTTGGGGGTTGACAGCCGTGTCTTGCTGTTGGTGTTAGAAAGATTTTTGCACTGCTGCGCTTGCAAACATCTGTTGGCAATACTAGTTCGAATGCTAATTCGTGGTTGTTGATGTTGTTACTTTTTTAACATTGACGCTCATGGTAAACACTTTAAGGGTCTGAAAATGATGCATTCATTTTCATTTCTGCCAAGTTCATACACAGTTCCATTTATTTGCCTTTATTTAACATCACCAGCCACTGTTCTCTTGAGTGCTTGCTTTTGCAAAATTGCCGAAGCTGGCAGGCGGGTTGGAACAGCTGTGTGTGTGTGTGTGTGTGTGAGTGTGTGTGTGTGTGTGTGTATGTGTGTGTCTATGACTAATACAGCAACTACAAACAGCGTTATGGCGGAAGTATTTTTCTTCTATGTTCAGTGCATTATGAGCCATCTCCACCAATTCAAGAGCCTAATCTAATTTCCCTTAGCCTCCCAGAGCGTGAGCCAGCTGTTGTGAAGTCTGTCATCCTTAGTCAATCTTGATGTGTCACAGTGCACAAACAGATATGCAATGGAGGGGGGATATCGGAACGTCAGAGCCTGCGGAACTATATGTTCCTGCCTTCAAAGTAGGCAGAAAAGTTAAGAAAAATGAAGTTTATCATAGAATGTATGTTGGTTGTGATTGATGGGTTATGCAGGTGAGAGAATGCCCTCTAGTGATAGGCACAAATGCTGCAGGTTCAGTTCATCAAACCTATAGTATCAGAAACATGGCATAGCCAAGAGCAATTTCATTCAGTTCCTCTCTACCAGCGGTGTCAGGCTGCTCGAAACTTTCCAGTGGGGTGTGTATTCTCCTATCGATTGAGTGGAATGGATTATTTTGTGAAAGATTCGAGATTCAACATTCAACAGCGCTGAGTGAACTAATATTTTATGTTAAATGTGTGTGTGTGTGTGTGTGGGGGGGGGGGTCCAAACCAATAATTATGAAGTGTGAAGGGGACACGTCCCCTTCAGATTGAATGGCAGTGATGCCCATGCTCTCTATGTCTTGTTAGAAAATAGTGAGAGCAGCAAGCTGATGACATTCAGACACATTTCTACAAATCGGTCCTAAATACATGTAGACAAATTGAGACATATCTTCTGTCAGGGCAGCATGAGTATAATTGGTATCAGCATGAGCTGTGTTTGAATAGCTTTCTTCAGGCTGCCTCAAGCTTAGGGCCTGTTGCTTTGAAGAAGCCCATTTGTGGGCATGAGCGGTCAATCCCATGCTCACTGCAAATATGTTTCTCAGACCCTCTGTTCATGAAATTAACTGCAATCAAAGCACCCCCAAGCTCCCAGACCTCCCTCCCCCCAAACTGCACCCCACTCCCTACCGCGCTTCTTAAAACGGATCCTTCCTGGACCCATCGCCATAGTAACAACATTTGCCCCAGTTACTGCTGTAACACTTCTTAGCCTTGGTAGGGGGGGTCCCAGTTAGTTATCTTCTAATCAGGATGGACTGGAAAAATTTGAGGACCCAGTCACTTGTATGTAGTTATCTGCTCTCGAGGGCGCTCAGCCACCGTAATGAACGAGGTGTGGCTGGTATGCCATCGCTCCAGACACTGTACATCACTACTAATGGCTTCTGCCCTGATGGCAAACAGAATTAAGAGAGCATTAATTAGGCTCATCGATTGAGCAAACCAGGGGCAGCCCTGAAGTCACAAACCAATGCAGCTTTACAGTTCAGCCAGCAGTGGCTTTGCTGTAAGATATATATGCTTTGTCCTCTCTCCTTGAACTCCATGCTTGGTTGCATTTTTTGTTTTTTTTTAGATGGTGAAAGGGAGAGGAAAGGGTGCATAGAGATGCACAGCTGGTACAGGGGTCTCAGGCGCAAGTGACTCATTTAGAGCAGCCAGCTCCAAGTGTGTGACAGGAGGCTGAGAGTGGAACAAAAGCACCAAGGACTGCAATGTTTCACTGCGACAACAAACAGCTCGGGAAACATGACGCTCTAGGCAAAGTTGAACTGGAATACGTTTTGCTCCAGATATTGGTGCCCTCAAAAAATGAATTCTACAGTCTTTAATGACACAAAGGTTTTGGATATCACACATAGAGCGAACAGATGAACCTACATGTCACACACCATAGCAGGGAACAAAAAAGCAATATTAGTAGACGGTCCAAAATATATTCACTATATAGTGCATTATTTTGAGAGATTGTTTTGCAGTCATGTCTGAAAACCTGGTGGTCGATATCCTATACACCAATGGAATGCCAAAATAGACTGTAATGGGTAGTATCAAAACAATAGCTTTGTTCCAAATGCTGGGCTTTATTTCTATTTCTATGGTTCTATGGCTTTTCGAAATATAACAATCCAACTGACAGTCAACAAATGCAGTCTTCATTCTGAAAGGACGCTACCAGAGTATCTTTCATTGCCTTCTGTCACTCACAATTATTTGTGCACACATTTAACCCATAGAATTTTAAATGCTAGCATAAGAAACCACCACATCTGCAACCACACTGCAGAATTTGTCTTTAAATGTCAGCAGCATTCAAAAAGTTCACAATGAAATTAGTTTACTTGGGGAAAATCAGCTTTCTAAAATATGCAGATTATGACAAGTGTTGGGTTAAGGAGCACGAGCCAATGCTAGCAGTAAAAGTGCTACACAAAAGGCCAGAAAAAAATAAAGAGGGTGTATATTAAATTTAGAGTGTTAAATCACATGCTTTTGGTGAGGTGAAAAGTCTTTATCTTTCCGGATAGCATTTAATTACAACAAAAATTAAATCAGCATGATTTCTCCATTGAATGTCGCATAGCAGCTCCTTTGTGATGTCTTGACATGACAAAGAGGCATGGGCCAACTGTTCCGTTTGCATTATGTAATAAAAAAGCTTTCATAGCACAAAGCAGCCAAGGCTGTAGCCTAGCTTTTGGAACACATCTAATGCACTCTGGCAATTACAGAGTACTCGGAAAACTGTGGCATTTGCAAATGGAATGTGACCTAATCGGATAGGTCATCTTAGTGATATAGTATGTTAAATAACATTTGCGTAGCTAACTTAGTAAATGTTATTACTGATGTGTTAAAAGAACACTTCTGTGAACAGCAGAGTCATTCTCTGCAGGTTGTATTTGCACTGATAAGATCTCTACTTGGTACTCAGATGTCAGGTCAGGTAATTAGCAAGACATTCGTTGTTGATAGCAGTACATAAAGCAATTAATAGAACAATATATAGAAACCTTGCTGTGTGCAAAAATGCTTGATCTCTATTTGTTCGCAGGATTAGCCTCCTGCATTATTTTTTGCCATTTGTAAAAGAAGGAGGTTTCTGTCAACAAAGGAGTCAACAAAGAGCTGGTGAAGGGTGTCATGATCCTCTGCAGTCTGTAAAATGGTTTGTATTTTCAGAGAATTAAATACTTCCTCCTGCCTCCTTCACATGATAGGCCGAAGAATATTTCAGACTGTGGCTGGGTAGCCGCACAGAGAGTTGCCTTTCTTTCATTACGGCCACAACACAATGAATTCATAGGAATTACAGCGGTGGCGTGACCTTCGCTCTCGCCTCCTTGTTCATTACTGGTGCAGGCAAGGCCGATGGTTCGAGAGACTATTTCACACTGCATCAGAGCACCGAGGCCGGCCAAGAGGTGCAGGGCCGCGGAAAATGAATATGAAATGGAAATGCAATTTCCTTTCGGCCAGATGGGTGACTTAGTATTCCTGACGAATGCCGGGAGATCAAAAAGTCCTATTAGAGTACTTGGATAACGACGCAGTGGGCAAGAGAGGAAGCGTCTCCTTCATATTAAAACTGCTAGGACATCGGCGAGACTTGGTTTTCTAATGGCATGTTCATCTGCCGCCTTGCATAAACATGTAACACATCTTTTTCTTTTTTTATTGAATAATCAATACTAGCATTATTATTGTAGTCAGGATAGTGAAAATTAAATGTGCTGGCTAGAGTGGACAGAGAGTCAATATTCCTTTAAAGGAGTTATCTGCTGATGCCATGTGCAGGGCATATGAGGGCCAAGGTGATATGGATCTGATGGCACACAAATGTGGACAGCAGCACTAATAAGACCAGGCTGTTGAACATATGCTCTTTAACCAGGTGAAAATGTTATGGGAAAGAAAGGTTTTAAACCCTTGGAAAACTGATTTAAGTGGGGAAACTGTCATAGAGGCTAGTGTGTATGTTTAGAGCTGCTGTGATCTGACTCCTGCTGGACTTTTAGATATTCTGGAAACTGATTTGTGGGATGGGTGTAGATTTTTCAGATTCCCTACTTTCATACTGATTCTTCCCAGTTGCTTGGCCTTAAAAAAGTCCAGCTATATCTCTATGGTTTTGCCCTGCATGAATAAAGTTGGATTGCTGAAAATGACTGCTTCTACCATACACCAGGAGCCACTGTAGCTCATGTTTGGCCCTAGCCACCCTATAAACCCTCCTGATAATCATTGTCTTTCAGGTAATGGTTGCTGAAGGTTAATTTAGTGTTCCTGCTTGGTCACTGCTAAAGTTATTAGTTTACTGAAAGACCACTGGGATTTAATTCCTTCGGGACATAGAGCAGAAAAGTGCACTGAGGGGGACCATTCTCAATCAACCCCTTTTATATGCAGCAGCTAACCTTGAGCTTTGCTAATAGATTGCAATAGAAATTATGTTAATTGGTCAGCATTTTTTACTTCAGATCCAGAAAGCTGTTTTATTTGCTTTTCTGATGCTGACTGTATGGGCCTGCTTATTTATATTGAAGAGCCAGTGACAGCTACAGGTTTTACCTTGGTAAGGTTACAAAGAAGGCATTCAGAATTGTCAAGAGGAATTAGGGTTTTCATTGAGAAGGATGATGGGGGTCTTCTGAAGTGGAATCACAAATCCACAAGGACAAAGTACACCATAGTATTTACAAGGGAAAACAGCATGAATTCAGTTCTTGGATAAAGTCCCAAAGCAGGCATCCAAAAATGGCATCCAAAACAGCATGATGAAAATCCAGAGCTGAAGTGAGTCCTGAAGCCACCGAGCACATTTCTGGCAAGTATTTAGACCGGGAAGAAGGTTATATTGATGCAGTCTCCTTTGTTTAATTATAAAGTAATTTCTGTGAGCAAACTAGTTCAATTCTCTGTGCAACAGGCAGATTTCCTTTCAGGTTCCGAAAAGCTAACCAGAAAAGACTATCAAACTCTGTGTAATATTTAAGTAATTGGATGCTTCCCCGGTGCTCTGAGCCTCAGCAAGCCACCCCTGTTATCTTACTAAATTTAGTCATTACACATTAAAAAAAAAGTTTCTGAGGTGGGCTTTTCTAAGGTAACACACTCAAGGAACTGTGTAGGAAACCAACAAAGTTATTTTTGTTTGTGCACAGGCCTACTTTTCATCCAGGCAAATCGACAAAAAAGTGCTAATTGCAATGTTTCACAACTTCGTGAACTGCAATCCGGAGTGCAGTAAAACCTGTGCCATTCCTGACCTTCTCCAGCAGAGCCAGTGCACTACAGCTACCGCAAATGGCATCCAATTAAAAGCACGGCACAATAAGAGAGTCATTACGGTGCCGTTTTGAAGGAAGCCACTAAATTGAATCTTGTAAATGACACTTTATATGCACTAAAACCCCAGCCTCTTAGATTTCTCGTGTCCTAATCGTATTGTGGTTGCAGGCACTGAGGCGGGAGAAGAGATTTTAAAGATGTGTGAGGCAGGATTACGAGATAACACCCCCCCTTCCCCTTCCGTCTTTTCTTATGGAATACAATAGGAGGAACGCTGAACCATGTCTTATCTGAGCGATGCAATGATAAGACTGTTGTGTCGTCAAAGCGCAGAGGATCGACCCGATAGCCATCGAATAATCTCTCGCGTATTATGTTTATGACATCCGGCAGCAGTAAGACTGAACCCGAGGGCAGTCATTAGCCACCACCATTCATCAGCCCCAATCCCAGTTGGCCATATGGGTAGTTAATGCTCTGACTGCAGTGCTGTCTGAGCCGTTAGCCATTAGCCATCCACCTTGGCTCCCTTTCTGTTCCCTTCTGCGGCCTTGGTGAAAATGGTACCTCTCGGAGCAGTGGCTGAAGTATCACTTGTCATTTGTAAGTGATGGCAGGCAGTCAGGAGTCCCTGCGCAGTTCAGATAAGATCGATGATTTCGCACCTTACTCACATCAGCTCAGATAGTAAAGGTCACAGCAAACTGTTTGTGTCGCAAAAGAGTGTCAGCGGCAGTAACACGGTTACCGCCCCAGCACCTATTTGGACACAAAGCTGTGGGCCGAAAAACGTATTAGAAATCCATTTCGAAGGCAAGGTGTGTCAAAAAAAGCGTGTTATAGACAAGACGGAGAGTAAATGGATCGTCACAGAGTGGAAAGTCTGAACCTCAAATCTGTGCTGAAATTACCATACAGATCCCTTCTCTTTCATGGAGTCATGGCTGCATGGATACCCATATTCTGCTCCTTGGGTAAAAAAGAAAGCTGAAAAGAAAAAGAGGATACTCTTTTTCTTGAATCATTTCCTCAAGCAGCCTTAGTGCTTCCTTAAACATCCAGCCTATTTGCACTGCCTGAGAGGTATAACAAGCTTGATCATTACTGCCAAATAAAAAATTAGCAGCTGTCAGTTGCTTGTTAAACCATATTTTTCTCGTAACCATTTACAAAAACAGAGAACATGCCCAATTTCTCGATAATTAATCACCACAGATAGTGTCCTTGGAGTGTTAACGAGGCCGGCTATCTTCGAGTGATTTAATTGCAGCAGATATTTAAATTTCAGAACAAACTTTAGGTTATTTGGTGTGTATTCTGTGTATTAGTGGTGTCACGCTCTGTTCCTGTGGGCTCACCGAATCAACTCACTTAACACTTCTGCTTCAACTCATCAACTAATGATATAAGCCTTTGTGAGCTGAGGTTACTGTGTTTGAAGAAGGCGAAAACTCGTTTCCACAGGAGGCTGACAAACCCTGTTCGGAACAATTAGCGGCCTAGAGGTGTTTTATGAAATGGAACCTCAGTTTGGGAGAAAGTCTGTTTCTGAAAATTCTCCCTCTGAATAAAACAAAAAACTTGCTCACCCAGTGCTGTTCTCTGTGATGGGTTTTCACACTTCACAATTTCTTTCATATCCTTCATGACGGCCACGTTTTACCCATGGATGTTTGGCAAGGGGTCTGGCCTTCTAATGCAAATATACAGCCCAGAACTCTGGCCCAGGTTCTGTTTTGTATTCATTCCTCAAACCAGAGCCGATTAATTGAAAGCATGGCCTGTGTTCACAAAGGGTATTTTCCATAAAACCTTGAGAGATGTGAAAGAAGCTTGGGGATGGGGAGTATTATACAGTGGCATGCAGTATCTGAGTGGTCTATGGTCTCGCAAAAAATGCCTTGGGTCCTTTTTACAATGGTAAGGTCAGCAATGGAAATCACTTCTTATTCCAATGATGTGACAAACAATGCCAACCAGCTGTATGACCCGCAGTGAGCTAGTATGAATGAACATAAAACAAATAGAACATACTGGCAATTGTTTCTGAAATTCATCCTTATTATTCTAGACCTGAAATGGGTATGGAAGACAACAAAGACTAATAGCCATACAGAACACACAAGGGGAGAGAGAGCGTGGAAAGAAGGTTCATATTCTCATTAAGACAGCGATAGAGCAGTAATGGTCTTTGCCCATGCCTGCAGTGTTCAGAGATCCAGTGTTTTCATTTCAATGTGCTGTATAGCCGCTGACAAATGTTCAATAATATTTAAAAAAAATGTATCATCAAAATACTTGAAAACACAAAGCTATTATTATTATAATTATTATTATTATACAAACAGCAAAGTCAGGATTTCTTTCTATTTAAGGCATTAAAACTCTAAAGTAGTTTTGTATTATACATACAAACCATTCCAAATTTAGAATCATATTTTTCTACAATATAAAACAAAGTTTGCATCTGTAAAATAATGTGTTCAAATAATGTGCTAGATAAAATGTAATCTTCAGATAAATGGACAGACCTGTAAACAAATCCCTAAATCATGAAATCGAATATTAAAGAACATTCCCATAAACATCTGTAACTAGTAGAATTGTTATTGAATAAAATTACATCAATTGACAAGGAATGACAAGCAATTCTAAACTTTGAAATGGTTTTGGTGGCAAGAGTCAAAGACAGTTTTTCCACTGTGTAATAAAACATATTTACTATTGCCACTACATTTGATAGAGATCTACACCAAATCGGTCTCACATGAAGCCATTATGACATAAAACCTCTATTCACGCTTTAGGCCTTTTTTGTGCTAGGCTTAAAAGAGGGTTAGCTTTTAAGCTGATGTGCGCAAATTTATCTCCTACTGTCCCTCAGTGACCAGTTAGCGCTGATGCTTGTGGTGTTATGAACTGAGCATTAAAATATATAGGCTACTGAGGCGTTCTCCTAGCATGGAAAAAAAGCCCTGATGCGTTATTGTAGCGCGTTTGAATAGATTTCATGTCGTGATGGCTTCACAAAAAGCCGTGAGACTGGGCCCTCTACATGGTGCCTTGGCTTTGTTGTTTCGCTGTGCAAGTAAAACTCCTGAAGCTTTGTAACACTGCGGTCTCAAAGTGGACGCTGGATCTGTAATTCATGTAGCTTGTGAGCAGCTTGCTATCCCTTCATGATGGTAACTGCAGACATCTCCTTCAACTCTGTAATGTGCTCCATGCTTCATTGCCTCAGCCATCTTCCAGCTCAAATATCTCTATTTTGACACTGTCGACCACTGCTCTGGTGCTGCCAGGCTTGTAGGGATTATTGAACATGGAAACACACGTGCCGTGTTAATCAATAGCTCGAGTGTTCCATCTGAGCGAGGTGAATTCTTGCCAGGATTACCATCTGCCTTATGCTCGCCTTCAGACGAGGTGATTCTCAAATCCAAACCCACCATGGTTTCCATCTCATTCAAAGTGATTTCACAGACAAAGTGCAGAAAAGCCTGAATTACATGTAGTAACACAGATGACAGCTTCTTCTACTGTCATCTGTTCTCTACTGGCAAACGTTCCCCAGTCATTTTTGGTTGCATCTGACAAATTGTATACATGGAAAACTTAATGCTTTAGTCAGAAATACTCAGAATCACACTGGATCAACTTTTGACCTTCAAATCACTTTAGAAAGCAGTAGGATTAAGCAACAGAAAATCTGGTTCTGAAGTATGATGTGTTCACTCCCTGTACACGTAAATAGGTACATTTAACCAGATGGTCCACCTTGCAGATGTAAAAGTATGATGCAATATGTGTTGCATCATACAGCATTTTCTAGTCCTATATCAGAGGTCACATTCTGGACACAGGACACTATTGGCTAGATAATTTAGTGGGTAGTCTATTCTCAGTCCGGCAATGACACTGAGGTATTTACAAAGTGTGTGAGCCATACTGTACAGCACACACCCACACACACTGAGAAACCACCCAAATAATTCCTGCTCACTCGTGGTCCTGTGGGGTCCATGAGCATCAGTAGGTAAATAAAGCTAATAAAATGCACAATTAGTGTATGTGCAAGGTAGATGTGCCCAATGAAGTGTACCTAACATAATGCATTTAGATTTTTCTAGTGGGGAGTTATTCTGAACCAAGATTCCTTTTCATTTACATCGGTTTCTAAAACCTATTATGACATCATAACTTAAGATGAGGACATACGGACTAGGTACAAACTCATCTCAGCTTAAGGTACCTTTGCTCTCCAAAGGCCAAAACTGGTCCTCATCCCTGTTCATAAACGAATGAACTGAAGTACAGTTGTACATGACTAATTTCTCTCATCAGCCACAAATAAATGAGGGGGCAAAGTCAATCAGTGAGGAGAATCTAATCAGATATGAAAAAGCAATTAAAAATACCTGAGCCCTCTGAGTAAGGAAACTTTCTAGATTATTAATATCTTCTTTTTCATTATGATGGCAACTTTGTTAATAAGCACAAGATGAAACAGCAGGGGGCAATCAGCTTTTCCAGGGTCTCTTCGCGATCATGTCAACAGGCCTTTGTGTTTTTTCAACCCAAGGCCAAAGCAAATGGATTGCTTCATATACACATTGTCTGGCAACCCGGTAATGAAATAAACTGCTGGTTGAATGGATTCCGGCTTATTTTAAAAGCGCCATCATGCCTCGTTGATGGCACAATAGCCTAATTTTCTTTAGGCATTCATTTTCTAAATAAGTGCTGAGATCATTCTAGTTTTTATAATGGTGCGTCTATATCTTGAACAATGAACTGCCCTCCTAGAAAAAAAAACACATTATGCAGTCTGAGAGGAGCTATAAGCTCTCTCGATTTGCAGCCTGTAAACTCCAGCTTAAAATAACAGTGTGCCCACAAAGCATGGAGAATAGCAATTTCGAAAAGATGAGCTAGTCTTTGTGCTTTTGCTGATTTTCTTCACTGTTCTTTTCGGATCGGCGCATGAAACAGAAACGCAGGGCTCAAATCATCAAACAAGTGGCACACGCCTGCTTGTTTGGATAGGTTTTGAGTTAATGAGGCTAAAGGGATCTCCCGCAGAATGAACACTGGCAAAAATGAAGGCAGCCCTGCATGATGCAGATGGATTTAAAAGGGAATGTTTATGTGTGAACAGTGTAGAATGCGCTTTGATGAGCAAGAGAGGTTAGAAAAAAATCAATTACACCCTTGGTGATCAGAGTCTGGTGGCTAGTCTGCACCGTCTCATACAAATGCTGTTTAGAATTCAGTTTAATCCGTGAAAAGGGGAAGACAAATAATGTCTAACAAACTGCACTGTGAAAGACAACTAGAAAGCTTAAGTAAGCAGACAAGCAGTTTTAAACGGATGTAAAGATCTGTATTTTAAGTGATTTATTTAGCCCTGTCTTCATAACCTCTAATTAATACAGTGTTTACCAGAACTGAATAGGTTATTGTCGTTTTATTGAAATCGCAGTTCAAATCGCAAGAGCTGGCGGATGAATTTTATTCTACATTATTGACAGTTGTTTTAGATTTTAAGAGGGGAAATTTGACCTAAATGCGCAGATCTGGAAGTCTGGCACACTTTCTCCAGCCCTAAGTCTGAAAAATGGATGTGTTTGTCTTCTTGGCAAAATCAGGCCTGGCGCTTGGGTTCTAGAAAGTAATTGCATTTAATAGCAAATGTGTTTAGATATTTTCCCCAAAATGTCCAGTCTAAGAGTTTACTGCATCAAACTCATCATATTATCCCTGATAATAACCCAGACACTACAGCTGTACCTGTATCCTAATTGTACATATTCATAGAATGTAGAACTCACAATAGAATAGGAACACAAATTACTGTGCAAAAAGGCCTGCAGCTGCAAAAGAAATAGTTTTCAGAATCTGTAGTATTTTATGAATATTATAACTTCTGTCAGCATTGCACTTTATGATCCCTATACCTTGCCAATGTCTGTTTTTTACTCCTCTTTGAAATGAATAACCAATGGCAAGAATTTCTCCTTTCCAGTGGTTTGGTTTAGCATGAAAATCAACAGTGCTGCGGGCTGTTCTCATACTGCTGGGCTGTGCGGGTGAGAAACCTTTTTGTCTGTGGCTTTGTCTGGGTCTGATGTAACGGTTTCCCACAGGTTTTCCCAGCCCTCATTGATTTTTAATTCAGCTCACCACAGTGCAAGGTCAAATCTCCTGATTAAACATAAAAGCATTGCAGCATAAACATATGGACCGATTCCAGATGCTGCACACACGGATCAGCGGCGATGGTGGAACATTCTTGAGGGGGAATGAACATTAAAAATGGATTTGCCTTCAACCAACAATAGTTGTTTATATGCACTCCCCAGCCCCATCCCCACATGATTTAAACTTATGTTTAAGACAGCATAAACCCCAAAACAGTATGAATCCACCGTGAGCAATATGTGATGACTTGAAATGTGGTCAGCCTGGAGAGGAATTCCCATCCTGGCCTTGAGATCAGCATGCTCTTAAAAAGCATTAAAGCAACTGTCTTTGGATGATGTTCTTTGCTCTAGAGTGCTCATTCCAGATTACTATCCCAGAAGATTCAGTACAGCCCAATTCCCACCCATGTTCCTGCATTGCAATAGACCGGGCATAGGCTTGCCCTACCAGTCCATTAATGGCACCTGAATTTCTGTGAACCCTATATCCAGCTGCACGGCACGCCCTTGGTAATACACAGCCAGAGGGATAATGAAGGGTGCTGCGATGCATTTTCTAAGCACTGGGGCGAGAGAGAGCAGAATGAGTCTGCAGCCTACTGTTTCAATAGCTCACCTCTGTTTAAATTCAGGAGGTTGGAGTCAAGTGTAACCAGCTCCATTATTAATGGTGTCAGTTTTACTCCCGGTGCAGCGGTGTGCAATAAATGACATCCCCCAGTTATAATTTATTCTTGCCAGTCTCCACACGGGCCCTCTGTTTAACATAACATGGATGAATCTCCTCCCAGCTTACTCATGGGCTCCTAATAAAGGTCATTTTTACCTGCTGCCATGTGAATTAAATTTGACTCGCCATCTTCCTCGGCTCAATGTGGAGTTTAACATTTTAGAGGAGCCAAAGTGAAAATCGATCACCAGGGCCTAAACAAAGTTTAAATCAAGCTGTAATATCTGTAATCAGTCAGTGCACGGGTTCAGATATTCCAGCGGAAATTGGCAGTCTGGGTGAAGTATGCTGGGAGACTGTCCAAAATGGGTCCTATGTCCAGGAGTAATTGGAGAACAATGGGACTGAAGAATTGTCAAGAAGCATGTAAGATTACAGCCGGAGAGCTGCACAGGTGCAATATAGGGCAAGGGGGAGGTGGTGCCCAGTTTAGAGCGACGAATGGACAGAGGCAGAGGAAGTGATAAGGGCTCTGCGGCACCCCATTTTCAAAACTGTTTTAACTGTTTTGCCACTGCAAAAAAGATAATAACAATAACAATAATAATAATAATAAAAAATGCAAAAAAAAACTGTGCTTGTTGTAGGGTGGGATTATTTATTTTAATTTCGTATCTACACACATATTAATTAACATTAATACACATTTCAGTACAACATACTATAGTACCCCTCATTACATTGGTATGGATGGCCTGTCCTTGCTGAAGCAGTCAGATCACGTTCTGCATTGACATTTTCAGTCAGCTAAGAAACAGTTGATCTTCTGTTTTATCTATACATCTATACATACCACTTTAATGCACAAACATCACATTCATTTTGCCTTTCACCACAGTTTACTGCTGTCCTAATGCAGATGTCACTTTAGTCACTATTCTTATTGAACTATTAGACAGTTGAGCAGGCATTGTGATTGAAGCCACCCAATAGTCTCATTTGTGGTTATCATTTGTGGCTGACGCAGTCAAGCACTGCTGAAGTTAATTTTCTGCTGTATTGGTGGCTTGTATGGAGATGTATTTCTGTCTCTTTTTTGCATTGTAGCCATTGCATAACCAATATCCTCTATTCTGCTTTTCTCAGGAGATATATTTGCCCCCCATAAATTCTTATATTTTTGCACATTTGTTACACTAAATGGTTTCAGATCTTCATTCAAAATGTAATATAAAACCAGGAGAGCATGAGGAAACACAAAATACCGTTTTTAAATTAAATGTGTTTATTTTCATTTATTAAAGGAACACCAGTAGCACCATCTGAAAATGTAATTGCACAGATGCAATAACTGCTTATACCACCTTTAGCAGCCAAATGCAGTAGCTGGTGATCAGTCTTTCACCCTACTGTGGGGAAATGTGGCCCAGTCTTCTTTGCAGGATTGCTTTAATTTAGCAACACCGGAGAGCTTATGAACATGAACTGCCCATTTAAGGTACTGGCCCAGCATCTCAGTGGGGTGTATGTATTAGTTGAACTTGTAGTTGTGATTCAAACCATTGCCTTGATAACCCAGCTGCATGTGAGCTTCAGAGTCTTGAAAATGGCTTTGTACCCCTTTCCAGACTGACGAATTTCAGTAACTACATCTCTAACAGAATATCTTTTGATAGTGTGCAGCTTGTTGAGACCTTTTAGTAGTGGCAGATCTAGAGAGTGGAAAAGTGGTGGCAGGGAGTTTCGGCAGAGTGCTGCACCTGGGTTTTGGCAGTATGTGTGTATGGTTGTACGTCCGTGACAAGTTTCAGAAACAGGACAATGTCAGTCTAGTTCAGATGTCTCATTAAATGCAGACTTCTGAACATCTGACTACTGAACAAATTTTAATGCATGTCTGTATGCACCAGCAGGTGTATGTCTGAAACAATTTTTGCTTGCCTGCATATCTATTAAATACAGAAAACGGGCCACTGAGCAAACTATTTACGAAGCAAACCAAGAACAACCAACATATATCTCTTCTGATCAGCTGTATTTGGAAAATAACTTTGTAGAACTTGGTGGATTTTAAAGCACCAAATTTCCTCTGAAGCCTATTCCCAAGAATGTCTACTGTAATAGGTTGGAAGTAATAGGCTCCATTAAATAGGCCATATTAACAGACTGTATTACATAGGCTGTATTAGAGCCAAAATAATGTTATAGCCTTGTCCTAGGCTCCACAGCGGTCAAAATTTGCTATTCAAGTCAGGAATGAATGTCCTGATAAAGGAATACAGCTATACTGTACTTTTAGAAAAGGCTGATGTTTATATTCATACCCTGTTTCCTCAAACAACAGCTCTGCAGCGCAGCTTTATGAGTGTTCTGAGCTGGAAAGCAACTCATGCATGCACAAAGACGTGTCTTGATGTCTCGTGACTAATGGACTGGTTGTGTGAATGATTAGTATGACACATAAATAATGGATTTTTTGTTTTTACACAATATTCTAGTCCATTTCAGTTGTCAAGCGAGGTGGCAAGGGCTAAGTAGGGGGTCACAGCTGCCATTAAGCTGTAACACCATAAGTCACCTGACATTTAACCTACTTCACCTACTGTGGAATGGTTCTATTAAAATGTTTAGATTCCACAAGGCCGGTAGTAATTAAGCCTTGGTGTGTCTAGTCGAACTGATCTAATTATCAGTTACAGTTGCTTAATTGACTGAGTAACTGAGTAACTAAGACACTATCAACTTTTTACCTTCAATGAATGACATGATTGTTTAAAAATGTATGTTGTTTACTCAGGTTATCCTTATATTAAATTCATTTGATGATGTGAAACAATTAAGTGTGACAAATATGTAAGTACAGAAGATATATGCCACTTAATATTTTAGTACCTTCAATTTAAAATGTTCTCCTCCAACCCTGCTAAGTGAAATACAAACTTTTTTTTCTCCTGTGAATGCAGACATACAGCAAACTGATGCTTATTTTGATGAGAAGACATACCACAGAGAATGTGGGTCACCGCTCCTGAGCCGTATTGGTGTTACATGATGATCAGTGGAATTCTTTGAGTTGCATACTTGCGGTATTCTAACACTGTAGAGCTCCCACAGAGACATCTAACTTTTGTAAAAGGAGGCAGCACAAAGGTACAGCAAATCTTAACAGAAGTCAGAAGCATCTACAAATTGCTATATAAATATATCTCCTGACTTACATGGAGATTAGATGCCTATTTCAATATATAATCAACACCTTACAGTTTTATGGCCCTTTGACAATGACCTTGATGAGATCTGCTTGGGTGTGCAGTGCTATTAGGTGACATTCTTTTTTTCCCCCCTCCACAAACAGTGTGTTTACTGTAGGAGGTTTCTGTAATCTGTTCTGCAGCACATTCAGTAGAATCTTTATAGAGAAAGACTTGTTTCTGCTATGACAGCCTACACATATACACTGACTTTTCAGTAGGAATGTGTTTCTTAGTGGAAAGTCACAAATGCTATTAATAAACCAATTGCCCGGTATGTCCATTGTTTAGTTTAGATTAAGTGCTTGTGTTTGGTTACTGGTTCTTTTGGGTTTTGTGTTTTGTATTTAACGGGTTTTGTTTCAGTTGATGTTTGCGGGTTCACCGACACATTTGGTCTGGTGTGGTTTAGAGAATTTGTGTATTTTAGAAAACGTATTAGGCCCTCGAGCCATTTTTGATTTACGTCTAAAGAAATAAAGAGAGCAAGATGGAAACTTGTCTGTGTGCCTCCTGCTTTGTTGCCGTAGACCCCGACGAGACCACGCGCCTAAACCACACATCGCAACAATATTTGGAATGAGGGTATTGGTGGAAAATATCAAATAATATACTTACTTATATACTTACTTTATTCCTGCAAACAAAGCGATAAAGAAGTCTACGTTATACAAATGTAGCACTTTTTTTTCCCGGCAAATGTAGCACATTTTAAAGACAATTGTAATAGGTATTACTACTTTGCTGAGAGATGTTCAGCTTGGTTTATGGTGATCAGAAGGATTATGGGCAGTGTATCTAACTTTTAGCTGTTCTTGCCTGCGAGTTAGCTTCCTATGGTGCCTAAACCGTTAAATACGTACACACACAGTCACGGGTGGGACAACTGACATAAAAAGTGTACAAACGCAGTCTCTCCTCTGATAATATAGATTATCGTCTGCACCGTTCATCTGAAGACAGGATGTGTGCGCGCAGCAAAAGTGCCCGGGTAAAAACGTTGCAGTGCAGAAAAGGTTCCGCATGGGATTAAAAATAGGTACTTGTGGTGGCCAATAGGGTGGCCATGATTCGCCGTGGTGTGGCCAATAGGGTGGCCATGATTCGCCGTGGGGTGGCCAATAGGGTGGCCAGGATTCACCGTACAACTCCCGGCCACCCCACAACACTGTCTTTGGCGAGGTAACAGTAACTGAACGAAATATACCTATAAGCAGGGATTGACACGCAAGCAAGTGGTACACAAGCAAGAATTGGTGTATGTGGTCCACAAATGCGCGGCAGTTTTCAATCTTCACAGCGCAAATGCGTACCTAATCTGAGTAACTTCATTCTGGATCTCCTGAGGACCACCACTCAGGAAAGGAAAACCTTAAAAAGAAAAATAATAATGACGTTTTAAAATAGCGCCTCGCTTCTGCACCAATCAAAATTCAGTCAGAGCAGGTCTGATCTCACGCTTCTGTCACTGCGTGCCCCGCCCCGCCCCTCGACTTTATGGCCCGCCCCATCGACGTCACGACCCGCCCCCGCGACTTCACGACCCGCCCCCGCGACTTCACGACCCGCCCCCTCGACGTCACGACCCGACCCCTCGACTTCACGACCCGCCCCCTCTGCTGTACAGTAGGGATACGGGTTTACCTTCACAAGGGCAGTGTATTGTGTTTTGGGAGGATATTTCGGGTCATATTTATGGTTTAGACTGAAAAAATAGGCATTTATAGACATTTTTACCATATCATAAATGCTCTTAGAATGTAAACCCCACAAATTGTGGGGTTTAGTGTATATTAATTTAAATAAAAAATTTTGGTGCATACCAATTCATTCATGTAGGTACTCATTAGAGTACTAGAGAAAAAAAACTACCCCTGCCTATAAGGTATGTAACTGTGTGAAATGAGGTGGTAACTGAATTAAATATGCTTATAAGGGATGTTTTTTTTTTTATTGAATTAGCAGTAGTATGTTGCAGTTTGATGCAGTCCCAGTAAAATATGTTATGGACAAATACAGTCATAGTGCAGTTTCAGTTATGTAGTTTCTAAAATGAAAATTATTTGTGTCCAAAAACCTGAATTTATGCTGCAGATTTATACATGAAATCCAGGTGATTTACCTTCAAGGAGACCTTCAGTACTGCAGTATTTTTATAAGGGGCACAGGTAAATAGGGTGGTGCTCTAATGGATAGGATACTTGCCTCTGGACCAAGAGGTCATGGGTTTGAATCCTACCTTCAGTACACCACCACTGGGCTCCTGAGCAATACCCTTAACCCCAAGTTGCTCCAGGGAGACTGCCCCCTGTAGTTAGGGAATGGAAGTCGCTTTGGATAAAAGCGTCTGCTAAATGCCATAAATGTGTGAATCATATGAGTAACCCAGATAATACACAGAAGTGAAATCTGAGTGAAATCTCTGTCTTCCTTTTTACCCATTCTGACATCAAGTATCACCACACTTTAACTATGGAAAGACCACATCTGATTGGACTGGTTAAACTGAGTGATATGTCCAGCAGCTGGTGGTCTGGTGGTTAGGGAGTTGCCCCTGTGATCAGAAGGTTGTTGGTTTGAATCCCAGGACTGTCAGTGGCACCACTGAGGTACCCTTGAGTAAGATACCATCCCCACACACTGCTCCCCGGGTGTTGTGTTCTTGGCTGCCTGCTGTTTCACTTGGTGAATAGGTTCAGTACAGAGGAAGACTTTCACACTGTGTGCTGTGTTCACATGAAACGAATGGACATTTTAAACTAATTACTTTAAATTGAAACAACTTGAATCCACTTGTGGCTTGAATCCAACTGCAAAGTGTGAGGCTGTATGTTGCTTTTTCAGACCATGGATCATCTTTCCTGCTCAGATTGGATATGTCAAACAATGTATCTCAGCTGCCTGTCTGGACAAAGCCTTACTTTCCTAGAAGACGGCATTACCTTTCTCTTGCTAGAATCTGTGCCTGTTTTTTTTGCCCAGAAATGCAGCGATCCACTGCAGCATTTTATATTTCAGACCATTTTCAGGGACATTCAGAACCTATAGTCACTCCCACAGACTCATTTGGCACCATGTCCTGTCGACAGGCTCCCATGGCTGTGGTGACGTACTCAGGCCATTCTTTTAGCTGACTAGGAAATGGTTTCATTCCTCTAGGCCATGCCCCCCCATTGCTGGTGCATCTGTCACCTTTTCATCCACATTCTCCTGTGCCTGAGAAGGCAAAAACACTATAAACAGGAGGAGAAAATTCATAATACGGAAATATATTGACATATCATAAGCTACACAGGGCCAGATATTAGTGTGTCCCAACTGTAGCCACACTGTGGTCATAAATATCAACAATACAGATATTTCTTTACTTCACTTTATCAAATTATGGTCTTTTCCTAAATAAATTACACATTTATTTATACACGGATTTAATACTGGCTTTAAGTGATTTATGTGGCATGATCCTACACTTTATGGACAAAAGTATTGGGACCCCTGACCATTACACTAACAGGGACTTTAATGACATTGATCCGCTGCAGAGACCCCTAATCGGGAGCAGCAGAAAGAAGAAGAAGAAGACACACAATGATTTAATAAACAGAGTGGCATGTTCCTATTTTAGCCTCTGTGGCTTCATTGTATTTATCTATAGTATTTATATCCAGAATTTACTTATGTACAATACATTTGTGTAAATAGCAGTATTTTATGTTGTGTTTTATTCTGCAGATTTCTATTTTATTTATGTAGACTTTACATTTTTATATTGTTCTTGTCTCTGTGTGTCTGTGCAGTCGTAACATTATCAATTTCCTCTAGGATCAATAAAGTTTTCTGATTCTGATTCTTTGTCAGGTTAGGACTACATTTCCCAGAAGGCAATTGTACTCACGCGTTAATGCTTAGGTTGCGGTGGATTATATGTGTATTTATTTACACACCCGCATTCCGTGAGCCAATGACAGAGCTGGACGAAAGCCGTGATGATAGCCTGTGGACCAATCACAGCGTAGGTGCGGGACAGTGTTGGCCAATCTCAGCGCGAGGAGGTCGAGACTTGAGAGTGAAAACGTTCGGGGGAGAGAACCGAGCGGATAAGAACAGTTTGAGTCTGTCGCGGCCAAAATAAAACAAAAATAAAAATAAAAATAATGCAGATCACGCTGAAAACCCTCCAGCAGCAGACGTTTAAAATCGACATTGACGGGGAGGAGACGGTGAGAGCTCGACACGAACTCGTTTTGCTTTGGGGGGAAGAATTTTAAAAAAGGGTGAAAAAAGAAAAAAACGACAAAAGTTGTAGGCTAGGCTAACCCTTTAGCTAGACTAGCAGTAGCATTAGCCTCACTTTTTTGTCACAGCTGAGAACCTCACCTTTCAGAGCTTATATCTATGTGTTTGGACGTCTGTTGACATTTTATGCCCGTCGAGAGTGTAATAATTTGTTGAGGCAGAAAAAAGTTCAACACGAGAAAAACGATAGCCTTGCCTAGCCTTTCCGTTAGCATGACAGCTAATGCTAATTCTGAGTTTATTTGAGGTCATGTTTACATTTTCACCCAAGCTGAATAACAAACTGAACTTATTTTATTTAGCGAAGAGTGTATGTTGTGGATGAAAAGTCAGCAATTTTACACTGAACTGTTTCTACCCATAGTAAAGGTAAGCTAACTAGCATTAGCTCTTAGCTAACCCTGTAGGATGAACTCAGGTCTTGCTGGACTGCAGCTGCCAGCAGAGCCATATTAATAAATAAGTGTCCTTTAGAGTACTGGACACCTAATATACACACTGTGTCACGGTATATTGGAATCAACTCAATCTAAAGTAGAAGTTTGTAGAGGTTAGCCTGTTAGCTGGAGCTAACTGGCTGCGTGGCCTGCAGGATCACTGTTGATCTGGTCAGTTTTGTGTTCTGTCTGTATTTTTTGTTGCAGATGCACAGCAGGGTTTCCCGTTACATTCTTCATGACATTCCTCATTCTGTGGGAATCACACTGGCTGGAGCTTTTTAAAGAGAAGTTGGAGAAGCTCCTGGAGTTAGCCTGTAGTGACTCAGTGATATTCACTGGTTCCTGAGTCCTGGCAGAAACCTCTGATTTAATCAGAGTTTCTGTCTTCACTGTATTTGGAACAAATATGATCTGAGTGCCATAGGATTGCCCAGGAAGTGTGGTTGACGGGCCACACGTCTGTAGTTCATGATCTTCAATCTGCACCACAATGACAGATTTTTTTTCTGGATGTGGTCAAAGTGACTGATTTGCTTCTAAATCTTCAGAAATGTTTTTTAAACTTCTTTGCATTACAGTGCAGTACATGCTGGCGTGTAAAAGCTGTTGTCTCTTGCAGTGCAGTTTCTCAGATGGGAATCTGATGCAGAAGCAGCTTGTGGACAAAGAAATCATGAACCTATGCGCACCGGTTCACACACTTTAAGGCCTTACAGCTTTACAGTTTCCAGATGATCATGTGGAGGTCCTTCTAAGTTAGTCTGCACATGACATGCACATCTCTGAGTCACTCTGAGTTTTTTTTTTTTTATAAAAAAAAGAATAAGTACTGTGAACTACATAGTGCTCTATACTGCCACTCTTAAAAACATGTAATATGGATCTGGAACAGTTCATGTACTGATAGATTCAGTAATGTGTCATTCACCTATCCCTCAGAGGTGTGGCCTTTATTTTTGGTTCATCGTTTGTTTGCTGCATCTTTTCCCCCTAGTTTGGTCATGTTGTCCTCACACACTTGCTACAACTTGGCAGCTGGTGGCCTAGTGTGTAGGGAGTGGCCTCTGTGATCAGAAGGTTGTGGGTTTGAATCACTGGACTGTTTGTGGCACCACTGAGGTACCCTTGAGTAAGATACCATCCCCACACACTGCTCCCCGGGCGCTGTGTTCCTGGCTGCCTGCTGCTTCACTTGGTGAATGGATTAAATACAGAGAGAGAATTTCACACTGTTCACACTGTGTGCTGTGGTGTGTTCATGTATGACAAAATATACACTTTACATGTGCTACCAGCGCTGTGATGGTGAAGGTTAGCTTTCTCTGACTCATGGAAGCGGCAGCACATCTTTTTGGACTGTCAGCGTCAACACGCTTAGAGGAGAACACTGCTAATTAAAGCATTAGGGTAAGTGATGAGAACGAGTCTGTTTGTGCTGTCTTGGACAGCTGTGGCGTTGTTTGGGATTGATCTTGTGACCTCCTGTTGATGGGAATGTTTCTTACACGGTTGTAACACTTAAGACCCCTGTCATTCACTGATCAGCCGGTGTTGTGTTGATGCATGCTACTGATCGATATGTGCAACCGAACCTTTTCGCTCATGTGCAGTTCCACACTCATTACCATCCCCATACATTTGTGCTGCCTTGTACTGGAGACACTGTTAAACTGAGTAACGTGTTAAAAGCTCATTTTAATCGTTACTTTTGACTTGTACGTGTGTACTTGCTTGTACCTACACACTGTCTTCAGTGTACACTGTAGGGGCATATTAGCGCATGTTGCTGTTGTAGGGTCAAAAATGAACATTTTGTTGTCCTCCATTTGTTACAATTTGTTCCTTGTCCTCGGTTGATTACGAAAACTCTCCGATTAATTCCATTAACTGTGGGATTTGCTTCGTTCTCAAGTAGTTGGACAGTATGTGAAAGTACAAGATTAATCTTATTTAAAAATATAAGGTCTTGTCAGGTGGAGTTTTATGAGTTAGAACGCAGAGCGTGAATCGATAGATTCTGCTGTCGATTCGCGCTACAGATGCGTTTTTTCAACAAGGCAGCAAAAACACAGCAACAATGAAATCGCCTGCCTGTTTGTGTTGGTCCCTCTTGTGTCACCAAAGCAGCTCTGAAGGTGCTGTTATATCTGCACCAAAACCTTAGCAGCAGATCCTTTTAAGAAGTTGTGAGGTTGATCCCCCCACGGATCAGACCAGTTTGTCCAGCGCAGCCACAGTTGATCAGTCAAGATCTGGATAATTAGGAGACCAAGTCGTGTTGTCATGTTCTTTTAGCATTACTGATATGAAACATGGAGTTAAGAAGAAGTGTGCTTATCAAATCAAACTGTCAACTGTTCAAGATTAGGGAGAGGCTATCATTACTACCACCAGTAATGTACTACTACCCCCAGAAGGTGGCGAATATAAAAAGGTAATGATCACAAGCTGTTTGCCAACCGCCACTAATGAAGGAAGCCCAGGTAAAACGTGCACCGGTGAGATGAGATTAGATGCTCTTAAAAATCCAAACTTCAGACTTCAAACAGATGTAAATGGGGTGCCATGGAAACTCAAGTTTAAATGCTTGTGTGTGTGTCTGTATGTCTGTCTGTGTGTGTTTGCAGCAGGCAGACACTCTTCAAAGACAAATAGAAAAGTTCCCAGTGAATATCGGATAGTATTTTTGTTTAAAATGCTCGTCCCTATTTGAGACTTTTCTGGGAAATCCCCTTTTTCTCAGGCAGTTCATGAGGACCGACCTGGGTGTTTTTATACTGAACCGAGAAAGAAACGCTTAAAGCTTCTTGCTGAAAACCCCCCTGTTGAAAGGCATTTCATTTCTTGTTTTTATTGAATGCATTTTTTTTGGTTGCATCCATACATATGACTCATAGCGCATGTGAAAAGTTATGGAGGGTTTTTTTTCCCCCTTTCTTATGAAGTTTTTCTACCTTTCCTACCTTTTTGGACATTAATAAATAACTGAGATATGAAGAAAATATTTCAGTGGTTTGATAGTGGTGGCCATAGGAGCCCTGAGTCACAAAGTTTACAGCGGAAATAAAGTGGGGTTCTTACTGTAAACGTAATAAACACTTCATTCTCAGTTTCAACTACAAATTAATTTGCATTTGTGAGGGTTTCCTTTCAGTTAGTGACACCCCCATCACCTCCTTAACTGGGTTTGTAATACCCTGTTTGTAATTTACATTGAAATGTAATCACTAATCAGGGACTTAAATGTCCCTAAGTTATATTTTTAATTGAATAATTGATTTTAGTCAGTCCCCATACATTTTATTTTATTTACTGTCCAGGTCCACCAGTGAACCTGCGTGTGTTTTCTGAACAGATCTTGGTATATCTGGGGAGAGAGTTTTTTGGAGACCCTAACCCTTTTTTTTTTCTGTCAAAACATTCTTAAAACTAATGGAAAGCTTGTCTTGGGCATCCGGCAGCTTAGACTCTTGTACATTAGCCATTAAACTCTTCAGACGTCTGGTTCCTATCACAACCACTCAATGTGAGTTTTGAATGCCTTTTCCCGTAAATTTTAAAAATGCTACTTTAAAAAAAAAAAAAAGCTGCACTGTGGTCATGGTTTTGCCAGCCTGCCCCGTCATTTCTAATGAGTGAAGAGGTTTACTTTACTTAAGGGAAAGCTATTTTCTCCAGAGCTTTTAGCCTAGACTCTTTTTTTTTACCATCTTAACAGACTGCACACTCTGTGTTTTTCAGGTAAAAGCCTTAAAGGAGAAAATTGAAAATGAAAAGGGGAAGGAGAGCTTTCCTGTCGCTGGACAGAAGTTGATCTATGCAGGTTTGTTCTCTCTCTTTCTCTGTCTTTCTCTGCTCTCTTTCCCTCTCTTACTGTCCTTCTCAGCTCTCTTTCTCTCTTTCTCTGCTCTCTTTCTCTCTTACTGTCCTTCTCAGCTCTCT
>JBBPCY010000013.1:17791567-17819852 GCA_037974405.1 Brachyalestes nurse
CGGTGGTTCCTCTCTGTGTGATCTCAGAGGGTTCCGGTGGTTCCTCTCTGTGTGATCTCAGAGGGTTCCGGTGGTTCCTCTCTGTGTGATCTCAGAGGGTTCCGGTGGTTCCTCTCTGTGTGATCTCAGAGGGTTCCGGTGGTTCCTCTCTGTGTGATCTCAGAGGGTTCCGGTGGTTCTCGGCGATTATGTTTGGGGTGCCAGCAGGACTGGACTGGGACAAAAACTCGGCTCGGGCATTTTGAGCCGAGACTGGATTTTGGGCAGCGTTTCTATTCCTGTGTATATTAGCTAGTTAGCTTGCTATGGGTCCTAAACCATTAAATACGTACAGAGTCTCGGGTGGGACAGCGGACATAAAAAGTATAGAAACGCAATCTCTCCTCTGATATTATAGATTAGTGTATGAACCGCTGCTACAGACTGCAGTTCATCTGAAGACAGGATGTGTGCGCGCAGCAAAAGTGCCCAGGTAGAAATGTTGAAGTGTTCCGCATTGGATAAAAAAAAATAGCAACAACTGTGATCCCAGCCACCCCACAACTCTGCCCTTGTATCCAGCCCCAAGTCGGGCCCAGAGCACGATGAACACTTCATGTGTGACTTGCCTTTGTCTGTAGCCATTGCGCTCGGCGTCTTATGCAAACAATAATTTTACTATGTGGGATTTCCATTTAGATTGGAGTCTGGACTCCCCAGCTGAAATCCCAAGACTGGGAGTCTGTACTTGAAGTACTACCGAAGTGAAACGCCCAATGCGACTGACAGCAGTTTTTACTGGGTTGGAATATTGTGGTATACTGGGTTTGTGTCTCAAAAGATAATTTCTCAAAGGCAGACATATTCAATATATTCATGCGTAATATGATGGATGTTATAAAGTATACAGAAAAATTATATTTAATATGTTCAATTTCTTAAATAAATATGTTGACAAATGTTATAAAGACAGTTCACATTGAATTAAATATATCTCCATATTATTAACCTTAAAAATAGTTTATTAAAAATAGTTTATTACATGAAAACACTCCAACTCCTGTGACTGTTCCTCGAAAACCAAGATATTTATGGAATCCTGGTTTTAATGAAATTCTGGATCCTTGGATTGAAAAAAAAGCTATTTGACTCTGAATTTAAAGATATGTTGCCTGAGATGCAAGCATGAAAAAGACTGTTTTCTTCAGCACTGCTGACTCTGGTGACACCTTTGTGTGTGAATGCTAGCAGTTTTATCAGAATGATGGGTAAGGAGGCAGCAGACTTCACGACTTCAATTCGTATACTGAGAAAACAAACATGTCCTTCAAAAGACAAACAGTCTCTGATGGCACATAATCACAAAGGCACAAAACAAACAGATAATATGAGTTTGACTGAAACTACTTTATGTGTGTTGTGAAGAACTTTTAATGTTTGTGATGGAATTGATGATCTGTTTTTAATCTGTTTGTGCGTACGTTAATAGTTTTTAATGATGTTTTAATGAATATATTATCTAGTGAACATAATAAGTCTCTAAAAAACATAAGTTGGCAATTAATCCCTGTGGGCCAGGGCTTGTTTACACTCTTTCTAGTGACGCATGCTCTAAAGGACTGTTTACACCTGAAAGCGTACGCTGTGCTCCTTTGTGGAGTGGTGAAGTGTGTGTGGACGCTTGCCTTCTGAAGCACCGCCACAGAGACAATTAAGGCAGCCCAGAGCTGTATTGTGGAAGGAGAGAGAGAAGTATGAAAGAGAGAGGGAGAGAAAAAGGAGAGAGAGAGAGAGAGAGAGAGAGAGAGAGGGAGAGAAAAAGGAGAGAGAGAGAGCGCAAATGAAGAAAGAAATAGCAGAGGAAAGAAGAGAGAGGAGAAAAGGGGGAAAGAAAAAGGAGAAAGAGAAGGGGGAGAGTGAGTGAGAGGAGAGAGAGAGAGAGAATGGATAAAGAGAGAGCAAATGGAGAAAGAGAGAGAGATGTAAAGAAAAGAGAGGAGGAAAATAAGGGAGAGAGATTGAGAGGAGAGAAAAAGGGGAAAAGAAAAGGGAGAAAGAGAGGGGAAATGGGGGAGAGAAGAGAGAGAGAAGGGGGAGAGGGAGGGGGGGAGGGGGTTAGGGGCGCACGCAGGACTCCTTTGTTTTTTCCATCTCTTTAGCAAGTGTGACGTGACTAATTTTCCTAAACGCACTCATCTCTTTGCTCCATCAAACGCCTTGGCGGACCTCAATAAGAAAGAACAGCTGTGATGGATGGCTACACCTTATGCTGAAAGGAGACACACACACACACACACACACACACACACACGTAGACATGTCCCCTGAAAACAACGGTGTCAACAATGGCAAAAACTATTACCCCCCCCCACACACACACACACACACACAAACCACCTCTTTCTCTGGCTCTCCCCAACTCAAGGACCCATTCTGGTCCTTATTCCTCTGCACAGCTGAAGGAAAAAAAATGACGCAACACTTTGATACTTAATTGCGGGGAGTCATTTCTTCCCTCTCTTTTCACTCCTTTCACGCTTAATACAGCAGATAAGATTAAGGCAGACAGGTGCTGGGGGACGTGAGGCAAGCTCTGAAGCCATTTTTCCCCCTCAAATGGATGAGGTTGGATAATGAATTTAATGACGATTTCACTTTGTACTGTACTTGCTCTCACTCGTTCTCTCTCAATCTCTCTCTCCCTCTGTTTTTCTCATGCACAGGCCAGCGCTTTATTTCCTCGCCAATGGGGATGCTAGTCCAACTGCATTGGGCTTGCACATTAATGGCTGCCTCAGCAGAAGGCCAGGCTTGTGATAGTCACAGATCAAAGTTAATGAGGGTTCAGTCATTTAGCATGGCGGATTTAGCCTGGGGATTTAACGGCCCGGTGATGCTGTGGCGACAGCTTTGTTAAAGTTCGTTCAAGGTTTAACCAAATCAGAGCGACTTGGTTTATGCAAAGCCTGCAGGCGGGTACGAGAACGACACAGACAAAAGACCTTGTCAACACCAGACTGGACTGAAGCAGTCTAATTGAATCTCCATGTTTGAAACCTTTGGGTCATTTCTTTATAGTGTCATTTCTTTAAGCAATGTGTGTGTTATGAGCAGCAGAAGCAGAGAGAGCTGCAAATCAAATGTTTCATTTTGATTATGAATCTTTGGGAAACAAATTGGGCTATCGAGTCAACTCTTCTTCAATTTCACCTTGATTCGTGTAATTCAGAGTTATCCCAAGAAGAGGTGCATACACTGCATATGCAAATAAGTCTGCAGGAACTATTTACATACATAAAAAATAAATGAACACTTTTACACTTTTAAAATTAAAATATCCATATGTTTTTTATGCAATGCTATAAACGGTAATTCCCAACTTCTGTTTGTCTATACAATATGCATATATAGTGTTTTCCCTGCTTAACATTCCTGATTTAACCCAGTAAACGCTTGTCGTTTATTTGGACTATGTGTTAGAATCACTGAAAACACGAAAATAGGAGAGGGGAGGTTCTCCAGGGCTGGGAGCCAATGCCATGAAAACACATTTTTGGTTCCCTAAACAGTCCTTCAGTGGACGGTTCTTTGGAGCAAAGTTTTCCCATCCTGGTCATGAAACCCTCTGCCCTAAACATTTTAGTGCATTCTCTCCCTTAACACTAACATTTGACTCTATAGCAGCTGTTAATAAGCAGATTATTTTATTCCTGTGCTTCCAGGAACAAGGCTGGGAAACACTGCTTCAGAGAAACCTAGTCCTGGGAACCCCATGCTCTGCAAATGCCTGTGTCTTCCCTAATCTGAACACTTGACCCAGCACATGAGAAACTTAACCTTTAATGAGTTAATGAGTTGAAACAGGTGTGCTAGAACTGGGAATCGTCTCAATGAACCAATTAGTGAGCTTGAAGAATCCTTTTTAAAGTGCAATGATTCTAGGAAGAATCCTTAAACTAATAATATGTGAATGTTTACATATAATATTCACACGCTTCTTTTTTCAGTCCAGTGTTGTTCCAGCGGAATTACCACCTTCAGATTAGTGCATACACTTATATACGCTCAGACATAGTCATGCATTTGAAACCATGACCGTCTACACCTAAAACGCTGACGAATGAGTGCTACAAACATTCCATCAATACATGTTCTGTTAGGAGAACATTTGAGAACATTTAGCTGACCATAGAAGTCCTCATTGTCTAATATGAAAGCTTTTAGGACACTCAAATTGGGCAGTATTTTACATACCTGATTGCGTTATTCACTCTTTTCAGGTTGCGCCATCTCACACTGATTGTATTACAGCACCACTGGTAGTGTTTTAGTGGCTAAAAGGCTTAGGGCTACATTCTTTAAAATGCACACACAAAAAACAACCTTAATACAAAGTGGTTTTTTGTCTTTTTAAGTGCAATACTCTAATTACTGCAGGTTCCAAGACTCCTCTAATTTAGAATGAGTAATCTCACCTTTACGGTGCTCTCATTAACTGCAGTGATGCCAAAGAATTATTTACTGCCTTTAATATAGATTTAATGCAATCGAAATTAACCTATTGAAGGTCCCTAAATGAGAGATTTGTCCACACAGACAGATAATTATCTTGGTTCTAAGATATATAAGGGCTTTCTGTTCCTCCTAGTCTATTCCTCCTTATGCCATTTCCCTCAACACACTGTCTGTGTGTCTCTACCTATTTCCTACCTTGATTAAGCTCAGGTATTATTTTCTCTGTGTGAACGGCCAAGCAGCGGAGTGTGAGAAAACAGCTTTGATAGAAACATGAAATTGCACTTTAGAGCATGAAACACCATCTCATTCTTAGTCTGTTTTTTGGTTTTTCGCCTCCCTCCGGTGGCCGATAAGCTCTCAATCTTCCTTCATCTTCAAAAGTCCCTCCAGTGCTTCTCCTGTGTGTGTGTGTGTGTGTGTGTGTGTGAGAGAGAGAGAGAGAGAGTAAGATACAAAACTCTGAAAACTGACTCGGCTCTAATTTGTTCCTTGAAACGACCCACTGGAAATGGCAGACAGTCCACTGCATTGATATCTGTTGAGGGAGAGAGGCTGTTGCTGAGGGTCCCTGATCACTCTTTGAATATGCTCAGCACATGTAGTTGATTCAGTGCAGGGATGTGCTGGGCGTCACAGAGAGCTGGCCAACTGTCCATCCTGTCAGGACCTGTCGTGCGGCCTGAAAGTAACAAGACCACAGATTTCAACTGGACTCCCACGATCTTGTCATCACATTGAAAAAGAGGTCAGTCAAACACCCTTCAAAAGACACACCTAGTAGAATGTCTGCTTAGCAGGGCAGACAATGGCACCCAACATGCAGGTTTGAGTTGCCGTTGGGCCCTGTGTTACGTATCAATGTCAGGAGTCCACAAGAAATGGTTACAGGAGGGCAGAGCCATTCAGTTGTACCTGGGGAGAACTACAGTTCTGCACGATTTCCCTTCTCTACTGCACCTACTCAACCCTGGAACTTGGGTTTACCGATACTGAGGAGAAAACAAATCACAATATTTAATTCTGTGTTTGCAATAAATACTGCGATAGATAATCAAAAAGTAATCCGTAATTTACCAAGATAAACCGGTGCTGATTATTGCTTTATTTTGACTTTATATACTAATTTATATTTTATATTGCTCTTGTCTGCTGTTAGGGTTGCACAACATGGGCAAAATAATAGATAACTGGCATCATATTTAGTGGTATATTTGAATTTACGTATATTTAATTGAGATTGGCCCACTTTACTTTGATCCAAAATTGTTTGTCATGGATGCTTACAGCACACAATAAAACATTCCATGATGGGTTAGATGCTTATTCACATATTGTACGCTTTTGTAACGGGAATATTGCAAAGCCCTTACTTGGAACTTGCATAATAGAGTGTCTGGACTAAGGGTCAGAGCTGGACATTGCTATGCAGTATCCAGGTCAATGTTTGCATAGAACCTTGAAGGGGTTCATAAGTGGTTCAACACTTCTGCAAGCCACATACTCCCCTGAAGTTTGTTGTGACTTTTTGGTGACCTTTTACTTCCTAGATTAGTGGTGCTAAGCTCTAAAATGTGCCAAAAACACTAGGAGACACTTTTATACAGCTCAGCAGGTCTGTGGGCAAATTCAATGTCCAAGAGTAAAAAATAATGGCAGATATATTTCTATGGATGGTGAGTAATTATAGCAGGACCCAGTGACTGAGGAAAGGAAACCACCACTGACACACACCATTATTTTTGTGCATGTGAATCGAAAGGCAGCTGTCTAGTAAGAGAGTGTTTCCGAGAGGTGTATGCATTAAGGCTGATCTGTGTGGTATATGATTTACAGGAATACATCGAAAAAAAAGAGCATAGACAGCAGCTATCTTGTCATAGTCCCAGTTAAGTCAATCTTGCCATCTGCTGAAGACTCAACTGCATGTGGAATTCAGATGAGAGTGGGTCGCAGTGTGATTTCACCAGCTCTGTGACTGAACTGTGCCATCTATGCCGGAAGGCTTGAAACGTATCGAAAAGTTATATTAAACTAATCAGCAGGAAACAGTGCGGCACTTTGTTCCTAGGCTCTGTCATTATTGCAACCTTAATGGTTCCTGCAGGTCCACATGCTGGCATTGTAACATGTAACACTCATCTCAAAGATTCATGGTCATGTCCCAGAGTCATTACAAGTAAAAACTGTACCACAGCAATAGGCTGTACTTCTATTGAACCCCACAGCCTGGATATTATGTACTTCCAACCACAGTGGCTGAATGAGATAATTTCACAAGTTACTGTGGCACTGGAACTGTGGTGCTGCATTAGATAAGCACTGTGGCCAGGCTGTGGGGCTCAGAATGACAAGTTGTTCAGCTTAAAAAACAACTGTACACCTCATTAGTCTCTACCTACTCTAGGCATTTGCATTGAACATTTTCAGCTTTACTCCCACTTTCTCTTTTCCTCTCTCTAGAGGAAACAGATGATATGAATCAGAGGATTTTGCTCTCTCCACCCTTTCTCTTTGATGACTGAACTGAACTTTTTACCACTGCTTAAAGGGTAGGCTCTATATCAAGTCAAATGCTGGGCTTTCTAGGCAGCAGTATAGCCTGGATCCAGTGTACCACAAAATATCCACCTTTCCTCCTAAGAGGAAGAGTGCATTAGTTATCAAAGTCCATTTGACAGCAGCTGAATATGGACATTATCAGAAATAAATATTCTATATCCAGTTTACCAGAACTTCCCATTTCAGTTTATGCCAAACGTGTTTGCTGTAGGTCTGCTGGAATAATTAAGATGCATTGCTGTCAGAACAAAGTCTCCAAAATGTTCCCTCAACAAAAGAAGAAAAACCATACTTAACTTATAATCGAAGTAATTTTTTTCCAAGTAATGTAGACAATTTTTTATGGTCCATTTAACAAAACAATGTAAAGAGCTACAGATATCTTCAAGTCAAAAACATAAAGACGGAGATGTGAGGTTTTGTTCCAATAATTTTCTGACAAACATAATATTGCTCTTTAGACATGTCACGCATGTTACTATCATACCAGCTACTATTTTACATTCTGTGAACCTTTTCCAGAATTACTGAAACTGCACTGGATCCAGACAACTATGATGTTTATCCAAACTGTAGACTGGACCATAGGTCAAGGTGCAGGGCAAAACTAGGGAGTTCACTGAAGGAAATCTCTTTTCCAATGGCAGGTCAGTAGTGTCCTCTATAGAAAAACGATCATTCCTGTGAGCCCATCTTCTCAGACTCATGAGACAAATGTGCATGTTCAAATGGAGTGTTCCAGAGGTTAAGATATAGCATCTGACGAAAGGCTGTTAAAAGGAAGAGTTTATCAGGCCAGGCTCAGGATTATTAGTGGCGAACGGAAAGGAAGGTGGTCTCTTTATCTCTGATAGAGGTCAGGCCTCCCAGGGAAAATGGCAGGAGGATTAGATATGGGGATTAGAATGTCTTGTAATTACAGCCCATGGAGAGAAAAAATTATGCAAATACAGCATTAATCAATAGGTGAGGTCAGGCTAATCCTTGAGTGGGATGCCGTTCACACCAAACACCTGAGATGGTGACAAACCCTTTGAACACCTCTTGCTGCTGGCAGAATAAGAAGGATGCAGTGAGAGTAAGAGCCTAGCAGTCAATTCACACGTACATTCACGCATTCTGTGCGGAGGTAAAAGAGCAGTATTTCTGGCATGTGCAAATGAAACACAGGTTAGGACTTGCTCGCCACCCATAATATATATTTTTAAAGCCACAGACAGAATTTCAGATGGCTATCCATATAAATTGCCTTGCATAGGTCATGAAATAACAGCTTCTTCACCCAAACAGGGAGCCATTTGGGATTCAGTTGCAACAACTTAGCGCCAAGAGAAAAAGAAGACAACCGAGTCACAAGCTCAAGGTTAACCCAGATAAGGCGTGACGGCCACAGCAGTTCTAATATCAGCTGCCACACTGGTAGATTTATGGCGCGAATAGAATCCCAGACTGTCCCCTGGGCCATTACTCACCACTTCTTTTTTAACTGATTGTCATCCCGTTGTAAATCTCAATGAATTAGTATGTCTAAAATCTCCCTGCATATGAGAAATGTCCACTTATTAAAGAAAAATAGAAGCGGCTGCCTTTGGCAGATGGAATCTCATTGAACCCTCTATAACGGATGTCTGAGGTTTCTTTCAAGTCTCAGGGTGATTCCACTATCCATCATTGCCTGTGACAGAGCGTCTTGCATACGGCAGCAAGGGCCCTAATAATAATTCTAGTTAATCATTGTCACTGAATTGCGGTAATATGAACTATTCATTACTCCTCATCTCACCTCAGAAATCAAGTATTGATGGATCCCCAAAACAACAACAGTGCTGAAGGCGACAGTTGCATTTTTTTTTTGTTTGGTAACGTGGTGCAAGAGTGCCATTCACAGGTATCAACTATTCCGCACATGCGCATCCGTTTCCTTCCGGAAATCGCGGAGGCTGATGAAAGCGCGGCTGGATGTTTTATTCATTGCAGCCACTAGGGTCGAGGGGCTGAAATCGATGGAGAACAGCAGAAACCTGCCACCAGCTCCAATGACTGATTGAATCCGGAGGAGTTGAGAAGCTTTAACACACTACAAGAAGAAAGCAGTAGTCTATTGGAGCCCTGTCATAGAATAGTACCCCATTGTGAGCCTGCATGGGGGCAGGAAGGAGGGGGGGAAGTGGACAGGTTTCTGGGCTGAGGTGGTTGCCATGGCCGTGTGTGCCACAGCTTCCAACAGTCAGTGAATCAATATGTGAGCAAACATACAAAGGCCTAATGAAATAGCATCAAACAGCTTAGCTTTACAATGCTGGGTATGAAAATGACAGGTGGCCCACCCATCATTTTATCTGTTCCACACTGTGTGTGTACAAACACAAAGGCTGACTTTGTACTGCAGGAAATGTCTCTGTCTGGCTCTCTTGGACAGGATCTCGAATCCCTTCACTCTGTACTTAGTAAACTGAAGACTACAGAACAAATAAATGATGAAACAGATGACCCCAGAATGGGATTAGTTTGGTTGGGTCTTTGGGTCACTGACTCCTCCAGACAATTTGTGACATCACTTCACATTATCACAAAGGTGCTCCAACATGCCACTGTAGTTACACAGATGGTATTGGGCATGGTGAGCTTAGGCTCATGTTTCGAACTTGAAGTTTATCTGAAACACATCCTTTCTTATTCTCTCTCACAAATACACCAATTCATCTCTCTCTTTGCACATCTTTGATCATAACATATAAAAAAAAATCTTTTTGACTCAGTACTGCGTTTCATCCAGCTGGCCTCCAAGGCACCATCTCTGGAGGACTTCATATGGAAATTTCTATGACTTAAGATCAAAGTAACAAGTGGTGACAATCTGACACGACGATAAGTGTTTCACATGTTTCACATGTTATGTGATCTGATCTCTCTCCCTCCCTCTCTGTTCTCCCCCCACCTCAGCGCCCATACCCTTCCATACCGGTATCAGTAATACCCTCTGATCTAGATTCAGCATTGAAATACATGCCAATTAAGATCACACATAAGCTTTAAGTTCCCATTAAAATCAAGGGCCACAATAAAGGACGTTTGAAATGACAAAAGGACACAAGCATGCATGCCTAAGAGTGTCTTTGCTCATGTAAAATGTATAACACTAGAGTGCGTGGTCATACATGAGAATGAAAATACAAAAGATACCGAGAAGCCATTTGCCTTCACACTCAAAGCCCAGGAATCTTATCATGCTCGCCTTGCACCAGTACCATGGAGGTATTTTTTCAGACAAAATGAATTGAATAAATAAATAAACAAGTAACTAAAATATGGTGGAAAATAGGCCATAAATAATGGTGCGATGTAAAGTGAATATAAATTCTTAAATGCAACACAAATTTGAGATATGTCTTTCCATTTATTAATGGAAATATTTAATTATATATCAATGTATTTATTAAATTGTTTATTGATGCTACTAGCAAATTAAAAGCACTACTTTCACACATCAATACTGGGAGGGTGGAATCTAGCGAACACTGTCTTATGATTGGTTTACTGTTTTTAGTTGACTGTCTGTGTATGATTCTATATGGCTGTAATGGAACTAAACGTCATGCTAATGTAAATCCAGCAAACGAAATGAACAGTTATAGAAATTTAACTAGTTCAACAACATAAACTGTTAGCAATTATGAACACGGACTCCAAACTAGCCTTCTACTTAGCTAGCTAGCTATGTCCAGTTCCACTGTGACGGAGATTGCGATGTCTCGTCCAACATCAGTGCCTGACCTCATAAATGCTCTACAGAAAGAATGGCCATAGAAACTCTCATAGAAACACTCTAAAATTGTGTGGAAAGCCTTCCAAGAAGAGTGGAAGCTGTTATAGTTGCAAAGAGGGGATTATTTGAATGCAGTGTCATTACAGTTCCTGTTGTCAGGTGTCCCAATACTTTGGTCCATATCACTACAGCCTGGCCATTGTTCTCTTTTAAACAACATATTGTTTACAGCATACAGTTCTACATTGATGACAAAATACATGCTTTTTTGTGGGAATGTATTGTGGCATTGGCAATAAATGACAATGAGATTGTTATATAAGTTTTATTTACGCTAAGTATCTTTTTGAACAGGGGAGCAGTGATGCTCCTTTTAAACAGCAACTGCTAAAGGCAGATCTTTCTAAAATACTTAAAAATCACCAAACCCTCTGTGTAAGTGATAGTGTACATTTTAAGGAAATGTAATTGCTTAATTGCATATTTCATGCCACGTTTAATTATTTACATCCCCTTTTTAGAATTATGAAGTTACTGCCGTTATGCTATATATGTTTAGAATTATTTATTTCATGTATTCATTAGTTAAAGAGCCATACAATATGCAATACGGGTGAAATATGTTCTAGAAATAGCATGTCTTACATTGTGTTGTCCCCTGCTGTTGAGCGGTTCAGTGTTTTGACAAGGGGAAAATGACTGACAGGCTGAATTTCTACTGGGATAGCCTAGTTAGGAAACTGGTGGTGCTATGTGCTGGACTGGTAATGTGTTGCAGGAAGCAATTATGGCATCAGAAAAGCTGACGATCAGTCAATAACTGTGACAGAAATCAATTTGGTTAAAAGAAAATCCATCACAATTACTGAGCTCCCTGCACCACATGTTATTTTGAAAAGGTCACTCATGTAAGGATATGAGGTTGTAAGAAAATTGATATATGCTATGGCCTTTCTCAAGCCTATATTTTAATATGTAAAACTAATAACAACTAGCTTCTTGGCTTGCTGAGTTTGTTTGACCACAGCTGGTTGGTGAAATGGCACGGGTCTTTTCACTCCCTGAAATATGGAACTCATTCACCAAACCGACCTTAATGGTGTGGAGAGAGAGAAGCAGCGCTGAGAGAAACATTCCCCTCTTATATTAATGTCCCCCAGTGTCTGCATTAGACAATAACGCCAATTTTTGCCAAGAAGAAACCAGAGGGCAAAGCTCAACTCGATTTGAGAAGTGATTGCTCTCCAGGAAAGAATAAAAAAAACACTAAAAAATACGCATGACGTGAGCAGACTGCAGGCCCTTCACACACACCGTACATCCTGAGGATCTTAAGACACTCAACCCAGTAATCAGTCTGAAAGTGTCTGTAAACAAGTGTGTAAACAAGTCTGTAAACAACTGGCTCCCTTGCGGCTCAAGCAAGAAAATTAGATCTCTGGAGCTGTCCTTCAGACAACAACAAAAAAAACCCACCAGGTATTGCTAGGCTTCTCAATCGAACGACAGTCGCGAGAGAACTATTAGCATTTAGCATGGTGATTGTTGGGTCCTTAGATGCTGCTAGACAGATTTTTTTTATTACACAGCTTACATTGGTCACAAAGCTTTGAGATTTCCAGATATTTATGAAACTATCTATGCTATTTATACGAACACGTTTCACTGTAGGCTTGTGCAGGCTCACTATTAACTAAAATTAATGCAGACCCGCTCATGAAAAATGAATGTATTTTTAGGTTAAAAGAACATTAAGTTTGAGATTTATTGATGGCCTTAACACTAACTCCACTCTAAATCCTTGTGCTCTTCAAAGCGTGAATAGAATCAATTACCTTTCATTTAAGAATAATGAATAGTTTAAAAAACGTATTTATGATCCCACATACATGTATTTAAATTGCAATGAAAAATGGTGGCAAGCGCAACCCAAACAATTTACAGTATTGATCGAGGATCTATTTCTGGAGCAACAGGCCTACTGGTCAATATTACCTTTCCTTTAGCAATACAGTGGGCATGGCTTCAAATTATCCGCATTGAACATTTATTTTTTGTGCTCTAATAATTCATCAGGCGTGCACTCTGCAGTGGGGCCCTTAGCATAGCAGGTGAAACAAGCTGTTTCAATATTGACAGCAAATGACAGGAGGCCTGACAGACTATCTATTATTCAAGCCCCACGTCTTGGCAGATTGAGGGAGGGGTCGGATGCACGTCTCAATCTTTATTGCCAAAACAAGTGGTGCCGAATGTGGAATCCATTTGCCGTGTAAAGCAGTGGTCAAAGTACTACACACTACAAACAGTGAAAAACACATTTAAAAACCTGATGCATTTCCGTGAGAAAAGTGTGAGTGCATGATTGCTATAAAACCAGTGTTTGGAGACACACAAACATTGGTTTTATGGTCAAAACAAATTGCCCAAACACAGACTCAAGCCCTGAGCATCTGATTCAGAGGCTGGCACTGGAGGCTGCCTGAATGCATAACAGCTTTCACAGGCTGATTAATTTTAATGAAACCACAACAAACAGTCACACGTCTTTTTTTTTTTAACTAACCTGAGCTTTAGTTTCTTGAAGTCCGATGTGTGTTTTGCTCAGCGTTTAATATTTCGCGTTTGGGTTTTTAAGCTAACCCTTTCCGGCATCCTTACCCATGATGTCACAGACACTGTCTCTGACACATACTTTAAAGGTCATTTGACCATTTTCTCTTTCTCTCTCAATAAATTAAACACATCTCTCGACCATATACAAGCTCTACGGATATTAAGAGACATTTTGACACAGGAGTGGTTCCAAAATTCTCCAATGAGAAGCGGCGCCTTTTTTTGGCTATAAAAAGAATAATAAAAATAATACAAATAAAACTAAAAACGAACAGTAATGGGATTGCACCACCATTTAGCTGCACAGTACTCCTTCACAAAGTTTTAAAGGTGGAAAAACCCTCCCTTAATGTACCAAAAAGAGTGTTCAGGCAGGCGACTAAAATAGTGCTTCACCACGTGAAGCCCTCTCAGCACTATGTGGGGGGCTTTAATGGGCAACATGGATCTGTGAGTTTGCTCCAGCCCGTGCTGGCCTGCTGTTCGTTCAGCATCATTAATGCAGTCTCCCTCCAGCCCTGGGGAATCAAGCAGCAAACCTTTCTTAATGAGTTTTAATAAGAACTGGATGGCTTGACGTGCTACTGTACCTTTAAATAATTCTGCCCCATTGCCTTTTTGAACTCACATGATTTTATTCCCCCCCTTCCTTCTCCGGGAGAATGGCTAGAAATCTCCATGCGAGTGCAAACACTTGACTCACGCATATATACTTAAACCTCCCACACTAATAGACTGCCTCTGAAGACAGGGTGCGAGTAGGTGGGCTAGAATGAACAATAGCATGTCAGACCAAATAAATGAAGAAAAAAAGATTGTTATAAATGATCAGATGTGCTTTGCAGAAAACAAACATCTTATTAAGCATATAATAAGTGTGGGGGCTTCTGTAATGTGTGTATATACACACACATATATATATATGTTTCGGTTTTCGGCCAAGTGTTTCCTCACTTTCGATTTTATAATACATAGACTTCAATAAGATGCTGGTCCCTCCTTTGCAGCTATAACAGCTTCCACCCTTCCTGGAAGGCTTTCCACAGTGTTTTTGTGAGTATTTGTCCCCATTCATTCTGTAGAGCATTTATGAGGTCAAGCACTGATGTTAGACGAGAAGGCCTGGCTCACAATCTCCGTTTCAGTTCATCCCAAAGGTGTTAGATGGGGTTGAGGCCAGGACTCTGTACAGGCCAGTCAAGTTCTACCCCACCGAACTCATCCAACCATGTCTTTATGGAGCTTGCTTTTTGCGCTGGGGCACAGTCATGCTAGAATAGAAAAGGTTCTTCCCAAAACTGTGTCCACAAAGTTGGAAGCATGGCGTAATTTAAAATATCTTGCAATGCTGAAGCATTAGGATCGTCCTTCACTGGAAGTCTGGGGCCACCTGGATTCAACATTTAAGAGATGTTCCCCCAATACTTTTGTCCATATCGTGTATGAAATATTGGACATTCACAGAAGAATATGAACATTCTTGAAAAGGGGGGGGTTCACAATATCAATGCAGCTAACCCTGGGTGAACCACCTTCCTGAGCATGGTATCTCCCCTGCCAGGTAAACATGATTTCAACACAGCCTGAGCAGGCACATTACCATTGGCTGTCCCATTCACGCAAACGCTAAAGGCTTTATTCATTACACACTAGACTGCTTTTCATGATGCACTTCAACAAAATGTTCAAACACATACACTTTACACTTTCATACTGGGGCATGTAATTGTGCACTACACCCAGAACAGCCATACTTACGCAGCTGAAAATAAGCGGCTGCAGTGTATGCTCACATTCTTGAGCACATTAAGGGGAGCCTCACCACAACCTAGTTCTCCTTTTGTACAAGTCAAGTCAAAAGTCCAGTTGTTCAAATTAAATATACCACATGGAGACAGTTTTCCATCCACCTATATTTGGAAACACTGGCAGAGAATCGACCCGCATCATTTATTCATGTGTCACAAACTACACACAAACTACAAAGAAATACACCTGTGGCTCTGTCTGCTCAAAAGTCTATCAAACTTATCAGACCTGCCATTAAAAATACAAATATTAACAGCTACACCACTCCAGGGGCATTTAAACAGTTAGCCTTAGCTGTTAGCATTTCAGTATCAGAACATATTGTTACATTTCATAAAACACTCAAAATATAAGAACCAGATTGTAGTTCGGGCACAAAAACTGTCAGTGTTTCATTTGGAACTCAAAGATGTTTTAAGTGGTGTGCCAAAAGCAAGATAACTACTCGCCTTGGGGAGGGGGAAGCACGAACAAAGCTGAGATTCCCACAAGGAGTCAGTACAACAAACTGGAGTTCTATGGATCTATGGAAATTCACTCGAACAAAATCACTTTCAGGTCAGTCTTGTACAAACCTGAGAAAACGCTGAAATTAATTTGACGTTAGTGCCGTTTCATGGCTCTGTAATGCCAAATGCTCTATTTTCTTATATTTACCCATATTAAAACACAATTGTGTGAAAGGTTAAACATGTACATGTACAATAAAACATTTGTTTAAATATGCTGAAATAAAAACTCTTCACCTGCCTTAGAGAGAGCTGTGAAAACAATGCATGATATGTATTAGTCATTTCTTTTAATTATATACACAATTTTAAGAGAAAAATAAGAAGAAAGATGCACATGCAATTTATCAGCAGCAATGGCATTTTGTGCCACTGAGGCCCAGTAATTAGCTCTCTTCAACAGCTAAATCAGTTAATAAAAGACAAAATGACAAGATAGTTTGTATGTGGATCAAAAATATTCAGAGTCTGTGCAGAGTAACGATACTCAGACTTTGTTGAAATTATATATTTCACAGTAGAAGTCTCAGCGTTAGTGTAAGTTCAACTAAGCGGCTTAATTTTCCACTGTCATTTTAGGTTTATCTGCTAATTCACTGTGTCAACAGCTGAATTTCTCTCAGATCCAAAATAGTAGGTAGGGAAAATAGTATGTTGGAATTGCCTCATGTTCCCTAATAGCTCTGCCATACCCTTTTCTTTCTGCCCCGTCTCATTGACTTTTTACAACCTGTGCATTTTGTTTTGGACGGTTTGTTCCTGTAAAAAGAATAACTGCAGTGGTTTCCTTGTGACAGATTAAGATAATATATCATCTGCAACCTGTACTGAATGATGTGGAGTCAGTCAGGCTGACAGCTCACTTAAACTGCTAAGCTGATGGATAAGTGTAGGATGTTTCAGTCTTTTCATGGGAAGTTCATAATTTGTTTACACTGGGGCCAGAAAAAGTCATTAAATATCATGGACGTGGCAGCCGCTTGCATTAGAATGTTCCATATAAACTGTCATTTAATTTGCTCTTGTGTCACTTACAGTATAGCTAATTTCTCTTTAATGTTTCACATTTAACACTTATTGGCAAAACAGCAGCTATGTTCATATTTGCTGGCAGATCCAGCTTAAACACGGATGTCATACATGTAGCGGCTAGTTTTTAAAAACATTGTGTACACTGTAATTTTTTAGGCAATTTCTGTAAATATCTGAAGTACTGCTGTTGGATCAGGCCTGCTGAGCTAGAAAAGCGTCCCCAAAGAAAATAAAGTGTCGGATAGTTGAAATGCCCCACACTATTTTGACAAGGGTGGTGGTGGGGTTTGACGTAGTGATTTCATAATTGCATCAATGATATGTGGTATGCACTGCTCTTCCTTTGCTTAAACATCATGTTTCTTTTGTGGACTATGCTCAGAGGTTGCTATTTTTAAAATCTGTCAGGTGTATTAAAGTAACGTAGCTTTACACAACCTTTGAGAAATGCAATTTCTGGGTATTGGAAAATAACGGGGAAGACAGCATGATTTCTCTGCATCTCACACAAATGACTAGCAGCATACCATATATTATTTATCTTCTATAGTTTTGCACAGAATTGATTCTCAGAAATACAGAACTAAGTGCATCTTGTATCAGCTCAATACGAAATATGTATTGGGTCAAATTTACCATCCCGTTTCCAGTTACAGGATGATTTTGTGTATTTTAATGGGCAGATGACAAACCTTACTTAAAGTCAAACACTAAATATCACTTGATTAGCCTCTTAGTGGTCTGTAGAGCATACTGTCTAAATTCAGAATTATTGGCACTCTTGTTGATGGTAGGTAAACAAGAGTAAGAGAGGTAAGTTATGAAAAAATGTTTAAGTACTTCAATTTCTAGAAGTAAAATAAAGGAAAAATATATAATTTAACTGAAGATTTAAGAAAATAACCATATACAAAAATTACAAAACCACTGTAATGCCACATTTATTGTCTCCCATATAGTGTTTAATGGACCAAATATAACTGAAGCAGACCATCATTCATGACTTCCTCTTTCCCTGAGGTATAAATATGACTGGTGATTTACAGGCCACAGTCCCATACGCATCTATCAACATGCAGAAGACTAAAAGATACAAAAATGAAATGAGACAAAAATGCGTTGACCCCCTTAAATCAGGTCATTATTATTGAATATAGGTAATATTGAAAATAGCTGTATCCGCCATTAGGTTTTTTTCACCCGACATTCACACAGTAGGATGGCTAGAAAGATCTCCAAAGACCACAGTTGTGGAAGGACAAGTGCAGAAAATTAGAAAATAATTTAGATAATTTACAGTCTCCAAAATAATTTAGACACCACCTCCATGCCAACAAATTATTTAGGGATATAACCACAAATACAAGCACTTGGATGTTTGGCAGACTTAACTGAAAGTTAGACTGGGTGCTACAGTCAAATGAGACAAAAGTAGATGATTTGGGCAACAAACAGTACAGGTGAATTTGCTGTAAAAATGGGGTGTTCATACAGAAAAACTTTCTTCACATTGTTCAAAATGGTGGAGGATCTGTAATGTTTTAAAACCTCTTCATGATGCATTATATATGTTACGATATTTTAGTTATTTATGAATCGGATTGGAACAGACACAATGCACAAGTAAAACTATAGTGCTAAAAAAAATTTCACAGGAGTTTATCGTAATCAGTGGGGAAGGGGTTTAAGGTGAATGAATGCTGAATTCAAAATCCCAGTAAGACTGAGGCAATTAACCTGCATGAGACCGAGTACAGTTGTGGGGAAATTACCAGGAGCACCTCTTGTGCATAACACATTACTAGCAAGAACAATGATGTCTTGATTATAACCATCCAAAAGAAAGTTGAGAAATGAAAGAGCTCTTGGACACCCATTGCTGAGGACGTCACACCATTTGAATGGCAAGTGTGTGCATTCTGGTAAAATACTGCCTAAGGGCTGCAGGTTTGAATGATGTAAAGCATAAAACATTAGTGGTAAAGTAACACGATTTCAGGGTGAAAACATTTTTGTCAAAGCAGTGCATTTTGTTGGGGGTAAGATCCACTCAACTGCATGATACCACACATAGTTAATTTCAAAACCGGCATTTCTTCACAGTCTAAATCCTCTAAATCTCTATTGGTCATGAAGCACAAAGCTGGCCTGTACTGTAGAAGTACTGATACCTGTGATATATTCACAAACCAACTAGTTAAAACCAACTGGTTAAAATGAATAATAAAGTACTGGACAGACGGCAAGCCTTTTCTGCAACATCTCAGGGTATTTAGCTACCTCTGCAGTACTGGCATGATCTGATTCGGTGTTGGACGAATAATTTATGGGCCATGAAGTTCACCTTGCTCCCATGCCGCTGTGGTAAAGGAGGTAGGGAAGGATAGGTAATGGACCTGTCCTTCATAGAAAAAAACTGATTTGGCCGGTATTATAAATGCCACTCTAAAGCTCTGCGGAATGTCAGAGTAACGTTTCAACCTTATTTGACTATTGGAGCACAGCCTCTCTATCAGCAGTCTATCACATCAGTGCTGAATGGCTTTGACTTTTAATGATGGTCTAACTACAAGCAGTGTAAGGGGCCTTTTGAAGTCCACTCATGAGGTGTCACTTCAAACACTGCATATGCTAGTGTAGCTGATATGAACTGTCCCAGGCTTTAAAGTGTGGTCAAAGACCTGAATAGATAATCAACAGCAGAAGAATGGATCCAAGAAAGAAACGTTTTCGGTCGTGAATTTCGTGCAAATCTTTTGGGCTTGAAAACCTGAATATCTCTCTATTGACAAGCAGCAAACTACCTATATCCTACACGTATCCTATTAGATTATCCTTTGGCGCTCTGGAGTCCATCAGCAGAGGTTCATTATCCCTCCTGCATGTCTGTAAGCTACCTAAAGGAGTCCTCCCTACTGACCACATCCACTTGGCTTACTCTGGCCCAAGAGATTACAAAACGGGAGATTTACACAGAGACAAATTAAGCCGTGGAAAAAAAGGACTCTCAGCTGGAATCCATTATAATTACTCTTCCTCCATAGCCCCGGAGAGCCGCGGCACTGGGGAAACTTGCCAATTCAAAGTGGTTTATGCGGTGGGGAGAAATTTCGCAGTCCTTTACCTGACCTTTCGTGTTTGTTACGTACTTCAGGCACCGACGGCAGGTTATTTTTGGCCGTTTGAGCGCATGAATTAATCGAGGGTGGCGGAGATACAAGTGCAGAGAAAGGGAACGGGAGAGAGCACGATAGGGGGGATTTCTGAACATGAGTTAAACAACAATTTCAGCAGACATTTGTTCGCTCTCCAAACAGCAGTGGGGCCTGGAACAGCACCACGGGTGAATTTACACTTGACTCCAGTGCCTCTCTGTCAGCTGTGCCTTATCGGCGTTTTTATCCATCACAGAGCTTCCGTTTCTTAAAGGAAGCATGATTGGACCGATTGTTCCCCATCTGCGTAGATGAAGAATGTTTCCTTTCAAAACTGCCAAACCAGGCAGCGACGACTGACGCTTTGCCCATGCCTGTTTTGTTTGTGTGTAGGTTTTTTCTTGAAACAGGGTCTATACAGTCTAATAAAATCGCTATTGTATCAGAACTTTCCAAACTAACCTGTGCCTTAAGAAGAGAAGACGCTATTTTAACACCAGTATATGTAAACATTTCATTTCAAACAATTTCGGGCCATTTCAGTCTAGGAAATGTCCACACAACATACAAGGCTAATAATTTCAAACAGTAGAAAAAGGAACAAAAATGAGACTATGTGGAACGTATAGTAAAGCTTATGCTGTATAACAGGGCTGGAACAGTGTTCATAAGATACACAGTCATTATGAGAGATTGCAGTGCACCCCAGGAAGTGTTGGGTGAGACAACTTTTAATGTTTTGTTGCACCATAATAGAAACTGCTTGAAATTTAAATTATGGTGGTGTAATCATTTGACTAGCCATTTTACTCACATTACTATAATAATATTCAACGGATGGATATCTGAAACTCTATTCTATTAAAACTCTTACAGTTCGGAATGCCCGTCTGAAAGTGTATGAATACAAAAACCCTTTGCAGATTTCTACACATTCTACTGTGGTGGTAAAATGTTCAAACACTCAAAATCAGGGGTTGCCAGGTTGCGTGTTTAGAGGTGCAAGTGTATGTGGTTGGAGAATTAATGAGAACATCTGCGTGCAAGCCTGTCAGCTTCAGTAAGCGGCAGTATACCAAACGGTGTTTCGTCAGCACACAGTAAGCTTTCACTGAAAGGTGGGCCTGCAACACAGCAGGGCGGTGGCTTCGCATCATTAACAAATGTGATAAGTGAATTGGCAGCACTCAACACCAAAATCTAGTCTCCGTTTTCCCTCAGCACACCAGATGTACTCTGAAATAACACTCAATGTCATGGCTGTGTGGACCCAAGCCCAGGAGATCAGTATGCTGCTATTGTAGACAGGGCATCAGCCCTCTGCAGAAAACTTCAGCTGTATTTGGAAGTCCAATGCTGGAGATATTATAAGATATGCATTGGCCGCTGCCTGGAGGTCTAAAGAGGAGAAACAGCATGATAGACCAAGGCTACCCCCTACTGGTGCAATCCCTTGTTCTTCCACTCCGGAGTATTTTGGAGTCATGGACAACATACAACTGTCCTGTTTTTAATATTTGTATCAAAAAACAAAGTACAGAAAAAATATCAACAGATAGCAATAGAGGACGGTAAATGAGAGTATTATAAACAATGTCCAATTCCGGGTGGCGAATCCAGCCGATTTTTGACGTGTCTGTTCAACTTGTTAAGTAACTGCTGAGGTAATTATAACTGCTATATATCAGGTAATTAATGGTGAGGACATGGACATGTTGGAGGTTGTTCGGTCATCTTCCTCCACTGTCTGTCTCTCCTTCTCTTGCTCTCTTACATACAGAAGCAGTGTAAATCTTTGATGAGATCACAGTGGGTCCGCAGTTCTCCTACTGCTCAGAAGCAATCACCAATGGCAAACACGAAAAGTGGACAGCGACTGCTACGAACCTGCCTCAGTCTCTCACCTCCCATGACAAACACAGCTTAACAGGCATGACATTACACTAGAGCAGGATCGGACAGTCAGGGCTGTTTGTCCTCGGTGCAGGGCCAGACCACGGAGATGTGGTATGGCTTCAGCTCTTCCTCAGACACAAAATCAGGAGCGTGGCTCATGAGGTCATAACCTCTAAAGGATTTGGGGAAGGCGATGACATCCCTGATGCTGGGAGCCCCCACAATGATGGACACTAAGCGGTCCAGCCCTGGAGGAGGAAATGCAGATGATTACAGATGCAAAAATAATGACGCGTAAATACTGGAAATAAAGGTTTTCGTAATCACATTTTGAAAATCTGTTGAAAATATGTCAAAAAGTGCAGTCCCAAAAATCGATTTCGGTCAGATGCTTTACTTGGGGCATGTTCCCGAGCTCAAATGCACACAGGGACAATCTCACTCAAGTTTCAAGTCCTCGAACAGTCACAGTGCTGCCAAGTAATCTCCGCTGGACAATCAATTTTCGCCCGGAGCATGACCGGTGCCAGCTGATATGAGGAGATAACTTTAGAAAGTCTTTCAGTCACTGCAGACCTGCTATGACCTTATTTTTTTCACACTGATGGATCTGCAGCATCTGAGGATAGCAGGTGTCATGGTCTGAGCTTACCTAATGCAATCCCACCGTGCGGAGGGGCTCCAGAGTCCAGTGCTTCCAACAGGTGTGAGAGGAGAGACGGGTCTTCCTGTAAGCACACAGCACAGCAGGGAGTCCGCAGGTCATGAGACAAGCAACTCTACTAGAGAAAGGCATTGTTTTTTGAAAATACAAATCATTTTAGGATTCGTTTACTTAATCAGAACAAATTAACTTGTTGATTTAACATGGTTTTAATCAAGGTAGAATGTCGCAACATAAGCATAAGCAGCTGAATGCATTCACCTTAAAATCAACCTGATATCAAAAAGGACCTTTTAATTATTAAGTAATTTATTGCTTGTGACCCACTAATTACATCACTGTGCACCAGTGGCCAGGAAAACACAATATATTAACAATTACATTTCAATGGCTCTTTCTTTCTAGCCCCTCCTATCGTCAAGGTAAATCATTTAGGCCCTGATTTACTAAAGGTTTGCCTGCATAAAATCATGCTTGAATGTGCCAACTTGACAGAACCAGAACATAAAATGTGCAAGGTGATCTTCTAACAGGGTGGACAGAGCAAAAAAGCTATATATTTCTTCCAAAGAGTGAAGCATATAGGGTGGAGTTTCACACAGTAGATTAGTTTACCATTTAACTTAATATTGTTTTAGTGTAAAATGATCATTTTGTATCAAATATGTCTAAAAATGAAATATGTAGTTCATGTTTCTCTCCAATGACCACACTCACTTGTCAAAGCAATGTATTAAAACAAATAAAAGAAAAATAAAAAGAAACTAAAAGGAAACAGAAGAAAAATACTTTGCAGCCAAAATGTCAGCCGCAGTATGAAGGAAACAGTCAGGTTTTATAAACAGTTAAATAAAACTGCTAAACAGATGACATGGAGAAAACTCTTGTACAAGAAATGTACAAGCATATATAAGCTTCTAAAAGTAGAGATTCAGAATGCAAGAAAATATCTCAGAGCAGAACTTTTACATTCCAGGAGGGAGTGTTTGTCTCGAGACACGTTAAATATTTCATGAAGTTAAACAAATCAAACTTCTAAATGTTTTAGCCCACTTTTACTTGATATTACCATTCTTTCAAAAATATTACATTCTTAGAGCAGCTGTGGAAGTTAATAACAGCCGTTAAGTACTTAGGTGTAGTCCATTTGACACAATAGTGGAGTTCTTTAATATTTTGTAAGTACATTGAATTCAAGTTTATATAGCACTTTTTACAACCAAGTTGTCACAAAGCAGCTTTTAAGAATACAGGTCCGAGTCCCTAGAGAGTAAGCCAAAGGCGACAGAGGCAAGGGAAAAACTCTCAAAGCCGGAGAAAGAAACCATATCGTTAAATAAGTATTTATAATTAGATTTAATTAATTACACTAAACTGAACTCCTGCTCCCCATACTTCTGAACCTATTACTTAATATATTAATACTTTGTTTTCTTCTCATGCCTTATTTTCCACAGATATTCTATTAATTTTGCGCACACCGTTGACAAGTTTCTTTTTTTCCCACTGTTGCTCTTTCATATAATTATAATTAAACTAACATCATTTAAGCCTAATACAAATATTGTTTTCTTCAAGCCTAATATAAATATTGTTTTCTTGCACATATCATCCTTGCAATTATCCTTTATAAATCACAAAACAATCACTAACTACTTGCACTTAGTCCTTGTTATTTGGGATTTTTGTAAATGAGGATGTCAATTAGCTCAGAGGCCATCCCTGATAAAACATTTCACTTGGAAATATGTCAAGCATTCTAATTATGAGAAATCACTGTACATATATGGAAACACTTTAAGCCAAATACGGACAAGTTCTGTAGGTCTACTACCAGTATACTGAATCAATATCAAAAATCACTGAAACAACCCAACAGATATGTCAGCTTTACTTCTAGCTGCAATAAACTACTATTACACTTTACAAATTTAAATCATTAATAACCTAAAATGTCTTCTTGATAGGATGTTTGACTGCTATTTGTTTAAAACCACAAATATCAATACCAAAAACTCCATGTAGCTTTGGTTGAAAAAGCATTCCAACAGAGATGCCATTACACAGGTTTGAAAAATCAAACTGCGAAGACCTGCAGTCCCACTTTAAAGGAAACAAAACACACTAAAGTACCTAAAATAGCTTTGCCGTGTGGGAACAAATCTCAAGGTACTGTGTAGGCCCATATAAAAGCACTAAGCTGTAATGTTCCTTTTGCCCAGCTCTCAGCAACTAAAGCCATTGTTTAAGCATTAAATATAGCCTAGCGGGTTACCACAGCGACGGAGCTGTGAGCTGATTGAAGGGAGTGGGAGTGTTAAGTGAGAGCAGTGCTTGTGATGAAGTGCTGCAAAACACAGCTCTAGGAAAGCATGTGGCGAACTAATAGCCATGGAGGATTCAGAAACAGACAGAGGGCACTTAAAAATGCATTCTTTGTCATTGCATGTACTTTACTTTGAGGATGTTCTCCAAGACATAGAGCTGCTGGCCTGAATTGTGGATGCGGATGGAGCCTCCACCAATCTCGCAGCCGTTCAGCACCAGGTCATAGTGTTGACCGCGGACCTGAGGAAAAAGATTTGGATTAAAGGAAGAAGCTGGATGATTGAAATTCAAAAAGAAAGCAGTGAAGGTTTCGCCTCGCCTTAGGGAAAAATTGGTACCAGTGCTGACCACTGCAAAGTGATGTCAGATGGACACTGAAAGCACCAGCAAAAGGCTGCTGTGCTTTTCTAAAGCTCTCATTCTCCCCTCAAGGAATGTGATGATATGAGTCAGAGGATTTAGCTTTAGATTTACAAAAACAGTAGCCGCTCAGGAGACTCGGCTGGTTGCAGGAGCAGAACACATAACGATGAGGGGTGTGATTGAGATAGTATAGTGAAGACTGACCTTGCTGGGCTGGGTGTAGAGCAGATCGGCATCCTCTGGGATGGGGGCAGTGAAGGGATGGTGGGCAGACTCCAGGTGCCCTGGGTCATCCTCTTTGGGCAGAAATAGGGGGAAGTCTACCACCCACAAGAAGTGAAAGACTGAATGGTCACGCACAGCCATGCCATAGCCCTCCAGCAACTCAGCACACTGTAGTCTCAGCTTCCCCAAAAGGGGGCGCTGTCAAGGGACACAGCAAACAAGGTCACATGCAGGCCATTTAATCAGAAACATCCAATCTATAGGTCGACGCTGGTTTACGGTTACTAACTATAGTCCATCTGTTGGACAATTTTCATCCAACATTGGAAAAGGACTACAGGACGACTTCTGATGAGACATTACTCGTGTGGTGGAACAGAAGAGTAATAGTAACATGGTGGTGGCATCGTATTGTGCTGGTATGAGTGTATCAGGCATGACACCACGGCTGGGTTACAGTCAGTAGTGGTATACCTTCAGGCGGTACGTATACACCACAAAACAAAAGTCTGGGATCATTTTTCATATTCACCATTTTTTGTTATTTTTGAATAGAGTATTTTATATACAATATGATTATGGCCTAAATACCCTAAACCAATGGTTCTCAACCTTTTCAACATCAAGGCCCACCTTTCTATCACAGCATGTTGCCAAGGCCCACTTGGCCACATTAGATGATCTTAAATAACCAATTGTGGACCAATGGCCTGTCTCAATTTTAGATTTGTGGCCCAATCAATAGCCTTTGCGGCCCACTGGTGGTCCCCGGCCCAGTGGTTGAGAAACCAGGCCCTAAACCACAAAACATGTGTTTAGTAATTCAAGCATCTTGGCAACAACATGAAATTGGTCACGCAATAATACATGAGAAGGAGTGCTACCAGCTTAAAGTGCTCCGCTAAACGCCACAGGAAATCCTTGCTTCCTACTGCCATCAGTCTCTACAACTCCTCTCTCTGTCACACAATAATCTGTGCCTGTTGCTTCTTGCTGTGTAATTTCTTACTGGGTTTTCAGGTGCTAAAACATTATCATTATGTGCAATATTGAGGTGCTAAAACATTATCACTATATCTTATGTGCAGTTGTCTTACCATGTGCAATATCATGGAACGTTTTCTAAATGGGTGCCGAATCACTTCATTATGTGCAATATCTTATGTGCAATAGCCTTCAATATCACTACTTCATGTGCAATATCACAATATTATTTTTTATTACTTGATATTAGGGCAACAACAACATATTCCAAAATTCCATTTGTGTCATTAGATTTCATTCAACTGTGTTACTTATATACAGTATTTATACCCAGCATTCCAGTATATAACAGTGTATTTTCATAGTGAGGTTTTCTGCTGATTTTTTATTTAGACATTATTTAGACATTTTATATCGCATTTGTCTCTGTGTCATCATTACATAAGCAATTTCCTCCAGGATCAATAAAGTTTTCTGCTTCTGATACACCATGAGATATTGACACTGGTATGCTATGGATGTAGGCAAATAACTCAGGGCTCCAGATGGCGACTAAAATGATCGCCAATGCGACTAGATTTTTCCATTTCAGTCGCTAAAGCGATCGTCCCTCATAACGCAGAGAAATTAAAATAACTAAAAGTACAAGAAAAGTGAGATTTTATAATGTAAAGACACCCAGCCTGCCGCTCCTACTACACTATCACGTGTTTATCACGGGCTCTTTTTAATGAGTCGGATCATTTGGATCAGATCACCCCAAAAAGATTCGGCTTCTTTGGCTCCTAAACGCATAGACAGATAGAGTAGGGTAGACTCTCATTCACTGCTCCCAGTTCACATGATCCGCCAGCGCATGGCCATACTGCTAGTGGCCAAAGCACCATGTAAAGTAATACAGGTAGACGTGGTTTTCTGATGGAAACACAATAAAACTCCGTGTGTTGCCACTCTGTATGTGTTTTCACATATAGTCCTTTTTAAAGGAACCGAACCCAGTCCTCTAGAAGTGTGCAATATTTTTTTTATTTATATCACATTTGACAGAGCACTCCTAAAAAATGTATTTGGCTCCTAAATATTTTGTGTTTAGGAGCCAATGGCTCCTAAGATTTTTATTTTGTCTGGAGCCCTGCCAGGGATATTCACAACTTCAAGTGTGTATTGCAATAACACCACAGCTTTTGAGACCACAATGAAGTAAAAACTGTAAAAACCTTACCTTCAAGAAGGTTTGTTTACATGGGAAGCTCCTGCATATAAACTAAATTAATACTACTAAAAACAGTTTCCCAAAACTTCAAAAGGACGTCTGTAGCAAAAACGTATCAAGTCAAAATTCACATTAACAAGGGTAAGTACGGTCATTATCTCTTAATGTTATTGTGGCTACTGTCTCTAAGGCATAATTATTATATGCTTATAGCCTGCACAGCCAGGGCTACAAGAGAGCAGGGGAATTCGCCCTCAGGACCACTAACTGATCTCCTTTGCTGGACTTGTATATCCTTCAATTTTAACACAACTGAGCTGTAGGCCCAAGTTTCCTCAATGCCCTCACGCATTTTCTTTGTCCCACAGCCATTGTCATGCATGACTTTGTTGCAGGTTGCTGTGCTAAATGTTGAGTGCAACGTGTTGCGTTTTCTCCTAATCGAATTTGTGAGCCTTTGGCTGTTTAAATGATTAGGAATGGTGATAAATTATTTTTATGCATTATTAAACATGATGCAAACATTAGTGTCACTATGAACTAGGGCTGTAACGTCACACCAAACCCACGATTCGGTTCGTTTCGCGATTTCTGACTCACGATTCGGTTCGTATCACGATTCATTTGCAGTGAAGGAGAGGAGAAATTCTGAGGCGCCATTTTGTTTGG
>JBBPCY010000013.1:17827563-17850063 GCA_037974405.1 Brachyalestes nurse
AATAAACAGCAGTGTATTAACCAGTAAACACACACTCTTGCTTATATTTTCATGTATAGATGACAAAAAAAACAAGTAAAATATCTTGTGTTAATAGAAAATAGTAATTAATTTTAGCCTTACCTAATAGAAAGTAAGTGAGATGGCTAAACGTTTTAAAGGTCGCTGTTTAATGTTTCCATATGAAATTCTCCCGTTCTTAGGGAGGAAAGCACAGACCTAGCTCCCCGTATCGACTCATTTTTGGACCTGCCGAGCGAACGATGCCTGGTTAGCAGCCACCAGCACCGAGGCGAGCAGGCAAACTCACGCTTGTAAATTTAGTTCCGCTTTACTTTAATCGCATCTTCTCCGTCGTACCGTGTATCCTCCGTACGACATCATGTACGAATACATGTACCGTTACAGCCCTAATATATATATATAATTATTAACATTATAAACATTATTATTTATTTTGATTATTATCTGGATATGTACGCACCTACACTCCTCATCACTCTTGATTAATGGATCTGAACCGACCGTTCCCACCAGGAACTTTGGGCTCAGAAGAGGAAGACGGACATGCTGGAGGACCTGTATATGTAGTAAGCAAATAAAAAACAAATACAAAACTTGTAGTGAAGAGCTTTAGCGGCCAGTGCCTTAAATGGTAAGTTGCTCTCCCACACAATGAGTGCTATGCACTGCTATATTCACTAAGGGAAGCAAAAGAATGCTGACAAAATACACATGAATATGCACAACCTCCACGAACATCATTAGTAAGCATGTGACCTGGGGGAGCTGTGGCCGGCGTTCCTGGATGCTGTATTTGACCCAGGCCATGACCGCATTAAACACCTGCTCCTCACTACGCACATTCAGCTCATCACTGGAGATAATGTCTATCAGCTGATTCGCTGGGAGCAGCATGAATTCCTCACTCTCCATCACCTGAAAGTGGGGTTGAACAAACAGAAAAGGGCTCCAGTAAGACTACTGAAATAAATTTAAAAAGAATAAATAAATAAAAATTAAGGTTAGTCCCTAGAGGCAGGGTCTTCTGTTTGAACAGTAGGATTTTGATTACTCTCAGAACTGTTTCTTGAAATGAGCTCTTACACGTATAATGCTATTCTTACCCATCGTGTTTTCAGTTCGAACACATCTGACACCTCAAGAACTATTTATCCCACTGGAATCTCTCTCAAGATCTTAATTTTTGCCACCAAAAATTTGAAAAATGTTATGAATACCAAGATGTATTTACATTAAGTTATATAAGATAAGCTGGAGAGAGCCAGAAAATCACCTTTAAAACCTGCTAAAACTTTGAATACTTATTATAAATGTTGTTGCAACAATATAGTAAATGCATTTATATAATGCATAATGCAATAATAAAACCAATAACTATTTTATTAATGAAGAATTTAAAAGAAATAGCTTATAAAAACGAGGTGGACTTTGAGAAAGTAAGAAAAATCAGTTGGGTATTTGTAGATTTCTTTGCATTATACTGTAATAATTTTGGCTGGTAGACTAAAAAGACATGATTTGGCATGTAAATTATGACCTAGCTAACTGATGATAGAGGGGGATTCTTAGCCCAGGTAGGTGACATTTAGCCCAAATAGAAGGCCAAGATGCCCCTTCACAAGTCTATTTTTGTGCTATAAAATCAAAACGGACTACTACTCCAGTTAACTTCATCTAACCATGCTTAAATGTATAGAACATTAGCCTGTATAGCTAAACCTGTGCACATACTGTTTAGCTTTATAGTAAATGGATATTCTTTTTAAAGAGAGCTATTTCCCTATTTTTCTTATAATAATTTCATGATCTCAGAATAGCATAGGCTTCTCTTAATGCTTCCTTTTTATGTTCTTGATGAGTTTCTTCCATCATCTCCTTTTGTGTTTTCACAATGCCTGTTGTAAAAGAACCTATTCATATAAAACTGAATTACGATACATTTCCCACTTTTCACAAAGCAGCTTTCAATATGAAACGTGTTGCTCCGCAGCATGGCCAACATAAACAACAAGCAAAAAACAGCACACAGCGTGGAAACAAAAAATCCTTTCCCTCACAGTACCAACACAATTTGACTCCAGAGAAAGAGGGAGGATATTAATGCTTGCCTCAAAGTTAAAATTAACACAGGGCTTTAAACTCATCCATGAAACATGAAGCTAATGGAAAAAGCAGACATAATATAGTTCATTACCAAAGAGCATGGCTAAATTTAGCAAGGGGGATACGACACTCCACATACTCATCCTGAAAACGACTAATGCTCAAAAGCGTGAGGAACCACAAAACACAAGGCACATTCTCAAATTTCCTCACTGATAAAACAATATATCAGCAATTCAACTGATTACATTAGAATAGAAGTAGTCTAACAGTAAACAATGTCACCAAGATCACAGAGACGGCATGGCAATCTAAACAGAAGGTATAGTAAGGCATATGGCATGTTCTGTCACATATATGATGGTGTGCCAGACTGTGGGAATACAATCCCATAGATAAGTTCTGGAAAAAAAATTTGCAGCAAGTGTATAAGTTTGACTTTACAGCTATTTGATTTCAGCACAAAATTAAAAGATGAATCGATTATTTTGTGATGCAGTGCATTTTGACTTTTAAATCAACAAACCTGTCAGCATCAACAAACCTGTCAATAAACAAACCTTTAATGAACAAACCTGTCAGAATATAATACTGATATACTGTAGTAGTGGAATACAGACAATACAAATAATATACAAATATGTTTCCGGATTTTCACAATTGAAAATAGGCTTAGGGTTGTATTTTGGACAAATAATGGACATGTATTTTATTGATTATTTTGGTAACTGAACCAATACTTCATGGTTCAGCTTTTATTTTTACATCCTGACATATCCTTCAAAATTAGTATTGGGAGGCCAGTCCAAATAATGGCAGCTTTGAACATGCTGGAAATGACATTAATTAAATATACTGCTTCTTTGACTTATGCTGGAATCATCCTCTTAGCTAGAAGGAATGTTCTTACCTCCTGAAAGTTATGCTGGGTGAATTTATCTGCAATGCGCAGCAGCTCTCGACAGGAGTGCGTGTCAGCGAAGGCCCTGATGCCTAGACAGTTGGAAGGGTCAAGCTGGCGCTTGAGGAACTCACAGCAGGCCTCCTGAATCTCAGCTAGCTGCAGCAGGCAAGCAGCAGGAAGCAAGGTCTGAACATTACCCTCCTCCACAGTCACCTGGACACCACAAACACCCCTGTTAGTCCTCACAGTGCATCAACATCACGAACACATTCCAAAAATCTGTGCTTCAGAGTCATCTACAAAGTAACTTACTGTAGTAAGTTCAGAGGTCCCAACCTTGTTGTTTAAAAACATATTGGGGGCAGATTTGGTGCATCATTTCAGTGAAAAGTTTAATTTGGACACCTTCTACTTTCCCCAAAAACTAGGGAACATGGACAAAGCACTAGACAACGTTCAGCATTTGGCTGCTAATAACGCTTTTAACAATGGATAATAGCTGTAGATAACAGTAGCCCTACATCATACAGTTAGAAAGCACATACAGAATATTTCAGGCTAAATAACTGTTTGAGGTGATGCTGAGAACGATTTTGGCATGTAGATGCTAATTCCTGGGCATAAGCTTCCACCTCACAGCTCATCTACACTAACTAAAAAAGCTAACTTTCGACACCAAACACGTCTTGACTGATCAGCATAAAAATACATGACTCATTACATAAAAAGGAAAGTGTTATCTATAAATGTATCTAATATTTGCCAAATTCCCATAGCCTCAGAAACTCTTCACAGTCTAAAACTGCAATTAAAGCCTAACCTGCGATGTATAGGCGAAGTCAATGAGCAGCTCCATGGCACGCTCATCGATGTCGCGAATGACCACTTCAGTCTGGCGGCTCTCTGCAAGCTCTCCTGTGAACATGGCCCTGAAGTAAGGACTGCAGGCTGACAGGATGACACGGTGTGCGTAGATCTTCTTGGCCCCCACCACTAGAACCACGTCACACAGCTCCCGGTGCTTTCGCAACAGGTTGATGACCTCCAGCGTCTGCCGCGGATGCTTGTCCGAGACATAGGGCATGCGAGCGGGCTGGGGCACGCCCTCCGGCAGCTTGTTGGGGTCACCCAGAGTGCAGCGGCTGGTGATGTCCATGGCGGCGGTGTCCGAGCGCACACTGGTACCCCTAAAGAGTGCAAGCGGTGTTTGAGGAAACACAATTATGAACGTGGGAACAAAAGCATTTTAAAAAGAAAAAAAGTGTTCAAACATATTTACACCAGCAAGTGGTTCTGGATTGGTAAAGTATCGCAGCAGACACAAAAACATAATTTCTCCACACAATATCAATATTGTAGAAAGGTGCTATACACAAATAAACCTTCAATACAATTAAAAAGATTTTATTGTATTGTTCCTGTGTACATTGATCACTTCTGTTCTACACTTCTCCTTAAGTAACAGTGAACATAGTAGTCATTAATTAGTCTGTCTGTAGAGCCTTAAGCTTTAAAAACGTGACTCATCATACATGTTGGAAAGATCTGCTCTTAAGAGAGCTTTCATGACTGCACATACACAACTGGGCCAATCAAGAGCAAAGCAGAAGAGCTGCTTTAATGACTCCACATGCAATAAGTCTAGAGGTGTAACAATCATCAATAATGATATTGCAATCAAAATCTGATAATAGTGCACTGTGGAGAATGAGCATTCTATTATAACAGCTGATGCAACTGCATTGCTCCAAAATCTGTAAACACACAGCACCAGTCAACAAATCCCCTAGTCTGTGGCAAGTGTGCAGTGATTTAGGCAATCCAGTTGTGAGCAAACTTTGGATATCAAACACGATCAGCTAAGTAACGGGAATAAACTGGGTAAATTATTATTTTTATTTGTAACATTTGTTCTTGTAGTCTATATAATGGAGCATGTTCTCCTAAAGTATTATACTTCAAATTTTCTGAAACACTGTGCAGTTATACTACTCTGGAGTGCTACATGCTCTGTCAATTCCTCAATTCCATCTTGGCTCCAAAACCTAAGACAGAAGAACAAGTGGCAGAAAGAAATGCAATATTTTTAAGTTTATTATTAATTATTCTTGACCTTGGGAAGCAAGTTTCGAGTTACATTGGTCAAAATTAACTTAGCTGATTAACTGTGCCGGATTCTACTCTGTCAGCTCCTTCAGTAGGTAGATGTGTCAGCACTAACAAAGCCGATTGTAAGCCACATATATATATATATATATGGACTCTCATGTTTTAATGCAGTTATTTTAAAACAAACAAAATCCACATTAACAAGCTGGATCTTCTGCATGACCTATTTGTCTCCGTCTCACTAAGCATCAGATGAAGCAGGCCAATTTGGAATAGTTTTCCTCCTTCATTAAGAGAGAGATTTAAATCAAAAGCGCATGAGTGTGACTTGATGCATTGCTGCAGACTGATTAGTGTCCATGCTGACCCCTGACAATCTCTAAAACCTAAAAGTGTTCGGCATGATAATGTGCTCTGCCACACAGCAAACGTAGTTCAGGAAAGGTTTGAGGAACAAACAATTCAATGTGTTGGGCCTAGAAATTCCCCGGATCTCAATCAGACTGAGCATCTGTAAGATGTGTTGGACAAACGTGTCTGATCTGAGGCCCCATCCAGGCATATATGAGCCTAACGTAATTAGACACACTGAGAGGGTGAATTCTGGTGCGAGGCATAGCAGAGTAGTATGGGTGCTGTCACCAGTGGAACAGAATGTAAACTGAACACAAAACTGAATCAGTAACTAAATGTACAAAAATTGAATCAACAAAAGAGTAAACTAACTCAGCGCTTCTGCTGCTCTGATCATGGAGATGCAGTCCTGCACTTTTTCTGCTTCAACAGCCTACAACAGCTCAATATAGGTTTATAAATGAGCTGATTCGATGGATAGAATAAAGTGAAGTAAAGTGGACCTTGTAGTTCCATGTGAAAACACCACAGCACAGGACAGTTAAATTCTTTCTCTACATTTCACCCATTCACCAAGTAAAGCAGTGGGCAGACAGCGATGCAGCACCCAGGGAGCAGTGTGTGGGGATGGTACCTTGAACAAGGGTACCTCAGTGGTCCCATTACCAGTCCTGGGATTCAAACTCATGAATTTATGATCACAGGCAACTCCCTAACCACCAGGCCACCAGCTGCCCCAGGATAATTTGCTTTTATCCAAAGCAACTAACAATATGAGGACACATTCAAGTTTTTAGGACAGTGTGAGAACCAGAGGAGAGTATTAAGTGCTACATCTTCATGTAAGTGCATTAGGAGGGGAGGTGCTCTCTGAGCAGATGAGTCTTCAGGAGGGTTTTGAAGACGGAGGGGGATTCTGCTGCTCTGAGCGAGGAACATAAGGCTGAATGATAGGGTTATGATAGCTGGGTGCAGACCCAGATGTCACTCTGTAGGCAAGAGTTAGTGACTTGAACTAAGTTTGGGCAGCCGTCGGTAGTCAGTGTCGGTCAATCAGCAGTGTTGGTAGCAGGGCGCCTCGAGGAGATGAGAAATTACACTTGAACATACTTCGTTATGGAACTGGTGAGTTATAATTTGACTGTATCTGGGAATCCAAAAGGCAGCATGTCTAAATGTGCCTTCACGAATGGTTTTATAATGTTAACCCCGGCTACGTGCACTTCTGTCACTGTCAAGGAAATTCCAAGGCGGTTTGGAATTGTGAAGAGATTGCCTGAGTCAGCTCGGGGAGGAGAAAAGCAGCACACCGTGGTGTATTTCTTCCTAGCGCTCATTTGAAATGTAATAAGTAGTTAATAAACAGATCAGCCAGGTGGTCTGGAGACGCTGTGGTGGGCTTAGTGTTTGAATATGAGGTGAGAAACAGCGGACCGATCTATTCTGAGTCTCACACAACACTGTTTGACGTTTAAGGTATTTAACGAACGTTTGGCAAAGAATGTGACTCTCATACGTTAGTTAGTAAACCGACCAAATTGGAGTGAAACAGGGCGCGTTGTTTTTGTGAGCCGTCTCTGAGCCTGCTCTGTGCTAAAGCCGGCTAGGTGGCTAGCTTACTCCTGGGTGCTGCAGGCAGATAACCGTCCAAACTCATCAAACATTCGTGCCATAGAAATAGCGTTTTACCTTATTTGTCCATTCAAACGGTCCAGAGTGATGTTTAGGTGGTCGAAAGACAGAGAAAATACATTAAAACCACACCTGAACCACAAAGTAATGACGAAACTGTTGTGAACTCAGAAACCTCTCACAGGCTCCAAAATGGTGTCAGTGCAGATGTCACTCCAGAATAAGGGACGAGACACGATGTGGTTTAGCAGCTAACTCACTTTCCCCTTCACTTTATACTGTAAGTACAATGTCGCACCTGTACTCACACTTCAGTGTATTTGCGAGGAACGTAATCTACGTTTTAATTCATTTTTACTTCACACTGAACTCTTATTTTGCTTTTTAATTCACCTTGTTCTGTTGCACACCCCTCTTACTTTCTAAAAACAAAAAACGCGTTAAATAGACCCTTCATTCCCCCTTTTGATGTACTTTTTAAATTTAAATGTACAGAAGTCATCTATAAAGATTTTTCGTATGGTTGTCGTTTTTCCTGCACAGGACCCTGTAGGGGTTTGAGGGGGTGTGTTGTTCCCCTGTGAATAAAACGAAAGGAAAAGCATGTCTTGTGTTATTGACCTGCCTGAGTAGGATAACGTTAAATGTGAAAAGCACCAGAGTGTGAATTACCCCATAATTGGGGGGTGCTGACTTCATAACACTTTTATGACCATTATGGTCCGCTACCGCGTCAATACGAATAGTTGCCACCAGGGGGGATCTGTGTCTTGATCAGGGGTACAGTACCCCCCAATACCACCCGTAAATGAAAAGCACCCCTCTAAATTCCCACCCCCATGACTATAAAATGTTTACATCTCCACCAACCCCCAAAACAGTAATAGAATAAAATATAACATTCATCTCTGAACAAATATGCACCTGTGACCTGTAACTTGTGCTATGGACATTTCACTGAGCCTACTATAGGACTTCTTCTCGAAGCACTACCCGAGGACTCAATGTAGAAAGGAATACTGTAAAGCATTACCTTTCAGGGTGTACCATGTCTTTCTCATTGTCTTGTTGCTGACGTTATTGTCAATGCCTGTCACTCCACTGTGTACCTGTATGTATACATATACACATTGTGTACAGACATATCACCTAGTCTACGTTTGCTTGCATATAGTCTACAAATATTTTTCTGTAAATATTTTACAACACAGATGTCCATATTCTATATATCTAGATTGTATAGCCTACATTTTATACTGCACTGTTAGTATAGTATTTTATTTTTATTCTATTTTATTCTGTTGTCTCTTAATTTGTAACTTTGTACTGTCCACTTTCTGCCGTGGCAAAACAAATTTCTCACTTGTGGGACTAATAAAGGTTTATCTTATTTTATCTTATCTGACTGTTTTGTACTTTGATAAATGCCCTTTGCCTTGCTTCTCATGCTCATGTTTTTGTTTTTGACTGCTTGCTCATCCCTATCATCTTTGCAGTCTCAGCCTCAGGTATTTAGTAAAAATAAAAACAACAGCAGGGTTTTGGTTTAAAGCAGGTTTTTGTGACTAATAGTAAATTCTGATAAGTTTGTGAGCTTAAGCTGAAATAAAACATCAGGCATTGGCCAGTTTGTCTGTAAAGAAACTGGAATTAAAATTCATGATTGGTACACCTAAGGGTACACCTCCCTTAGCCCTATTCCTATCAGATAGGTTTATCTTTGGGCTTAGGTTATCAGGCTAAACTGATATCCTGTTTTGTGAAATACCCCAATGACAGAGAAGTCAAATAGAGGGAGAATCTGTTTTGTAATATAAAGTTTTGTCATTAATAAAATCAGTTATACTCATGGTAGAAGCAGATTTTAAATCTATTAATGTAAAAATGTCTGTGATTTAAAGGTATATATTATGATGCTGGTATCAGTGTCCATCCCTATTTAATACAAAAAGTATTGTTCAAGTACCTATAAAACTAAAACAAAAACTGTTTAGAAAATCATTAGCGCTAATGCCTTGTATTAGAGCTAGTGGTTTTTCTTGTAGTTTGCGCTGAGCTGAAGTGGAGCACACTCATGTACACACCCAGTAGAGCTTCAGCTCCTGGGATTTGGTGCAGCCTGCTGTTTGTTAGTTTGTTGTTTTAATTTTAAAATGTTTTTTTGTTTTTCGTGCTGCCCTTAACATTACAAGTAGCAGTGTGGGGCCCGAAGATACAGTGGCTGTATTTTTTGACACAGCTGACCTGGTGCAACCTGTGGAAGCGCCTTCTCACACATGAGGACACACATTTCTACTTGTAATGTTAAGGGCATAGCCCTTTCAGACCATTTTTGTATTTTCTTTGAGATGATGTTGTATTGTCCTGATATATATATATATATATATATATATATAATTTTTTTTTAAAATAGTGATTTGATGTCAAAAAGTTTTGCTGTGATGGATTATGAATGTGCGTGAGCCTTTGTATTCCCTTAATTCCAAACATACATGTGGTCTACACAGTATCTACACAGTATAGAGTGAAATGAAACCACAGTATGTCAATGGTGCAACATAATATGGAAAACATGAAAGCAGATGAATTGAAAAAAGATACTGAATAACAAATAAAGAGAATGTCATTTGAATCTGAATACTCATTATAAAAATCTCTCATATTGGACCTTCTACAGTTACATTCTGCAGACTTTTGAAGTACATTTTCGTATGCTTTTCATTAATCCATTCTGTTTGCCTTCTTTATACCAGAAATTAATACAGCTGTCCTCTGTTTTTAATTTACTTTGTTTTCAGGCAAATACTCTGTTCTTCTCTAAGGAGCTGTCCAGCGGTTTTGTGAGACAATGTAATCTTCATAAGACCCTGATCTTCAATGGCTTACTTAGATTTGGCTTTGATGCAGACACTGTTTCTAAGATATTTACCAGCTTCCAATTTAATCCCAGAATACACTAATGGCATAAAATCTCCTTTCTGTGACTTTGGGCAGTATCAGGGAAACTGCTGCTTCACCCTGATCTTATTTCATTATTTCACATTTCAACAGAGCAAACGGCTGATGAAAAGCAGTTTGAGAAATCAGCTATCAACTTCAATCTGCCTGTTTTTGTTCTGAAACTTAAATAACCGTGATTCGTTATTTTATTTCACTATATATCAACTGGTTATCTAATGAATCTGTTGTAGAGCTTCTTTACAGGACAAAGGCTGTTATGATCATTAGTTCTACGTTATGTTCATGCTTCTGAGAGGCTGTTATGATCATTAGTTCTACATTATGTTCATGCTTCTGAGAGGTGATGGGTGTGTCATTTTTATGAACTTGTATTTGCCCCTCTGCTCACTTCATCCCAGACCACCACTGTCCTGAAAGTGGTCAGGCCTCTCCAGTGCCATCTTGTGGATAAATGTGATATTATCATCATTTTTATTTATTTGTAGAGCACTTTTTAGGCATAGAACAGTTCAAATGGTTTCAGACTAGGTTGAAAAAATAAAAACAGGAACACAAGTTAAAAGATTAAGTAATAAAATGGAGATAAAATAGAGACTGAGATAAAATAATAATGAATAATAACATGAAAGAAATTACTGAAACAAATAGAAAGAAAGGAAATGACGATAAATAAAATTGATTGCATCATAACTGCATTTTGCACTTTAAAATAAATGAAAAGGATTTGTTTGCAGGTGTGTCTTAAACTGACTACAGTAACAGAAAGAGGTCGCTACATTTTATGTACTTGCTTCAAAAAAGAGTAAAATAACTTTAAAATCTTCTGACTGACCTCATTCTGGAAACAAATATGTAGCAACATCTCCTCTACAACAAACAATTCCCAGCTACAGGTGATCCAGTATAAGGTTATGCACAGAAAACACATCACCAATAGCAGAATGCTCCTTATGGTCTTCACCAATACACACATCAGCCCACAATGCACCCTCAACACAGCAGACTCTTATTATCACAAGTAATGCTGTGACAACTGTAATAGTTAAACTTCATGAGGTCAGTCATATTCACAGAGAGCACAAACCCACACTTATCACCTTGACCCCAGCCAAAGAACAATACAGGAATACAGGCATAAACTCTCAGTGTTGCAGTGGTTTAATTGGTTAATAGACTAAAAAAAGTGAAAAACAGGTCACCTGACAACCAATCCTACCAATCCTTTCCAACAAACTGATACTACCTTCCTTTTTTCTTTCCTTCCTTCATTTTTTCTTGTTTTTGCCATTCCTTATATGCTATACAGTAAACCCCCAACATTCGCTGGGGTTATGTTCCAAGAGCACCAACAAAAACCATGACTTTGTTATGTGCAAAAATGCCTAAAAATGCCTAAATCCTAAATATGCCCCCAAATATTAAACTCAGCTTAATACATAAATGCTATACCTGTATCTGTACTGTACAGTGTACAGAGAACTGCTGTCTCCTGCAGTGCTAAAATGTAAAATATTGATATTACCCATGTATAGACTGTACTGTAATTCATGCACGAGAGTTTTCTTTGGTTTGCGCTGTCGTTTTCTTTGGTATAAGCAGGGTAAATACAGTAATAAATTAATTTAATTTTCATTAATAAAAAACGGCTTTAAGAAGAACAAAACGGAAAACACAAGAATACTCGAGATGCTCCAACGATGCTCCAACGGGGGAAATTCTGGATTGCAGCTGCCAGAGACGCGTCACAGGGCAGCAGCCAATCAGCAGCAAGGAGAAATAAAGAATGTTCTCGGATGCATCTGATTGCCTTGGTAAGGGACGCTCCCAAACATAAAAAATGCCTGACCTGCGAATAAGCAGAGGTTACTGTAATACGTCATTATTATTGTTGTTATTATTGATATTTTGTTATTATTAATGCTATCACTTTAATTCTGATATTTTATTCCTACTATTATTATTGTTATTATTAAACTATATAACAGTAGTCCTGAGATTGATGTGATGTTTTGTTGTGTTTATAAACATGTTTATGTACAATGAGGGAAAGAAGTATTTGATCCAATGCTGAGTTTGTATGTTTGCCCTCTGACAAAGAAATGACCAGTCTATAACTGTAATGGTAGATTTATTGTAGCCATGAGAAACAGAATAACAACAAAAAACCCTCAAAAACCCAGTGGACAAAAGTCAGAGATTGAGGTGTATTGTAATGAGTGAAATAAGTATATGACTTGGTACTTGGTGGCAAAACCCTTGTTGGCAATCACAGAGGTCGGATGTTTCTTGTAGTTGGCCACCAGGTTTGCACACATCTCAGGAGGGATTTTGTCCCACCCCTCTTTGCAGATCCTCTCTAAGTCAGTAAGGTTTCGAGGCTGATGTTTGGCAACTCGAACGTCAGCCCCCTCCACAGATTCTCTATGGGACTATGGTCCTTAATCTGCTTCTTCTTGAGCTAATCCTTTGTTGCCTTGGCTGTGTGTTTTGGGTCAGTGTCATGCTGGAAGACCATCCACGACCCATTTTCAATGCCCTGGCTGAGGGAAGGAGGCGCTCACCCAAGATTTGACGGTGCGTGGTCCTGTCCATCGTCGCTTCAATGGGGTGAAGGTATCCTGTCCCCTTGGCAGGAAAACACCCCCAAAGCATAACGTTTCTACCTCCATGTATGAAGGTGGGGATGGTGTTCTTGGGGTCATAGGTAGCATTTCTCCTCCTCCAAACACAACGAGTTGAGTTAATGCCAAAGAGCTCGATTATGGCCTCATCTGACCACAACACTTTCACCCAGTTCTCCTCTAGATCAATCATTCAGATGCCCATTGCTAAACTGCAGACGGGCCTTTACATGTGCTGTCTTGTGCAGGGGGACCTTGCAGGCGCTGCAAGATTTCAGTCCTTCACGACGCAGTGTGTTACCAACTCTTTTCTTGGTGACTATGGTCCCAGCTACCCTGAGATCATTGACAAGCTTCCCCCGTGTAGTTCTGGGATGCTTCATTACCATTCTAATGCTCATTGCAACTCCACAATGTGCGATCTTGCATGGAGCCCCAGACCGAGGGAGATTGACAGTTATTTTGTGTTGCTTCCTTTTGCGAATTATCACGCCAGCTGTTGTCACCTTCTCACTAAGCTGCTTGGCGATGGTCTTGAAGCCCAGTCCAGTCTTGTGTAGGTCTACAATCTTCTCCCTGTCAAATACCTCTTTCCCTTACTGTATATAAATTATATTTATAAATCGGCCCAAAAATACTCTTTAAACACTCTTTATAAAACAGTCTGCACTGACCTTTTCAAATAGTTTAGTTGCAATTTTTTAATTGCACTGTAATGTAATATGACATCTTGGCTTATAATAAAATATTCTCAGCTTTGACACTGATGAGGGAAAACACCTCTGAGGTGTAAATTAATGAGTGGAACAGTTGAATGAGCGAGAGCCAGAGTAAAGTCAATTTTTTCCTATATTTGCGTTCCCTCCTTTTTTGTCCTGGATGGAACATGTTGCTGAATCTTTGCGGTTTAGTGTAAGAGTGTGTGTGTGTGTGTGTGTGTGTGTGTATGTGTGTGTGTGCGTGCGTTGAATTGGAATAACATTCTTATGGGCCTACATTCTTCTACTCCTCAGTGGAATGTTTACAGAGCGGTTTACAAGCTCAGCGATGCCTGCCCTCTCTCTCTCTCTCACTCTCTCTCTTTCTCGCTCACGCTCTCTCTCTCTTTCTCGCTCACGCTCTTTCTCTCTTTCTCGCTCACGCTCTTTCTCTCTCTTTCTTTCTCGCTCACGCTCTCTCTCTTTCTCGCTCACGCTCTCTCTCTCTCTTTCTCTCTCTCTCTCTCTCTCTCTCTCTCTCGTTCTTGCTCCTTCTCGCTCCCTCGCTCTGTCTCTCTTGTAAAGATACCTCGTTCAAGGCTTTTGGAATGTCTGAGTGTGTGTGTGGTTGGTGGCCTACGTACAGCACTATAGCAGACATGGTTTCTAAAGGACCAGAGGGGAAACAGCAACACCACGGGGGAACCCCCTCACCCCCATGTAGATATGTCACCATAAAACCAAAGCCAATGAGATGCACTACATGACCAAAGGTATGTGGACACCTCATAGTCAGACACTGGCAATAGAATGTGTTGTTGAGCTCAGTGACTTTAAACATAGCTTGAGTCACCCGTAAGTGCTGTTATGGAAGCATGTAAGAGCAGCAACATCTTAACTAAAAATTAGGACTAAAACTAAAAAACGAATACAACAGCAACAATGAATGCCCACAGTGTTTTGTTTTGGGTTTTTTTGCCAGCTAAAAAACGTGTATTTCCGTTTTTATGATTTCATAATGAATTGACCAATAGAAGTGGTCTGAATGTTATTGAAATAAAATATCTAAACATTAACTTTCGATGAAAGTTATGTGTATTTTTCCTTCTCTTGTAATGTTACAACTTTGGAGAAGTGTTTTCTTAAAAAGCAGCAATACATAAAATTACGCACGCCGTTTCTTTTTTGTTGTTGTTTTTAGTATTTTTTCAATTAGGCTCAGCAAGCAGACAAAAGTCTGTAAAGCTAATTTTCAGGAATGCCTAGGGCCGTTTTCTTAAAGTTATGATGGAGTGGCGTGATTAAACTCAAGTCCTTGAACTTGCTGCAAACAGACAGTGGAGCGAAGGCTATTGTGTGGTACAGTCAGGGGGGGCAGCTGTGTGGAAACACTCAGATGGTTTACGCCCCCACAGAACATGAGTAAGTGTGGAGAGTAGAATTCCTGGGTTTGCTTTGTAGCACTGCCAGCCAGGCCTGTTTTGTTTTGGAGAGGGGGCACGTGGTGTGATGTGGGGGGTTACGAGAGCAGATGTAGTGTGTGTGGTGTGTGTCACCCATACCGAAATATTCACTCACAGCCACATGCACGCACACAATCCAGTGTGTGTGCACACATTTGGAGAAAAATCTCTTTCTGCTTTGTGATTCCGGCCCGCAACACACACACACACACACACACACAGACATGTATACACAAACACACGTCACTTTATGTGTGGTGAAGCTTGCTGAGGTTGATATCAAGGTCTGTGTAGGTTTTTTTTTTTAAACTTTTGTCCTCCCACCACTCCCTCATTCCCACCTCCCCCTCCTGGGAAAACAGCAACAACAAATTAGCCTTCTTTTATGTCGGGGCCTAAGGACGACACTTGGACAGGCCCGAGATTGTCCTCGTGGGTTCCCATGAACCTCACTAACCTTCCCTTTCAGCAGCGAAGGAAGCGGTCATTGTGCCAGCACCTGTTTCTGTGGAAATTGGTAAAATGATGGCTTTGTTAGGCATCGCCCAGGCAACCAGGAGAAAGGAGCAAGGAGGGGGGAAAGAGGAGGAGGAGGAGGGAGGAGGGAGAAGAGGGGTGAGGGTCAAGGGGGAGTGTTGTGTGTGTGTGTGTGTGTGTGTGTGTGTGTGTGTGTGTGTGTGTGCGCACGCGCACGCCTGTATGCTGGACCTTAAGTTTCCGTGCTGAGGATACAGAGATATGGGATGTGCCTCATTGCTCTTGAAGGGGATTATGGAACAGCAGCTTCTTAGCTTAGTTTGTTGGAGCAGTTACTGGACACTTTTGTGACCTTGATATTGCTACTTCACATGGATTCTTGTCTATTCTATAGCTGGAGGGGTGCAAATTCGGTCCATTCTTTGATAACACATTTTAATGGCTCATTTTAAAAAGTCCATCCATAAGTAAATATATTTTACATTCACCTTACTGCAATATTTAAATCTAATCTTAACCCTGATTCAATTCCAAGCCTTACCTTAATTTTATACCACAACCTAACTCATACCTCTCACCCTAATCCTAAATATAACTTCAACACAACACCTAAACCTAAGGCTAAACATTGTCTTAATCCTAATGCTCTTGATCAATTAGTTTCACCAGATCTGGGACAAATTTGAGCCTATCTGTCAATACAGCTGACTCATTCATGTATTTTAATTGTGGAAGTGGTGGTTTTAATGTACCTGAAGCTGTGCAAGTTACACCCAAAACACTAGACCATTCTGGTCCTGAATTTTCCAAAAGTGAAGACACATGATTCAAGTCATGAGTTGGTTGCCCAGTTTAGTAAGTGTGTTAGATCAAAGGGCAGTATGGTACAGCACAGTACGTTTACAAATCCAAACCCTGGTCTCATTTTCTATCACATAACAGAATCATAAAAGTAGGGGTATGTCTATTTATCCTATGTAGTCGTCTGGTTTATCATGCAAATCTAGTGTTAACAGTGAAAACATACAGTAGCAACGGTCCAGGACCATGAAGCTCAAGTTGACCTTTTACCTGCTTAGTTACTTACATACAGTGACTCTGGCTGGCAAGTGTTTTATTTAATTGCCCATTTACTCCATTTACCCTGTGTTCTGATTCTGTGACAATCATAAACTTACTAGCCTACATTCTAACTAGGTCTAGGCCCAGGTCTAGGGCCAGGTCTAGGCCCACTGGCAGTGGAAATGTCAACAAAATTGATGATTATTGATTGGTGACCAGTGTAAAATTGCCAAAATGAAACACCAAATTGTGCTGGACTAAATGGTTTCCTTGGTACAAAATATTTATTTAAGGTGTCAGGATAATGCTACTGTCTGTCAGGAGTGGACTGGCAATCTGTGCGTTCTGGAAAAGTCCAGAACGGCCGTCCGCTCCACGGCCGTCGGGCTGCCTTTCTCCTTAACTGAAAATTCAGCTAACACCAGCAGAGGGCGCTAATACAATCGTTTATCAGGCATAAAATCCATAGGAAAAGGCCAACAGAAAAGAGTGAATCTTTCTGTTGTGGGGATTGGTACGTATACAGTATAGCTATTGTATTTGTATTTGAAGGCTTAGGTTACTTTCATAAACATAGCCCACTGGTTTTGTGTTGTTACTTGGTCTAAGATCAGGGTGACCCTGTTAGTGGCTGCTTCTACATGGCTGGTGGGCTTATTTGGGAGAAATTCCAGGGCCGTTTTTCAGTCCCAGTCCGCCCCTTGCTGTCTGTACACCAAGAACACTAAACTCAGAGCAGCTCCCCCTACTGGTCTGAGTCGAATCATGCATTCAGGCAGTAAAGAGGGAAAACTGTGAAAGGAGAAGGGCTTCACTCAAACTTGAGCTATTCTGCTTAACTAGTATGTGTGCTCCATAATCCACCAAGCACACGTCTGCTCCGTTTATACCTGGCACATGATCTGGTGAATTTTAAAGCTCTGGCTCAGGTGGGAAGTCCAATCATATCATAACTAACACTATGTTGTTGTTGGTAGCAAAGCTGTGCAAAATGGTAACATTTATATTAGCTTTGAGTCCACAAGTGACAGTTCATCTTCAACTTCCTAGGAATGTTTTTTTTGTAAATGCTATGCACCAATTTACACAAGAGTATGAAACACAACATAAATGTGTTTCTCTATTATACTGCTGCAAAAAGATGGAGAGGTAAATGACTTCTTTACTCCTTATTCAGTAAGGACTATCCTGCTGCTGTGGGACTACAGGAGGTTCAACTGAAGATATGGTTAAACATTTGGTCGCATTTAGTGTTCAGCTAATGTTTTATAGTGTTTTCATAGAAACCTTCTGAGAAGAAGAAGAAAAAATTTGGTAGCTTTCAGTATTATTCAGTGAAAATCTCAGCATAATTATTCCTAAGGGTTCACTGTGGGTGGAGCGATTGAGTCACAAATTCCAAACTAAAGGCTCTTTTACTGAAATTAAATTCTGAGTGATGTTGCATGGCCCTCCCAGCAGATGGCAATCATTTATCAATAGTGGCAGAGCACTGATGTCTGTGAGGGAGCATCCAACTTAGACAGTGCCATTGACATTACAAGTAGCAATGATTGTTTTGATAATATATATTCAGAGCCTCCTATCTTGTTACCCCTTGCCGGTGTACAGTTAGAGGATATAGCTAATCTGCTGTTAGTCGTATTCAAGTTTTTCATCAATGGTCAGTTTTTGACCACATAGCTGCTTTTGACTAGATATTTTTAAGTGGTGGACCAACCTAGCAGTGACCTAGCATGTGTAAGACATCAACACCACTGTTCACTCAAATAATGAGTGGTGACTGACATACTGTGCAGCAATAGATAGGCCTGCAGTCTATAGTAAAATTACACTTACTGTGTGTAGAATAATTATAATCACACTTATATGACTGACATTTAAGGTAGGTTGAATTTATAAAGTGGTTAGTGAGTGTAGCAGGTTGAAGTTTCTAATATGATAGATGTAGAGCAGTATTTTTTAACTAAGGCATGGAATATGAACAGCTGAATAACCATTGGTAGCCTTTCATATGACTTGGTACCCATGAAGTAGCTCTCAGTTTCAAAAAGGTTGGTGACCCCTGGTTTAATCCATATATTAGACTTCCCATCGGCCCTTCAGTGCTGCTTGTGGAGCTCTATTAACCTTTCTACTGTGAATAGAATAATACAGTCAAATATTACAACCACCCTATATTCTATATAAATTTGGCTTAATGAGTATGGTCAGACGCAGCAGCGCAGTGTGGTCAGATGTGGAAAGTTCCTACCGCGTGCCGCACTATAGGTATATAGTACACACCCTCCTCATCTGACCACATGTAAGCCATTGATTGGGTGACTTTCTGCATTAACAGCAGCCTTAAATCAGTAGAAATAAACCTACTTAACCTGCTCTGAAACCAAAACAGTTGTGATTCATTGGACCTGCAGGAAACCCTTGGTAGTCAGCAAAGGGTGTATTTAACCTATATTTTAGCAAAAAAATAAACACTTCAAAAATGTGCAATATAGAGGTTCTTTTATTGTTTTTTTCAATACAACCCAGACAATTTTTTAATAGGGTTTTTTAATAGGGTTTTATTTAATAGGGTTTTTTGAGGGTTTTGAGCGTTAAAATGAGTTAGATGTTTTCAGTATGTATTTTTAAATTCAGCTGAGTGTGTTTAAAGTGTGTTTAATTTTTTTTCATTGAGTGTCTATTTTTAAATTCATTTAAATGCATCTGAAAGGTTTTTGGAAGGCTGATTTAGGACAGAAAAGGTTTTTTTTAATTTATTTAACTTAATGTGATCAAATTTGACAGAAATTCTCAGCTTTCTAGATGTAAGTTCTCAGGATGGATCTCACCTCAGAGTTTAGGTGGTAGCAGCGAGGGGAAGATGTTAAACAGATTTTTTATTCAACTTCAGTATAAATAAATGGTTAAGATGTAAAAGGTGGTTTGATGTAAAATGCTCCTTTCTAGAAAAACTTGCAGAGTCAGAATTGTTCAAAGCAGTGTGAATGGGAACCAGATGTCTGACGCGTTTAATGCTTCTAAAAGCTACCTCACAGGGAGAAATGTTTTTCAATATGCAGTCTGATTTTTGGGATATTGTTTCATTGTAGTTCTGAGAAACATTGGTTTGGAGCATGCTGTATGGCAAAACACATTTCTTTTTGCGTAGATTTATGTCTGTTTTACAATTATGAACATTAGATATTAAACCAAAGACATGTAGGTCCACAAGTTAATATTATGGCCAATAAGTTTGTTGTATCACACCCCCTGGTTTATTTCACCACAAAGGTAATGACCTCAATGAGCAAATTATGGGAAGAAAAATGGAAAAGGGGGGAAGGGTTAGTGTGAGGGTTGCCCTGCTTTTTTAATGACTGTAGACAATATAACATAAGGAACAAAAGACTGACTTTCATAGTAAGATATTTTTGAAAAAACTACTTTATCACAGTGGATGTGACCTTGTTTGGACTGTGTCCTGAGTGTAGAGTGTGGTCAGTCTGGGCCAGTGAGAGGTGCAGGTGTCTTAGATTGGCATTATAGGTCATGATTATGGTTGAGAGTTAAAGAGTTAGCTGGCATGTGAGAGAGCTGTACTGATACTGTTAGAGAGAGAGACAAAGAGACTGTTGTTTCTGTTGCTCACTTTCTATGTTCAGACCAGCTTGAGTGATATCAATTCATATAAATGATTGATTAATAAATATAGAAAGAGACAGTGCACCTTCAGTTTTTTTTATGTGTGCAGCATACAAATCTACTCAGTTTTACTCAGTGTTAACTAACCAAGTAAGGTGAAGGGCATTATATGGATCTGAACATTCATCATTCCTTTCAGTTATTTACTTGGCTAAGTGAATAAGGCAACAAATCAGTGAATATTAAATATTTTTTATATTTTTATTTTTTAGATGTGTAGCCCCTCGTGGACTAAGCTAAAGAGACATTTAATATTGCTAAAATGTTAAAATGACAGTGAAAGAGAGAGGTACTTTTATTTGTTTTATTTTACCTTTATTTATACGGGTAGTCCCATTGAGACTCAATGTCTCATTTACAAGATAGACCTGTTAGACCAATGACATTGCACACTTGTTGAAATGGAAAGAAATGAAAATGAGAGATTAAGGTGATGAAGCCTACATGAAGTGGCTAATTCAGTAGGACGGAAGGTCAGGAGAAGCAGCTTATTAGTGTGTGTTTGTTTGTGCGTGTTCTTACCTTTTAGTGAGTGAGTATCTTATAAATGCGCCTTGTTGGGAGCTGGGAGAATGATGGAAGGCTTTTGAGAGCTACTAAAAATGTCCTCACCACTGTCACGCATGTGTTATTTATCCCTGATGTGTGAGGCTCTACCTTTCTGAGAGACAGAGAAAGAGAGAGAGAGACAGAGCGAGCGAGCAAGCATCTGGAATACTGACTGTAGGCCTCAGCCTGTCTTTTCCATAAAGCTCTCACTTACAGGCACTTTTGGATATGTGTCTCTCTTCATGTTTCTCTGAAAGACTCTATGCGCAATAGGGGAATAACGTTCCAGAGAGTGGAGTTAAAGATGGATCCAGGTGCACACAGACCCATGCACTCAAACACACACAGACACTAGTTTTTATACAATGTTGGGATGTGGGGTAATATGTCCCGTATGTATGGTATTTACATTGTTACCTGTATTTAACTATGTTACCTATGTGTGTGTGTGTGTGTGTGTGATCACTGTTGGGGAAAAAGTATGTAACAAAAATTGATTCTAAAGCAACAGTTAGTAAGTCTATCAGATTATATACTTGAGAGTACAGCACTGCTCACTGATCTGTAACAAAAATCTTAATAACTGGTGTGGTTGGTGGCAGTGGGGAGATTTAGAGCTTAGAGCTAACATAGCTGTTAACAAGCTGGCTAACTTGCCTACCACAAACAGTAAAACCTCAAAAGTAAAGAAAACAATGGTCTCCCGACTGCCTGCATATGCATTATCTGTTTCATATGTTTATTTATGGCCAAATGGGGATGAAATGCTAAATGGGTTGTGCTTGGACACTGCTAAATTTGGCATTTCCTCCATTTTGGTTATTCAGTGTTCTGTGAAGTGTTGCCCTTTCAGAGGTCAGCCAAAGAAATAGTGCTATTGGCCAAGCACACAAATTTGTGCGCCAGAGTTCAAATAATTTTGCGGGATCCTGAGTGGAACAACTGTCTAAGCATTAACCCTCCATATCACTGGGAGATTTAAGTTAGATCCCGTGTGATGCCACAGCCATCCATCGCCAAGATAGCACAAATGCTTTGCTGTCTCTGGATGGCTAGGATGATTCTCCTTCTTCCAAATCCCAGCCAGCCTGGGAGTTTGTAAGCTGATGTAACAGGCCAGACAGTTAATGTTGTCCTCCAAGTGTGTTGATAATTTGCCTGGCTTCCTGTGACTGAGAAGAAATATGATGAAGTTTCACCACCCCAGTATTTGTGGTATTGTCTGACTGGGGGATTCCAATCTAGTGAGGGGTTCAGCTTCTTAAAATTTCACATGAAATTTTCCCAGACATTTGTGAAACAAAATCTCACATTATGCAGATCCCACTCGCAAAGTTTAGCTAGGAAACACAAGTGTGACTGAGTCTTGTGTTATTTTGGACCATTCCTGTAGTTCTGTTCATCATTAAATTCTGACACAGTGTAAACACCAGTTGTCAAGTATTAGTAAATGTGAATGTGTGTGTATGTGTGTGTGTGTGTGTGTGTGTGTGTGTGTGTGTGTGTGTGTGTGTGTGTGTGTGTACATACACCAGTCAGCCTTAACTTTAAAACCACCAGCCGAATATTGCGTAGGTCCCCCTTGTGCTGCCAAAACAGGCGGGTGGTGAGTGTCAAAAGAACATCCATATGAGTGTCAGGACTCATGGTTTCCTAGCAGAACATTGCCCAGAGCCATTCCACTGCCAGCATAGTCCATACTGGAGCCTTCTCTTCCCCAAGTAAGCAACGCACACGCATGATTCATCAGACCAGACCAATTTCTTTCATTGCTCTTTGATCCAGTTCTGATGCTCATATGCACATTGTGGGCACACTCAGGGTCGGCATTGGCATTCTGGCCGGTCTGTGGCTAC
>JBBPCY010000013.1:17893409-17946373 GCA_037974405.1 Brachyalestes nurse
TATATATATATATATACACACACAATATATGGATTAGTCACTGCCGTTTGATTCGGCTACACCAACAAACCTTTGAGTCACTTCAGGTTTCTTGCACCCGCCAAAGCAAATCAACAGGCTGAAATTAAGACATCACAATCAAATCCCCCAGTCCATGGCCTCTTTCAAACAAGCTGTGCTGTTAGCAGCTAACGTGCACCATGTGTTGTTTTCTTGTTTGTGTGCTAGCTAATGGAAAGCCATGCCCTCTGCCCTTATTCCTACCGGACCTCCAGGCAAAGGTAGGTCATTTGAGTGAGAAAGGTCTGTATATTTACACAGAACGTCCAGGAGCAGAAGACCCCATGGCTGTTGGATTCAGAGTTTCGCCGGAGCTATGCTCAGTGTCAGTCCCCACCCTCCGGGCCCAAAGTGACAGATGCTTGTGTTTTCCAGGGCTTGAGTTCAGATGTCAGCTGTCAGCTCATATATCAGGCCCAGCTCGCTTCCCCTGGGGAGCTTCCAGGCCAGGATGACAGAGAAGAGGGGAAGGGATGGACCCATTAGAATCAGGTTGCTTGCTGGTTGTGCCAGTATTTTAAATGCACTGTTTATGACTACTTGGCTGCACTTGCTGTAGGATCGTGCTCATTCAAAATCATCCCCCCCTCCAACTTTTCCCCTCCCAGACAACAGTTGACATGTCGGGAGCAGCGTGCATCCCTCGCACTTTTTCCCTCCCAAACTACAGCCCAGATGTAAAGCGCTGCTCGCACCGACCCCCAACGGTCGGGACTTAGAGCCCTGCGTCCCCGCACATTAAAAATCCTTCCGGCACCCATGATCATGCTAATGGTGACTGGTCAAGGTGTGCTGTGCTGGTATGGTTGGACATATAAAGTATAATCATAGAAAGTGACAACACCATTTCGAATAAATTGTTGGTTAATAATAATGACTTCGCATGATGCACTACCAAGTAGCGTGATGATGAAGCCCATCTAAACTAAAATTCACACATGCACACTGAACTGATTGCTAGCACGCCATTCAGGACTAATTGAGCTTCTGAAGCACTTATGTCATAAAACAAGAACAAGTTTCTAAGCAAATTAAATCAGCTTTAGATTAGATTAGATTTATGAAACAATAAACCGCCTGCCTGCCCCCCCCCCAAATGCCAAGTATCATAAGATCTTCTGAGCGACTGAAACGTTTGTTCAGTCACTTTCTAGGCGGTTTTGAAGATTTTCCTTCCACTAGTTTGTAAAATGCTAAAAATATACCCTTTTCATGGCAACTTGCATAGAAGACACAGGTTGTGTCTTCTACAAGAAGCTTAAGGTCAAGACATTCCTTTTTTCTGTTTACAAATTTTCTCTCTAACCAAACACTTAACAGATATTCTTGTTACACTGATTAAAGAGTGGACACAGCCTATTATGGGATCACAGATTATTTATGTAGTTAAACAGTTACGACTAGATGCTTTTGGTCATCTTCTTTTATTCCCATCCCCTTTTTGCATCTCTTTAGAGATTCACCACAGAGAACAATATTCAGACTGAAGTATAAAAGATGTGGGCCCTGCACTCCCCTCTCCTTCAAGCAGATGTAATAGGTGGCAAAATGAGTATGGATACAAGTTAAGTGCTATAAGTGCAGTGGCACTTGAGCCATCGTAAATCACCTAGAGTGTCATATAAATATGAACATGGAATGGGTCCAGATATCTTCACCACCAGCCTGAGAGACTTCTGAAATGAAGGGGCAACCTGACCGTGGTCAACGCCTTTGGTGTGAGAGACCCTGCGTGGGTGGTGTGGTGTGTGTGAGCGTGAGTGTGGTTAGAGAGGAATTGGTGTTGGGGGGTGGGTGGTGGGGGGGTGGCTGGGGGGTCTAGGCTCCAGGGCTGAGCGTGGTTCAGGGTGTGAGGCTGCCCAGGCCACCCAAGTGGCAGAAAACCTGCGTGTTTGCGGCTGACCCCTGCACATTAACAGAACACTTCCTCAATTTGTCTTCTGTGTTCTCAAGGCCCAAACGAATTTCCTCTCTTTCTCGGCTGCCTTTTGAGATGCCGCGTCCCCCGCGAGCCTCCCTTCTGAAACACCCTTCACGCCCACCTCCAGCACACACACTTAACAATTAGTACTTTCTTACTGCCGGACAAAGACAGTATGCAGGCTGTGTGGCCTGTAAAGGCATATAACCTCTAACACATGCGAGATGCTGCTCGGCTTTGAAATGAACCCACAGGCCAAAGCACAATGCACCCAAACACACAAACACTGTTTAAGCTGTTGTCCAGCTCAGGCGACTGTTGCAGGGCTGCAATGAGACGGACGCCCTACATTTAGCAATGAACGCTGTAAATGGCAATGGTTTATATTATGAATTTTCCTGGTCATATTGTCACGGTCATATAGACTTCTTTTAAGAATTTGAAAACAACCGAAAATTTTATGATGGATGGACAGAGAGAAAATATCCGTAATACAATTATACTTAATACAATTTGGAATAAAAACGTAACGTTATGGTACGTCGAAGTTTATACCATTGTTTATCTGCCATTGTAGGTTCTGTTACAATATTAATCATACATAATCTAAAGATGTCATCATTAGATTTGAAAACACTTATTGGTCTCTGCAGCTAGTGGTTTTAACGTGTTTCATAGTTGGACTCCTGTATGCAGTCATGCAGGATCTGACAGTGAATACATTCACACTGGATTGTCTTGAGATCCTGAGCATTTTAAGCATATCTCTATATGACACATTCCTATTATCTGTTAAAGTATGGCATTGTTGTCAAGCTTTATACTGTGCAGCCAGCTAAAATACTTTCAGGCTCACGAATGATAATTAATGACATATCAGATCAATGTGTATAATAAATAGACAATCACTATATCTAGTCGTGTAAATGACAATACCGGAAATTCCAATACATACATTCTTTTGGACACCTTTGTCAGTTCCCATTAAAGAAAAATGAAAGGTTTCCCTACCCTATGTATACTGTGCACATATTTATATATTCCTCTTCTTAGAAACTAAGAAAACAAAGGGATCTGATTTCTTGCCACCTGCTCGCTCTACCCCCAACAATACCACTGTTAAAAGACCACAAACAAAGACGCCTCAAGGAAAGTTTGGGGGCCATTCATTACGATGACAAAGGAGGAACGAAATATATTATCATAATTAATCTTATCTGTGTCTGTGGGTGGCAAGTCTTTTCCTTTTGGGACTGATGGACCCATACAATGCCAACATGTACACATCACAGTGCCACAATGCACTCCAGGGCCTAAGAATATTTTAGGCTTTGTAAACATTCACCAAACAAGTGCTGGATGTTAGCAGGAGACCCGTTTCACCCTGTCCTTTTTTTTACCAGTCAAAATAGTCTGCCTCTGCCTATTCCAAGACAATGGGGCTTCTTTTTGCCATGGCACAATACCTGATCTCAGTGCATATGTACAGAAAACGAAGCACCACCAATTACGTGATGGTTACTTAGTACTTAGTTTGAGGCCATGTGGGTCCGAGCTTTCAACACACACTTCAATATAACAAAGCCATTTTGCACTGTAGTCCATGCACTTTTTAAATCGTAAGCACTGAATTTAAAAGGGTTCAAAACATTCTGGTTGTCTTGGTCCTCTTGCTTCTTGGGATTCACTTTCCAAATTACTTTATTTTCCACTTTCCATCTCTTTAGGTATTTCTCTTGCAATAGCATGTTATGGCAATAGCCACTTCTTTTAGCCTCATTAAATAGTAATATGCTTTTGGGCCTCTAAGAAGTTCCAGAATGGCACATCAGGAGGCTATTTTACTCATTTAAGGCTTTCATGTAAAGGCTGTGTATACGGTCAAAACAGTTGTAAATATGCGTGATGGGTTATTGAAAGACTGAATGAACAGATCGATGCTTCCCAATGGCTGTCTGTGATTCACAAGTTTAACTTTAATTAAAACAAGTCGCATCGTGTTTGTTTGTGTCAGCTGCAACCCATCAGTCTCTTCAGAGCAACATTTTCATAAATAAGCCAGAGAGAAAAACAGCTAGCAGCTAAAACGCAGGTTTTTAAGTCTTGTGAAACATAAAAAGCCATATTCGTTCATCTGCCACGTGACAGATTTGCGTACGAAGAGCCCTACTGGGGGCTGGGGGTTAGTTTATGTTTTTTGAGCCAGGGCAGAGGGGGAGAGAATGTGATGGCAGATTTCTGGACAGCGCATGGTCATCTCCACAGTTTATTTATTCAAGGCCTTAGGACCTCGGGCTGGACCTCCCTCAGTTTGTTAGGCTTACAGAGGCCCTCAGTGCTCCCAGCTGCCCTCCACCACGTCCTCGCACTGGAGGAAAGTTCCTCTAGGCGCACATGCGTGCTACATTTACCTGTATTCAACTAAGCGCATGCGCCATTTGTTTGACAGGGTAGGTCACGCACCCTGCTAAGCTATAATGGATTCAGGTAAAGTGGGGCACTTTTTAACGACATCAGTATGGTCCATTCAACCACTCTCTCCCAACAAGTGACATTATTTTCATTTAAATTAGTGTGACTGCGTTTTCCTACCAAGTGTTGCATTCCAAAGCCTTTTCTTACATTTTTTTTCTTAAAAGAAAAATCCACACGTTTTTTAAAATGTCTGCCCAATACAATCAATGAGATGCAAACGTTCTTTACAAGCTGCTTACTATTAAGAAGCTTACCATCTTTTCTTTCATTCTAATAGTGCCAGTGATGGAAACCAGGGGCTCACAATATCTACAACACAAATAGCTATAGCTTATTTAATGTATAATATGTTAAATTATTCTTTTGTTTATTTTGTATTTGCTATCTGTAACAACATGTGGATGATGCACAGTACGTATGCCCAGAATGACAAAAAAAAAGGGTGAGGTAGCTTCAATTTTGCAAATGTCTAGTTCCTATCACCACTGTTGTGAACAATTCTGGAAGCTCTAGCAGTTTATTTATGTTGATTTTTTTAAATTGGTGTCGCAGCAAGAAACACATACAGGGATATTTTCACATTTTGAATATATTACTATTAGCCCACATCTAAAGCCAGTTGAAGTCTACACGCAAGTTATTTAGGACAAAGTAAAACTGCCGTCTATATTTATTTAAAACCAAAACAACTGGTAAAAGCTCCATGCTTGACAAAGCTACACTTCTAACTTTTAGAATAAGAAATCATTATTCACTCTTTATTTACTTGATGCTGCTCTGATGCTGACCTAGTTAAAAAAAAATCAGTAACTTTAGTAAAATGAAAACAAGCAGGTTCACCCTTAAGGTCTCGTTAAGGTTTTTAGAAGCCTCTTCTAACAGAGTGACCATAGCAAATTGTTGCATCAATCAGAAAGTGTCTGTTTTCTATTTACAATGGTTTTCTATAGACTAAGGCTCATTGTCTTGTCATTAAAGAGGAACTGAACAAATTTCTGCATAATTCAGAGTGTTCTGGCATTCTGTATGCAAAATGTATGGTTTGTAGAGACTGTTAATAACTATTTACAACTGTGGTGATTGGAACCAGGGATTGTAATGTCAACAACACAAATATGGCAGTTTTATTTACCTTTTCATTCCAAATTATAAATTACGCTATAAGAAATATTATCATACCTGCAACTCCAATTAAACTGCCTTATACAATTTGCTGAGGATAATTACTGAAGTATAGATGCAATGTGTCACCTTAAACACATGAAACTGGTTTGAGATAAGTAGTTCCTTATATAAGCCCTTATCCTGCAAGGATTGTTATAATGAAAAAAAGAGAAAGTATATCCCAAAAATGATCATTAAAGACACTGTTATGCTTCAATATATATATATATATATATTTATTTTTTTTGTAGAAACCTGCTCATCCAAAGGGTATTATTAAGAAGTTTATCTCCTCCTTTGCCGCCTCTATGCTCCTGAGAAGGCTTTATGCTAGATGCTGAAAGATTTCTGTGAAGATCTGATTGCATTTAGCCACAACAGCATTAGTGAGGTAAGTACTGATACTGGATGACTGGTTCTGGATCACATCCATCACTCCAATTCATCCCAAAAGTATACAGTACTCCATCACTGCTTTATAGCACAATGCAAGGGGGGTTATACCACTGTAGCCCATGCTTGGCACTGGGCATGTTGAGCTTAGGCTGCTCCAGTGAATCCAATTCTATTGGCAGTTTTTACTATGGGGATTATACAAGGTGTGTGTGCACAGTTGTCAACAATAGGCTGCAACCTTAAAACAGCTACATGTCTATGACTTTTTCATCAATAGATGTAATGTGTGATTGACCTTAAGTGAGAAGGATACCAAAAGCATAAACCAGCTTTCTTTCTCAGAATGCAAAAACGGCTCTCACTCCAGCTCTTAGAACCTTGATAAATACAATACTGCTGATCTAGGATCAGCACCCACAGGTTAGATTTATTCAAAACTCCAAAGAGCAGCAATGTAGCAAGGAAAAATACTCAGTGCTGCTCCCAGTTCAGCACTCAAAAGCTTGATAAATACAGCATAGATATATCCGATTAAAAGTGCTGATCTGGGATCCACTCCCTTAGGCAATATATCATCTTAATTGAGGATAGCAAGGCAACATGAGGCAAAAACTGATCCCATACTCGCTGTCTTGCTCTCAAAAACTTAAGTGCGACCAGAGCTTTCGGACTTAAGTGATGATATGAGGTCAGCTCCTTCAGTTCATTTCTGAAATTATGATGGAGGGATGTTAAATTATCAAAGTAAAGACGTTGCTTTAATACTATAAAGCTTAATAAATTAAAAGAAGTGATCTTTGATCAGATTTCTCTATCCGTTTGAGTGGGATGAATGGCAAAAACGAACTCAGATCAGTTCAATCAGAAACATGAAATATATCTTATTAAAGGTAGAGTCCAGCACCAAAACATGTATGTGTTTGGGTTCTGCTTTTATATATTTAATGCTTTTAATATTTTTTTTTACAAATAATTCACACCAAATAGCTATGATTAAGTCTGCTGGTGTTGGATAGTAGAACAAAAAACTGTTACTAGACCAGTAATGTTGCTATCATAAAAACGACCCAAAAGACTCCTGACCCAGGACCAGTTTCCTTAATTCATAAACGATAACGAGTGAAAAGTTGTCGCGGTGTCAAAAACTGATCCCAGACCAGCACTCTCGCGCTGTGAAGCTTAATAAATAGGAACCCAGCTCTTTACGAGCTGAGGCGATTGAGAGCTGAGAGCAGCTCTTCTCCTAAAACCAGCCCTCCTTCTCTCCCTCCCTCCCTCCACCACCACCTCCTCCTCCTCCTTCTCTCCACTGCCTGGGTGGTCTCCCCCGTTCTCTCTCTCTCTCTCTCTCTCTCCACCTCGGCGAGCCGTTGCTTAGCAGCTAATAATAGGAGCCGCTCGCGAAGTAATTTGCCTCTTTTTCTCCCCCCTCCTCGGCCAATGAGAGGCTCCTCTCTGGCCCCCTTTTTCAGGCTCAGCCGAGAGGCAGCGCGCCGCAAACGGTCCCTGCACGGCGAAGGGAGCACCTCACTACTACTTTAAAAGAAAACACACTCGCGCACAGACACACACACACAAACACACAGACACGCGTGGACGAATGAAGAGCGACGGACGTGCACGGATTGAGGCGCATGATGTTGGGATGGTGCCGCTGGACTTCGGCTCGCGGGAAGAAGAAGATTAAATCGCGTCGTTTCAGCTCGTCGTGGTGGTCGCCGAGGTGGTCATCCTCAGCCCGGACTTCTTGGCTCGCCGCTTCGTCTTCTCGAGTGGACTATGGCCTCGGAGCCCAGAGACTCTCCCCCGGGCTATGAGCGCACTCCTCCGGCTCCCAGCGCCCAGCACCCCAGCTCCAGCACGCACTGCCACGCCGCCTTCGCGCTCAAGCACGTCTCAAAGGTGACAAAACAAAACCTCCCTGCCCGGAGTACCAGCGCGGAATGCTCGCTGGTTTCTCTGTGTTTTCTGTTTATCATTTCTGCGCTCCCTGAGTGCCAACTCGGACTTCCAGCGTCCTTTTACTCCACTCGCCAAACTCGGCGAAGTTGCGTGAGTGTCCGGTAGCGTGTAGGTGAGGAGAGCGAGACAATGAGAGGACTTTTTCTAATGCAAAAACTAGGTAGGGAAAGCTTTTTGCCCGCTTTCGCTGTGGGAAAACACCAGCGGAGGGTATGTTTGCGTGTGGTCCGTGCACGAGAGTGGTCTCTATTCATTGCACGGCAGATGTGTGAGTGTGGTTCTGTTCTAAGTAAGGGCTGTTCAAGCACAAATGCTGAGGTTTGTCTGACAGTGTGAAAGAGGAATCTACAGATGGAGCTGTGCGTGTGTGTGGACCTCGGACAGTAGCCTATGGCCCTCATCTGTAAAAAGTTGGTCTCATAGGTCAGCATGTTACGTGTTAACATTAGAACTGGATGACAGACCGGTCTCTTTATGCAGTTAACTACCAAGAAGTGCTTTTGGATTAGTCTCTTTACGGAGTGTTCCTCTAGCTCCCTTAGAAAGAATACACTAGCAAGCTTCAGCTAAAACTGAAATAAGCGAGTCTTTAATGTACGTTATTACCTGAGTCCATTTACACTTCAGTCTTATGTCACAGCAGTTCTGTGGAGGAACATGAGCACAGAAACTGGTGTCAGAGCTGAGTGTTTACAAGAAGAATGGTCACAGAGGATGAATCTAAACAGCTTCTCGGATTAAACTATGAGCATTTTTACCTTCACGTCTATACCTTGTCCTTATAGTGTGAAGCAGAATTTAGCTGTAAATAGTTGTAATAGTATTTTCCATTAACTGTCTTCCTTTTTATGGAGAAAAAGAGAGACTTTGTTATTCTGATGCATAGTGAAAAAGAAAATTTGTCTTAAGTGTATTCTCTCGGCTCTCCAGTTACTCTTTTATTGATGTTATTCGACATAGGCATAGTTAATCTGTGCCAAAACCAGTCATACCCTCTTATAGCTAAGATAGAAATGATACTTTGAGAAGGAGAATCAGTCTGGAGTGCAGTGTTCCCATACTCCTGGCTTCTTTGGATTGAGGTCAGTCCATTTAAGGAACTTGTCAAAGTTCTTGAATGAATCTTTTAAGCACCACAGCGCCTAATGAAGGTTCCTGCCATGTTAACCACTGCCGTGTGTGTGTGTGGTCCACATCAAGCTGTGACGCCTGAATTGCTTGGCACGTGAAACTGGATAGTTTCAAAATCAACATTTCCTTTTTCCTGTGAGCCAAATAGCGACGCGGGCGCTGGTGGCCGCCCCAGTGGAGAAGCTCCAGTGCTGTGAGATGGGCAGAAAAGAGGCTTCAGTATGTGCCATGGCTCCATCAACCATACTGCTCGGTTTGGCCTGTCAGTTCAGAGTCAGCATTCCAGTTAGCAAGTTATGTAATAACATCCAACTCTTGGAGGGTTTTAAGCCTTTCACCCAGGTCACTGGGGATTAATGAGAAGTCAGGCCTACACATACTCTGAGTTTGAACACAACTGTTTGTAAAGCAAATCTGTAAATGGCTTTTGCAAAAATGTCTGAATGCTATAGGGGCGTAATGCAACTACTTGTGATGTTAACTGTTCCAAAAGTGAACTCAGAATTGGGAAATTGTTCTCGTAAACGTTAGATCCCTGCAATTTTGTGGAGCAAATGCTTAATATGTTGAAACTCTGCTGGTTTATTTGAATGGTTTTGTTAGATCTTCTGATCTGTACGTTTTTTAGAAAATAGGTCAAGCATGTTCTGTTTTATGACCTTTAACTGTTATTATTTAATTATTAATCGTAAGACTTATATAATTCAGTAACTACTGTGAAACTTAAGTAGTTTTGTAAACCCACTTATGAGCCCTTGTGGTTTAAAGAAACAGCAGGTAATAACAGTGACATTGATTTTAAACATGTTTGAGAAGTGTTAGCTGCATGATGTATCACTGGCAGCTCTATAAGAAATTCAAGAAGTTCTAATGAATTGGAATATGATGACATTCCCTCAAAAGAAACCAGTGTTGATGTCTGCGTTGTCAAAACAGTCCTTGGGTCCATGCGCTGGCCAGCGCCAGTGCTGATCCGAAACAGCGTCCATACACAAGTGACTAAGTGTTGCTCTGTTGTGTTCAGGGGAAAGCTGTGGGGCAGAGAGCGCCGCTGTGGATCCGGGCCAGGTTCCAGGCTCTCCTCTTTACGCTGGGTTGCTACATCCAACGACACTGCGGAAAAGTGCTTTTTGTTGGGCTGCTCGTGTTTGGAGCCTTATCAGTCGGCCTACGAGTGGCTGCTATCGAGACGGATATTGAGCAGCTATGGGTAGAAGGTAAGTCTGTGATTCTGTCCTTTAAGGGTTATGTCCTTTATGGTTGGGAAGCTGTGGGGTTGTTTGCTTGCATGTGAGCGTTACAGTGATTTAAATGAGTTCTGTAGTGTGTCATAATACGTGCGATGGATTTGCCCAGTCCTTGCTGCTGTAACTCTTAATGTCTCTACTCTTGAATCCTGAATCTTGAGTGTCCTGTCAGTGGATCTTCAAAGAACTATTTTTGTAAATGAGATGTGTGAGGAATCTTGTTAAAGTTGTTAAAGAAACTACACAAAGGGAAAGTTGTGTACAAATTAAAGTTTTTTTCTTTAAAAGCCTTTCATTTTAAAAGTGCAGGACCACTGAGTTATAGCATCAGGTTGTGGGGGGTCTTGAAGGAAAGAGAGAGACAGTACCTTTTGACCTCGCCCTCTGGTCCTTCTGCTTTGCGACCTATTTCTGGAAGACCTTCCTCCATTTATTACTCCCCAAACAAGCTGACAGACGGCAAGACTTATTGAAACTTAAGAATTTAGTGCTGGCCGTGCAGTTGTTGGGTGCACACTAGGTCTTTAGGCATAGACTGTGACCTCAGGAATTCCATATCTTCTGCTGTCACGCACAGTAGTGTTCTTGTTTTTTTCTTCTTAGCGCAAGCAAGCCATCTCTTGTTCTTTCCCCATCAGGCGGTATTGTTTGCCATGGGTGCCTTTGCATCGTGGTTTTTTTAAACCTCCCCACCCCAGCCCACCCATTGACGTTCTTTCTGCACGCCTCGCTTATCTGTGCGTTTTTCGGGGCATCTTTATTTGGTTTTCACACTGCCAAATTCCTTCTAAGTCCCCCTAGGCTTTGGCCGTGCCGCTGATCCCCTGCACAGATGGGCTGTGTGTGTGTGTGTGTGTGTGTGCATGCGTGCGTGTGTGTGGGTGTGGGTGTGTTTGTGTGTGTGTGTGTGTGTGTGTGTGTGTGTGTGTGTGTGTGTGTGAATCGTTAGCCATCTTGGAGGCACTGACCCCTCCCCTTCCCCCTCGTCTTCCCCCCACCACATGCACACACACACACACACACACACACACACCCTCCCTTCTGCTCTCTGTGTGGTCCTTAACTATTCTTGGATTCCATTCAACAATAAAGGCACCCCCTTTCCAGCAAAGGGGAGAGAAGTGAATACAGCTGAAGTTTACCCACCTGTTACACACATATATATGCATACATACACAGGGGATCGCCGTATTTGGATTAAGCATATCACAGATCTAGTTTTACTCACTTTTATGGAAAAAAAACAAGGCTTCTTATTTAACACTTTAAGCGTTATTATTCAGTTAGTAGAATTGAGACTTGTTATTCACTAACTATAAATCATTTAGCAATTATTGTGAAACATACATGTAAGAAAGGAGAGTTTAAGAGGTTAATTAAGCTGAAAAGTTGATTCTGTTTTCTCTGTACCGTGTACAATATAGGTAAACCGCCTTGCTTTTTTCTCAGAGTTACACAGAGGTTGCTGTCAGGCGCCGTCACTGAATTTGTGTGCTAATGTAAAGCACAGCAAAAGTATGGGTCCCTCAGAGTAAGACGGCAGCCGTTCTGATAAAAGGGGCGCTGTGCCTTTAAGGGGCAGGGCCCATGTTACTAAAGTTTCTGCTTGCGTTGTTTTCCCCAATAGCCCATTGACAAAGCTGCTTGGCACTGAATGGGGAGTAAGTGGTTTGGTAACAAGGAGAGGTTCGTTCTCACACACACACACACACACACACACACACACACAAGTCATACAGACAAAGGAAAGGGATTTTTAATGGATCTTGTGATATCAGTGTTCTGAATGTTTGTTTAATTTGTTTCATCTTGCTGCTGCTTTTAAAGTTTTTTTAGGAAGAATTGGGCTTACACTAGATACGTGCTGTAATTAATTACGTATTTACTATATTGCAAGTATGTATTTATGTATTGTGTTTACAGTATATTAAACATGTTGGCCTGCATTACTTGTACCAACTTTATTAACATTTGTATGCTCGTGTGAGTTCCTTGAGATAGTCACAGAAGCTCAGCATTTCTTTGTGATTTAGTAAAGGGCTCATATTGCATATTGCAGACTTTTGCAATATCTGTAATTTACAAATAACAAATGATATATTGTGTAGTCCTTACACTAAATAGTTATTAATCCTTAATTAAGCAACTGGTTAAAAGTGTGTTTTTAACACATGAAATATATAAATTGAGCATATAAATAAGCACACAACAGCATGGGCCGCTCAGCTGACAACAACACAAAAACTGATTGAGTTAACTGTGTGAGAGCAGTCTCTGTGTAAGGGAAAGTAAAGGTAAAGAAGGCTCACACTGGGCCAGCTGTGCATTTGGAAGCATCTGCCCTGCCCATCGCATACCCTCAGGCCGTAACTGACCCCCCTCTCACCACAAGCCCTGCCCCCCGCCCAAATGTCACTCCAGCCACCTAGTATCCGTGTCTTCCTGGACCACCCGGAATCCGCGATTGCTTCCTGCCTTCAAATGGCGTGCGAATAACGGCCGCGGAACGCTAGGGAGTCTGGGAGTGCACTGTGTTTTGTCTTTCGCCACTCTGAATGAATCCATTCTCCCTCCTCGTCCCGTGTGTAGGTTATGAGCAGTGCTTACTGTCTCTACATGTGTATTCAGTGTAAGGAAAAGTAGAGAGGGGAAATAGAGAGATGAACTAGACTCCTTAGGGAAAATTCTTCTTTAGTAGAGCTAAGCACTGAGTAAGGAGAAGATTGTCAAAAATTAGGAAATGTTCCTAGAAATTAGACTCTCTCTTTCAGCTGGAAATGCTACAAATTGTTTTCTTTGTGTTTTCCCTCCCCTGTCATTTGCAGACATGTTTTTTGTGGTCATGTCATTACTATCTGCTATGCCAGATATCTATTTTGTTGTTTAAAGCTATGTCTGAATTTCACAGAAACCAAGCTCAGAAATAACCCGCCTTGGTCAAAGAGTGCTGAGGTCATTGCTGGAAGCTTGGGAAAGTGTGAGCTGGTCTCTATTGTCAGGCAGAAGAAAAAGCGTAGGGAGGGGGTAATAAAATAGAGTGTGGGGTGAAGGGTTGGGGGCAGGGGGAAGGAGAAGCATTTTATCAGGTCTACCTTTAAATTTCCCACACTTGGGTGTCAGCACCTTATGTGAAAAAGTGTGGAATTCCAGAGAATTTGTCAGGAGATGGAGCTTGGAGAGCTGTTTCATCTGGAGGTTTGCTCCGAGGTGGCCGCCATCTTGTTTTAATAATATAGCTGCTTGAGAGAGAATGTGAGACTGTTTTGCTCTCGGATGGAAGGATAAACAGCAATTTGTTATTGACAAGCCGTCCCACTGTGGTAGGCTGAGAGACCAGGGGGATATTTGACACAGCAGGATTTCTTACTTAGCCAGATAACTTAAGCCCAGTGGAAATATCCCTTTTCTCCTGTTGGACAGGCTTTACTTCTGTCTTAAATCATCTGGCTAAATGAGAAAACACGCTTAGGGAAATACCCCCCAGAGCAAAGGCTGTTGCCACGTGATTGCTTGACTAACGGAAACTTCTCGGAAGGATTGCAGGGATTTAAACGGTAATTACCGAAATGCTGCAAAAATTTGTGGTGGGCGAAAGGAACAGCACAACTTTTTAAACAGAAAGAGATGTTTATGCACTCATGCGCACTCTTGGCTTAATTTGTCTCATCCATCTTGACACAGTTTTCATGCACTTGACAGACATGGGCAACACAGGCAAGCTGTGCAAACATCGCAAAAAAGGAGAGCAGAGCTTTCTGGATAGTGGGCCTGTCTGAGGTCTGTAAAGCCGCTGTGCAGCAGGGGGGAAAGCGAACGTTCACACTTGGGCATGTATGACCTTGTCCACATGCTGAACAGTAGGTGCCTTCCAGAGAAATTGCGAAAAGGCCCTGGCTTTTCCAGAGGGGATGCTTGTGGGGCCATTCTGCGTTGTCGAGCAGTTGTCTAAATAAGAGGAGGAAAATGCTAGGTAAATGCAATAATTCATTAGAAAATACACAGTCATCTAGAGCTTGCTTTGAGAGAAAGAGCACTATTGGAGGTGAATGGCAGGGCCGCAGCAGTCCCAGCTACATAAATAAACTCGAAACTGCCGAGGCTCGGACCTCACCAGTTGAAAGAACAAACAAGGCTGGAGTCAACCTGGGTCAGTTGAAAATGTTTATTTCAGCCCCCCTCCACCACCATTCCTCTCTTACACCCCCCACCTCCCATCTACCACAGGCTGGCCTCCCAGATTCTCAAGAACAGCCCATGAGCTGAATACTCAATTGAACAAGCCTCCATTCTCCACAGCAATGCTAGTCTACTAGCATGCTAGTTTCCAAGCCGTTGTTTCTCAATGCTGGCCTCACTAAGCCACTGTTTGCTCGCTCTGACCTTAATCAGCACGGCTGGCTCAGCATTTGTTTTTTGAGTGTCGGCTGTATCGGCCCTTAATTGAATGAATATGTCAATTTTAGAGAATAGGGACCCTGTCAGAGGAAATGTTTTGACCCATTGCTACATGTAATCAGGGAAGCAACTTATATAATGGAACTGGTTGTTCGTGAAAATGACCAGGCTAAGTGTAAGTGTACTAAGTGTAGTTTATTTTTTAACCTTGCAGCTTCTTCTCTGGAGTCTGAAGGCCATGTGCTCTCCATTTGTCCCTTTCCTCCTTTTTTCTTTCTTAGCACCTAGAAAATTACTTCCTTTGATCCTTCTGATAAAAAGCCACTGGTCACTTTTTGGCAAAAATGTCTCTTACTTTTCCTTACTAAAACTGTTTGCCCCAGTGGTTAGAGAAAAGCAAGGGAAAGAAAACATTTTCTTGGATCTTGTGTGGAAAATAAATGGTTCTCGGTGCCCAATAAATTCATTTCCAGCCTGAATGAGACCAGCAATGTGGAAAAATTTTGCCTTTCACCATTGGATGAATGTATGTTTCAACTACACATTAAGCTGCATTAGCAGCCACTGGAGTGCCTAATGTGGGCATTTTTCCACAGCAGCCAACACTGGGGATGATTAGCATAATTAGTACAGGCCAGGCTATACATATGGAAATGACCTGGGCCTAAGTGCCAGCACCAGTGGAAATTTATGTCAATGCTGACAGAAGTATTAGGTTTAAAAAGATTGTAACAGATTGTATTTTTTTGTCAGTGTTGATTTTTATTCTATTTCACTTTATATATTAAGGGTTGAAGTTTTAGAAATGTTATCTAAGTGCAAACCTGTTCTGTATCAGCTTTCAACAGTTCTTGAGCATGTACAGGAAGGCACACACACACACACACACACAAGCACAGTATTTCTATAGGTTAAGGTATGAAGGCGTCCCTCCCTTTTCTCATGCATTGTTTTAGCGGCTGGGAAAAAGCCTCCATTGGCTCTGTTCACTTTTGTGAAGTTGGTTCTCTCTCTTTATTTTTTTCCTGTTTGTTGGGAAACATCTGAAAAGGGGGTCGAAAACGAGAGTGACAAAGCCTAGCTTTAAGCCTGACTGCAGTCTTGCTTCAGCTCTCCCAGAGGTGGAGTTGGTGGGGCTAGTGAAACGGAGAGAGAGAGATGAACAAGCCTTGAGAAATGGCTCATTCAGGACATCCATGATTGAAAGTTGTGGTTGAAATTTGTGCTAAAATGTAATAAAATCGAACTTTCTTGCTTATGTAAAGCGCCCGAAAACGAGAAGTAACAGGCCTGTCTAAATGGAAAAGCACACTGTGAATCCCATGATCAAGTACAGTAATGTTTTTTGAAAATAAAAGTATTACATAATTCATACAACAGGCAATGCAGTTTATTAACAGTAGACTGTTGTTGCTAGTTAACAGACAAAGATTATTCCATGAAAAGCCCACTGTTGTTTATTATTACTTGGCAAATTAATGTAGCAATTTGTTTATGAAATACGTGTGTATTTTGAGCATTTTAAAACATTTTCAGATATGATCAGATTCTAGCACTGGGACTGTCTGGCTTTACTGTCTGGTGTGCGTCTGTGTACGCTGGCATAGACTGGCACCCGGCTGTGTATCTGCATTCTAGTGTTTTTTTACTTGGGTGGCAGAAGCAGGTAAAAATGTCTCTTTCAGCACTCTTCCTTGTGGGACTTCCTCCAAGTCAGCATGGGTCTTTTCACTGGCCTCCTAATCCCACTAATCTGGCCCACAACACTTTGAAGGTGGCCTGGTCTAATGGAGAGAGCGCCAGCAACTCTACACTACAGGACCACTCGCAACTGTTGTGCATACACAGGCACACACACACACACACACACACACACACACACACACACACACACACCAAGACATGTTTTCTTCTTTGGTTTTGCCCTAAAATGACAAGGTCAATGTAGCTAACAAGAACAAAGCTTATACGCCACCATTTAGCATTATGCACACCCAAGTAATCACATACTTGCCTCAAACCATTCCAGTGCAAAACTACACTACCACTACAGACATGCCTTAACCGACTGACTACATTTTGAGTGAATTGTTCAATCAAACTATAACTTTACAGCTGCCATTTTATGTATTTCAGATTTTTGGAAATGTTATGATATGTCATTGAGATCTGTGATGTTTAACAGATGCTTGTGATACATGATTTTGTGCTGGATGGTGCCCTATCAGGTGGCAGGATACAGTGTAATACTTAGTGGGGTGCTTAATTGTATTGACCAGAGTCTGAGGGAGATTGAAACTGACAGGGTCCAGGAGAAGTCTGACACAGGGGAGCAGGGGGGCTTCTTCTCCATGGTTAATTACATGTCACTTTCCAGACTGCCTGCTGGGACGGAAGGACCTTGAGCCAGCCCCCCGTATGCAGAAGAGCTTCAGAAGAGCTTTCCCTGAAACATGCTACTATTGTCCCCCCCAGTATGGCCTTGGCCACCAGGGCCATGACCATGTGTCTAAATTGAGATTAGGACAGGGCTTTGGCCTTTAGTGTAAGCATTTCATATACATTTCATGTGGGGGCTGTGGATAGGCATGTGGCGTACAAGTTACTTTGAAGTTAGTTTGTTTTCCTTCTACGTTGGGGGAGCGTTGGTCAGACCCTCCTGGTGGATAATTGGCCTGTGATGGTGATGTCACCCCCAGGGATCTGAAAAATGAGGGAGGACAAAGGAGAGGCTCAGTCTGAGAGGGAGGGAGAGAGAGAGAGAGAGAATGTGAGTGCTAGGCAGAGGGGGTTCCTGCTGGATCAATACACCACATCAGCCATTATAATCTGCCGGCAGAATCTTCTTGATCCTTGTTTGATGTCACGATCACCGAATTTTCACAATTTTCAAGATCAGACCAGTTTTGCTGGAGCTAGAAAGCTAATATGACCAACAAGTAGCCTAATAAAAGTTTCTGCCTTAATCAGCATCTTACAACTATGATTTCTGATATACGATTTTTTCCATATACTGTGCCTAACAAAAAACAATAGCAACACCCCAGTAGAAGCCAATTTTGTGCATACGTTGTCTGTTTTTATAGATCTGATAGCGAAGAAGCAAACTTCAGACATGTCTTGGCTGATTGACTATATTTGGAGTAAGGGTAAAATTGTATAAATTCACCACACTATTGCTTTAAACATTCACATAGTTTTCTCCTGGGTCTGGACAGATTTGTAAAGGGAAGTGAGGTACACCCATTCACAATGAGAGCCAGTTTTCCTGAAAGCTTATCCCAGAAATCAGTGCAGTGTCAGAATGCTCAAAACCCCTCCGATCTCAAATGCGTATTCCAGCTCCTATGGCCACTTCCTCCTGTTTTCCAGCCTGCGGCCGTGTTCCTGGCTGTGAAAGTATTTGCACGCCTGTCTCTTTAAGCACAGCAGCGCTGAAGAGAGAGAGAGAGAGAGAAAGAGAGTAGAGCTTCCATCTGGTGACTGGCTGAGCAACGGTGCTTGCTCGGCCGTCTAGCTGGGTGGTCCAGATGGGAGGAACCAGACACAAATAGCTATAATTTACTTCAGGAGCCCCTGTAATTACAGGCCCAAGGACTGCAGCTTGATTCCTGCAGATGCCTGAATGCATTAAATATGAACATGGCGTCAGAGGAGCAAGGCAAAAAGGGGGGGGGGATCATAAAATTGAGAGCAAGTTAGCTTTTTTATTTTTTTTTTTTTTTTGCGAATGGATCTGCCCTTGGGATGTAGTATGCTGAATGTTTGGAGTAATGTGTTTACATGGCCCAGCTGCAAGAGTGCTGCAAGCCATCTTTGTTCAGCAAGAGACTGAAAGTGTGTAATCATTCAGTCAATTTGTCTGCAGCCATGCAAGATAATGTCACCTCTTGCTGTGGCTGTGTAAGCACTAACTTGTATATGACGTTACTACACTGTACTTGTACAGGCTCTGTGTTACACAAGCCTGGAGCTATTTATTTTTCCAAATAAGAGTATTCACGTGGGATAAAGAAAGGTTCTTAAAGTATCTTAGATTCACTTATAAGGCTTCCACCTGCTAAAGGCAGAATAAATCAAAGTGTCCTTCAGTCTGTCTCTCTCCTCCCTGCTAATTCTTTTCTTTCTGTCTCCCATGTTCAATGTGCAGAATTTCACTTTTATGCCAAATGTTTCTTTAGTTTTGCTCTGGAAATTGTTCACTGAAGCTACAAAGTAGTGAAGGTAATGAACAGTATGTTATACAGTATCAGAAACCGCATAGCAACTCCATTTGAAATTGCTCAACAAATGAATGAGGTTGATATAGGCTTGATTCTAATTGTTTTGATACAGGCATTATTGTTCATAGCTACATTAGACTTATAGCTCTAGTACAAAACTGCAGACTTGTCATGGTGTACTGGGATGCGAAGGGGCAGACGGATGGGCCCTGATTTGGGCCGGTGCGTTTCATGAGGTCTTGGCATGACTGCAGCTACCCCGCGCGCTCTTTTCACCACCGCCTCTGTTAATTAGGGGGCTGGACTCCAGAGCTCCCTTCATTCTCTTTGATGCCTTTCATCACTGCTCTGCGTACCACATGAACAGTGTTTCTGAATGTCCTCTACTGCCTCTGCTCCTTTTCCACTCACCCACCCAGCCAGACTCAAGCACCAGCTTTTGTTCTGTACCCACCAAACACACACTCACATGCACACACCGATTTGCTGATGGCTTAGTTCTAGTATGGTGGATGCCTGTGTTCAAATGGGGATACTACTCGGTCCATCTATATTTTGCAGGGATTTTATGCGCATGAGTTGGATTGGGAATAAAGGGCTAGTCATGGAGAATTCACATGACCAGCATAGTGGTGGGCCAGAGATAAAGAAAGACCCCCTAGGCTTGAGGACTGGGCTCTTGTACCAGTAACCCAATCGTGAGTTTAACAGTCAAGCATTAAAGGAATAGTTTGACATTGAACAATAATGAATGAACATTACTTAAATATGCTCATTGCTAGTCATGATAATGTTTATTGTCAAACTCAGGGCTCCAGACAAAATAAAAACCTTAGGAGCCATTGGCTCCTAAACACAAAATATTTAGGAACCGAATTATTTTTTTAGGAGCCAAAATCTCTGTCAAATATACATTTAAAAAATTGTCTCCAGTCTTACCCCATGTAAAGAGCGTTAAAACGAAACAAGAAGTCACGACATGGACTAAATTGTTGCCAAAGTAAAACATGGTCAGGCTGAACAATTGCTTTGAATATATTTGGCCATTTTAACATCCCATTTTATAAACCTTAGCTAAGATAGGCTAAGCTAGCAAAGCTATGCGTTCCTGTGTTCAAGTCAGCCTCCAAACAATGTTTTGGCGAAACATAAGCAATATAATATGGGATTTTATAATGGCCAAATATAATCAAACAAATGTGATCTGTGATGTGTGCCGTGGTAGTTTTCTAACAGATGCTGAACCGGCATCATATGGTCAAAGCTACCACTTGCTGTCATTAAAACACAGTGGAAGCCTTTTATGATTCCTTCTGAGGGGACAGTCAAGGTGGTTAAAGTAGCAGAGCGTGTTATCTGACAGTCAACATCAGGGCAAGCAGTCAGCGTATCTCTGATCAATCAGTTTGTCCAGGCCACAGTTTGGAATTGACAACCATCATTTTTGGCTCTTGTTTAGCTCTTTAGTTGTGTCAGCCTTCCACAAACTAAGGCTGCACCACATTGCCAGACTGAAGACTTAAATTACAGAACGGCAACACAGAAAAACTGTAAGACAGTTCTGTTTCAGGGATTTTTGATCCTGTCCTGTCAATATGTAACACCTAGCCACTATAGTGATATTCAGTGCTGGACTGGCCGTTGGACATACTGACCCGCAATCTGGAGTCGCCATCTGGAGCCCTGCAAACTGTATTTTAAAGCCCTTACCAAAAATATAATTAGTCTTCTAATAATTAATGTTCTGGAGGAATTTAGTGTAATGCAGACTGCCTAAATTATCACACACTCGCTTCAAACTGTTAAGTAATGTCAAGTACACTTGCCTCTGTGGTTTCTGACACTGTGATATGCACTGCAGTCATGAACTGCAGGATTTTGGCCATGTTGTATGTTATACTGTTATCAGCTTTACTTAGCATAAGAAGAAGATATTTTGCTATTCTTTCAAGCCTCAGCTATGTGTGCTGACTCATGTGCGTACAGTGTAGGATGAGACTGTGATCAGGCTGCCAGCATCTCACTGTGCCCCAGTGGTGGGGCGGTTTGTCCGGGAGCTGGCTGTGTGCCAGCCCGTGTGTTGCAGCCACCCGCGTTTTGGGGAGAATTTATGAGAGATATCGTGCAATGGCCTGTCTCCCCCAGCCTGGTGTGACAGCGCTAGTTTTGTCATATACTTTACACAGCTCCAACTCTCTCTCTTTCCCTGCCAAAGCCTCTCATGTGACCCCACATCTGTTTCTGGGGTTGCTTGGATGTGAGTTAGATGCGGGACGTAAAACTGCAGAGACTTGGCCTATTTGTGCTGTTACCCTGTTGCTTACTAAGAATCTTGGTTAATGTTGTAAGGGTGGCTTTTTCAGTCTTGCTGTTAGACTAGCTCGGTTTTTTTATCTGGTACCCCTGATTCTGGCCTGATTGTTTTGTAGCCAGGCCTAAACATTCAACATAAGCAGTTGAAGAGCAGGCCAGCTAGCATTAGAGGTAAAGGGAATGAAAACTTGGTGACCAAATGTGTCCATGTTCTATTTGTATATAGTAGACGATTGACACTGACTCTTGTACTCTCCCTCCGTTTTTCTCTTAGCTGGCAGTAGGGTGAGCAGGGAATTACGCTACACGAAGGAGAAGCAAGGAGAAGAGACAGTGTTCACCTCACAGATGCTTATACAGACACCCAAACAGGAAGGAACCAATATTCTTACCCAGGAGGCTTTGCTGCACCACCTGGAGGCAGCACTTTCAGCCAGCAAAGTCCAGGTGTCTCTTTATGGAAAGTGAGTCCAACTTTTGGATATTATGAGAAATTTCGTAAGACTTAACATCCTGAGGTTTTTATATGTGACTGTTTTAATTCATTCTTCCTACAGATCTTGGGACCTTAACAAAATCTGTTTCAAATCCGGAGTCCCTATTATAGAAAACGTCATGATCGAAAGGGTACGTTAATGTCATTATGAGCAAATTTCTTGGTCAAGGATTAATTTAGTCTTTGAATACACGGTTATCTCATTTATCTCAAGCCTGTTTAGTCTAGGGTCATGGACCTGTGAACTTAGCCTTCACTTTTTACTTTTGCATGTATGTAGCTTGTCAACTGTCTTTACACTTGTCATTTTATGGTATATATATTTTTTTCTATGTGGATTAATATTTGTTGCTGTTTCTACTTTTAGATGATTGACAAGCTTTTCCCCTGCATGATTGTGACCCCACTGGACTGCTTCTGGGAGGGATCCAAACTGCAAGGAGGGTCTGCCTACTTACCGTAAGCATTGTAATCTAACACATGTACTAATATATACACACATCTTTAGAAGAAAATGTTTAGAAGAAAATGACCACAGTTCAATAGGCCTTTCCGAATGCGGCTATTATTCCAGGCGGCTATAAATTCTGTAATGTGATTATGGAAACACATTAGAGAATCATGATCTGCCCAAAATTCTTCTATTTTAGAGACGAATTAATCACATAGGACATCCATGTTTGGTCAGAACATGTTTGGCTCACAGGTGTAAATATTAAGTGATTAGATGTATTTTTATATAGTGATTAGGCTCATTTGCATATCAGTACTGCAAAGGCCAATATTGGGATAAAGATTTTTTTCAGGAGCAGTACCCCGACCCAACCCGGCCAGAGGAAACCCTCATGACTAGAGGAGAGGGGGTGGCTGCTACTGGGTGGGTGGGAGAAAAGGGGAGAGGTGGGCAGGGGGGGCCTTTGGATCATACAATGGTCAGCATTCTCCGAGTTTACGACTGAGCGTCCATCAGTGAGGGGACCCCAGAGGGGGCCCCGGCTTTGTCAGCACTGGGTAACACTGCGCATTCTCATGGTAATCGCCTGGGTTCTGAGCTGTAAGTTGTCCAACAAATAAAACAGGCATTATTCAAGTTGTGGGCCCAGAGAGAGAGAGAAAGAGAGTATACAAGAAATTAACAGTGCCTTGTGATCAACCAGTGCACCTATTCATTCAAAACATGACAGTATTTAGTATCTACAGCAACAGAAAGCAAGGCTCTGTAATGATTTTGCATTTTGATGACTTGATATTCATCAATTTAATATTTAGTGTTTGAAACTGAAACTTCATTTAGTTGTCTTTAAATTGGAGGTCTTTTTCAACTTTATAGAGTAAAACGGTCTTCAGGAGCAATCTAGAATTTACCCTCAGTCTAGAACGCTACTTCAAAAATCTTGCAGTTAATGATTTTTTTTTTAACTAAGTACTTTTGTTTTCTTCTTTCCTGTTTTTTAACCATACATGCTAAGAGCTAGAGGTGGCCTCTGAAGCTAATGTCCTTTCTAGCTTTCGCTTCAGTTCAGGGTTTTTAAAAGGAGAGAGAGAGAGAGAGAGAGAGAGAGGGACAGAGAGAGAGAGAGAGAGAAAAAAACCTTGACAGAACAAAGAGCAGCAATCTATGGAAAAACAAAAGGGCCTAGGCCGGTTCACTCAAGCAAAAAATAGGAGATAAAGGAGGCTCTCTTTGCAGGCAAGAGCAAAGGCGCTTGGTGTGTGGGAATGGGAGAGGAGCAGCTTTATTTGAAGCTACTCTTCATGAGTTATTGGAGTGAGATTGGTCCCAGAGTTAGGACACTATTCCCTCTCTTTTTTTCTCCTTCGCCAGCCAGTTAAAGACCCCCCGCTCTCCTCAGAGCGTAGATCAAGCTGGGTTCAGGGTCATTTCAGAGAAGGATTACTGGACAAAAACAAAATCATGGCCAAAGTTTTTACCCTTAATTATGTTTCTCTTTATCTTGGCACATTTTGACAGTGAAAGTGGCCCAGAAGATAAGATTATCCAGAGTTCTGTCTGAAGTCACTCCTTTATGTCACCTTTTCATAAGATATCACGACAGTGTGTCATGCCCATTTTGTTAATGCTAAGTCCAATATACAGTAGTCCTAAGTTATTGCTAAGTTTATGTATATACACCATATAAGCATGTAGTCATTTATAGCAATTTAGATTAATTGGGATAAGACTATATTAGGCGTGTGCAAATGTACAAGCATCCTATTAGGGCTGACTTTAGACTTGAAATGGAACATCTCAATACTTTGCAGTATTCACATAGGAGATTTCACTTGTAGATTGGAATGGGTTCCATGGCATTGAGCAGGAGGCTGTGGATTAGGGTTTTTAGCTGGAGGCCCGGCCAGCGTCGGCCCCGGCGGGCGTAGAGTGGGCGAGACGGGAGCTTGAGCAGTCATCTTATCAAGATGTTTAGGAGGCAGAGGTAATTGTTATGACTCTATGCCTGCGGCCCGTCTGCGCTTTACGCCCTAGCCGTGTAACAGGATAATAAACTCTCGCTTTATGCAGCTGCTATGGCCCAAACGAGGCCAGGACAGAGGATGGTAATGGCCAACCTAGAGCGCTGGCAGCAGGGAAAGGGTGGGGACGAGAAGACAGAACAAGCGGTTTTTCCAAGGGCCCAGACAGTCAAAATATTCAAACAGCTATCTGCCATAGTGGTTAATGGTGTACCATGTGGGCAAATCTTTGGTTTAATATTGGTTACAATAACTTTGGATTAATCCCTTAAACTTCATGGACAGTAACTTTTTGAGGCTGACCGTGCACAGTGATTAAGACATTATTTGATTGAGAATTGGAATTAAAACAGCAAGTGGATGTTCAGGCATTCAATTATTTGTATTTGATTCATCTAAATAAATGCCTTTCTTGAAGTTTTTAGATCGGTGGGAGCCCTTTTTCACTATTGATATCCAATATTGCAGTAGCAACTAACTAACACAATATTGTTCAACCCTAGTTCATAGATAGCAGCCATTCTGATTGCATGCATGCTGTTTGCTACAGGGGGATGCCTGATATTCAGTGGATGAATCTGGACCCTCTGAAGCTGATGGAGGAGCTAAGCCAGTTCACATCACTGGAAGGCTTCAGGGAGATGCTGGACAAGGCTCAGGTGGGCCATGCCTACATGAACCGACCCTGCCTGGACCCCAACGACCCAGACTGCCCCCAAAGTGCCCCCAACAAGGACCTGCTGCAGGTGAGCATAGCTTGGCAACACAATTAATAGAAAATTCCGTGGGCTTTGTTGTTTTCTTTTCTGGATGTTTAATTTAAACATATTTACTAATGTCTTACTTAGAGTCCTGACATCGCTGTGGAACTGCAGGGTGGTTGCCATGGTTTCTCCAAGAAGTTCATGCACTGGCAGGAGGAACTGATCCTGGGAGAACGGATGAAGAACTCGCAGGGTTCTTTGCAGAGGTGAGAGAGAGAGAGAAAGAGAGATCACTCTTACTCCAAATAACCTCACACATCCATGGAATTCTTTGTCTGAGACTAGATCAGTATCCATCTCTGACCCAGCATAAAGTAGCCCAGTTAAACATGATGGACGTCTACATTAACTATGAATGGACCTGTAGTGCAGCCAGAGGAAGAAAAATGCCACCTCTCTATTAATGGAGGCACAGAGTAATTGAGAACATGAGACAAAGTAAATAAAAACAGTGTCTAAATTACTTTAAAATATCAGCTATGGTCACCCCCCGTACCTCAACATGAGTCGTGTGTTTTGAATTCGGAGTTTTAATTTGAAATAAATGAAAGGCTTTGGCTGGGAGGCGTAGAGTGACAAAGTTGGGACTCTTGCCCAGCTCATGACCCAGGATTTCATCGCAGAGGAAGTGATAGAATGATTTGCAGCAGTGCACGAGAGCCCACACACGCACACTAGTCTGCAGTGTTATTTATTGCGACACCGTGCAGATCTCCTGTATTCATATCACTGCATGATGTTATCAGCTTGTGTGCACTTAAGTGTGTCGCAGACTTGCTTTCATACATTTCAGGATAAAAAATGTCCTAACTTTAGCAAAACCAGAGAAAAAACATTTGCCTCCCTTGTCAGGATTAAAAAAATAGGCCAACAAAAAGCTTTTGAAGTGAATGGGAAAAACAATGTTCTTTTTGTTTCCGAAACAAAGTTGTTACATGCTCAATATACACTAAAGTTTTTCCCTTCTCCTGTGAAGTTACCCTAAGTAGACACAATACACCATCACAGTGTTTGTGTGCGTGTGTGTGGATGTGTGTGTGTATGAAAGAAATTTACCTGTGACATGGCTCTCTTTGCAGTGCTGAGGCCTTGCAGACCATGTTCCTTCTCATGAGCCCCAAGCAGTTATATGAACACTTTAAGGATGACTACGAGATCCATGACATCAACTGGAATGAGGACAAAGCTACCGCCATCTTAGAGACCTGGCAGAGAAAGTTTGTTGAGGTAATTTTTTGCTGCAAGAGCACAATTGAGTAGCCCTTATACACTGGTGTATACTTAATCTAAATAATTGGTTAATTCACCCCATAACTCTAATGGCCTGTATTTGGCGCTACCTTATTCACATAGCTGTGTAACTTAGAAAACAGATTAGTTCCGTAGTAGTTACCAATTAAGATAGTTTATGAATAACTGAATCATAAGGGGTCAACAACTGACCTTGGTTATTCATTGGCTCAAAGGCAGGATGGAGAAGTTGGTGTCTGCGCTCAGGTTCAGATGGGGTTCAGAAATAGGAATGGATGGATGGTTGTTTTGTTTACATCCAGGGTGGGCAGAGTCTCCCTGAATTCCATCAATTCTCGACTGCCTAGTAAAAGGAGTTGTCCTAGGAGGCTACTGTCAGACCCCAGTTATAGGAACAAGCTGTTTTGGTGATAACCGACACTCAGCATGTGGACTGAAGGAGGGAACCAAGAGAAAGAGAGAGAAAGTAGAGTGGAGAAGGGGGGCAGGGCACTGTAAAAACAAAGTGGTGGGGTATTTGGTTCCCCTTCAGGTTGTCAGGCATTCATGATGCTGACAGAGTAGCCTCAGGGGTCATGTGATCTCATCTGATCCATCTGAACCCTGACCCCATGGCATCTGTGCTCATTATTTCGTGCTTGTCAAGGTTCCCTGGGGCTCGTGCTATCTTGTTTGTGTTATTATATATAAAAAAAAAACCATTAAAAAAGCCATTTTATATATGACTCTGTATTAGAGAGTATACATTTTATGAACATTTCTTTTTTTAGCAATGAGATACTGTGTCATAATAATAATTTTGTTATTGTCTGACTGAATGTGTTCTCTTGCTAGGTGGTCCATAGCAGCATTCCTCAGAACTCCTCCTCTAATGTCTATGCCTTCTCCACCACCACTCTCAACGATATCATGAAGTCTTTCTCTGACGTCAGCGTCATCAGGGTGGCGGGTGGTTACCTGCTCATGGTAATTAGGAGTAGTTTAAATCAGCATGCCAGTGTAAATACGTAAACCCTTGTATCTGTTATTACTGTCAATACATTTGATTTACAACATGGAATTACTGCAGTGTACTCGCATAAATGCATATTTAATCACACAGTTTACATTATTTTTTTTGTGCAGCGACTGCACTTGTCTATATGCACTTTTTCAATTCAAGTCCTAATAAACTCCTTTTCTGCTTTCAAGCACAAATGTGGTACTGATTGAGATATTAGAATCCACACTTTCATTTTTGGTTTTCTACATCAAGCTAGGAGAGTGAAGTAATGAATCAATAAAAGAACCTTTTTTCAGTGCATACATGCCTTGTGCTAGTTGGGATGGCTGGGATGACAATAAAGTTCTACTTGACTTGACGTGACTTGAATATATGGTACTGTCTACAAAGCTAAATTCATATGATCTTTTTAGCTCATGTTGCTCTCTCTGTGTACGTGTGTCTAGCTGGCCTACGCGTGTGTGACCATGCTCCGCTGGGACTGTGCTAAGAGTCAGGGTGCAGTGGGGCTGGCTGGAGTACTGCTGGTGGCTCTCTCTGTGGCTGCAGGTTTGGGACTGTGCTCTCTGCTGGGACTCTCTTTCAACGCTGCCACCACACAGGTATATATATACATATATACACGTATATATATATATATACACAGATACAGACAGTACCTATGATTCACACCCTCTTAATACTATTTGGCTCTGTGTGACTATGGATGACTGTGGTGTTATCCTCCACAGGTGTTGCCGTTCCTAGCACTGGGGATAGGGGTAGATGACATGTTTCTTCTGGCTCATTCGTTTACTGAGGCCGGATCCAACATCCCCTTCAAGGCATGCAGCTCTAATTGTTTCTCTCTACTGTGTGTTATTGACACCAGGCTTACAGCACATGTTTAATTCTCTTTATTTAGACTGTGTACTCACCAGGTGCTATTGCTTCCCCCTATGTGTTTGTGTGTGTGTAGGAGAGGACTGGCGACTGTCTTAGGAGAACCGGCACTAGTGTGGCTCTTACCTCCGTCAATAACATGATTGCCTTCTTCATGGCAGCACTAGTGCCCATTCCTGCTCTAAGGGCATTCTCATTGCAGGTATGGAACTGCATATGTGTGTGTATGTGTTTCATAAGGCTGCAAAGTTTTTGAGAACGTCAGTTCTGGAATAAAGCAGTCAATTATGGAAAATGACATGGACTAAGTGATGAAAAGTGGTTTGATGAGTTGATTGAATAACTGTCAAGTAATAATTTATAACTGAATAGCAGTCAGTAGAAATGATCTTAATCTTATTGTTTATCTTTGTGTTTATATGAAAGTGAGAGATGGCCTAGTAAATGTCTGCAGGCTGCAATGACCATTCACTTGGCTGGCATGTACTTCAGCTCTCTGAAAAGGCTAACGAAATGTAGCTGTAATAAACAAGGGGACTGCTTTTGTTCTTTTTTGCTGTGCCTTTTTTTTTTTTTTTTACGACTGCTCCTCTCTCGGTCCACCTAAAGCTGCAGCCTGGCCCTCAGGTTCTCAGAGAGGGGGAGTGAAAAATAGAGAGAGAGTAAAAGGATGAGTGAATAGCGCGTATATCAGCAAGCTGTCAGCCTGCGTTTCTCTGATCTCTCCAGGCAAGTGCTGGGTGGTCTGCCTTTCCAGTACTATGCAGTATAATGTCTCCCCTAGGCTGGCAGGTTTTTGAGGTTTGAGGGGGCTGCTTAGGCTCATCTTAACCTTGGGAGTCCCCTTTCCCTTGTTGACTTCAGGGAGGGAGGCAGAAACAGGTACATGCCAGTTGATTTAGGGCACTTTTTTTTTTTAGTTTTCTGGGATTCAGTCCGAGACACTAAAACAGCAAGGTACTTTGAATACAGAGAGTTTTTGTCAAGTTCAGACGGCAGCTGCACAGTCGGGTGTGCCACTCGCAAAAGATAAGCTCCAAGGCTATCACTTAATCTCCCTCTTTGTCTCTCTCTGTCTTGTGTCCCCCTCTCCCTGTTCTGCTTCCTCTCCCTAAGGCTGCTATCGTGGTGGTGTTTAATTTTGCTATGGTTCTGCTCATTTTCCCTGCCATCCTGAGTCTGGATTTGCACCGGCGTGAGGACAAAAGGCTGGACATTCTATGCTGCTTCTACAGGTAACCTTGACGCTCTGTCTTTTGTCTCAGAAAGGTCAAGTTAATATTAACATACTTCAGTTTTTATTAAGCCAGTTGATTGTACTGGTGCATTTGGAGTTGCGTCGTACTTGGTTAATGTAACAATCCATGTTACGTTTTCCCTTCTCCTGTAACAATTATGTTATTGTTTAATAGTATACAACATTTAAAAACATGGATTTTGAAACCAACCTAATTTTAGCGCTAACTCTCTGTGTTCTTTTAGCCCATGCTCCTCGCGAGTAATCCAGATTCAGCCTCAGGAGTTCTCAGATGCAAATGACAACCACGCACCCCCCCATCCTCATGCCCCAGCCACACCCAGTTTCCCAGGTTCCACCACCATCACTACCAGCACGCGCATCACCACCACAGTGCAGGCCTTCACACAGTGTGATGCTGCCGGCCAGCACATCGTCACCATCCTGCCTCCCACCTCTCAGATATCCACCAGCCCCGGACCCCCGCCTCCCTCTTCCTCTTCCTCCACTGACCCATATGGCTCATGCCTTTTCACTCCTTCCAGTTCTACCCGAGACCTCCTCTCCCAGGCTGAGGAATCCCAGCCAGGCAGAGAATGTGCCCCCCTGCCCTTCCTGCGCTGGGACCTAGCTCGTTTTGCCCGGGACAGGTACGCCCCCCTACTGCTGAAGCCTGAGACCAAGACAGCGGTTGTGGTGGCATTCGTGGCCCTACTGGGCCTCAGTCTCTATGGCACTACCATGGTCCGTGACGGCCTCTACCTGACTGACATTGTGCCCCGAGACACCAAGGAATACGACTTCATCTCAGCACAGTTCAAATATTTCTCCTTCTACAACATGTACCTGGTCACCATGGACGGCTTCGACTATGCCTCTTCTCAAAGGGAGCTCCTGCAGCTTCATAACGCCTTCAACTCAGTGAAGTACGTGGTGAGGGACAGCAATCAGAAGCTGCCACGCATGTGGCTTCACTACTTCCAGGACTGGCTTCGAGGTAAGCACTTAATTTCATTATTTGTACAGTACCATTCAAAATTTTGAGAGTCTTGATTAGTGAATGTTTTTATTTAAATGTTTTTATTCCTCTTCAATTGCAGCTTATACTAATGTAGAATATAAATTAGACATGAACATTTTGCAGCAAAAATTGTGTACTTCTAGAATAATATACTATTGTAGTATGTAGTAGAATCATGTAGTATATGTTTTCTAAAATTAGATTTAATCATTCATATTTTTCCATTCATATTTATAACTAGGTACATATTTAAACCTCATATACATATACTGTTCCTTTATTTATACGCTGTTGACATCAACATGATCATTTTATTTGTATATAAGCAAAGATAGTTTGTGAATCCAAAATTTTGAGTAGTAGTTTCGGGCTTACAAAGCCTGGCAATAGATAAATGAGGATGGAGTGTAGCTAAATTTGCCCTTAGGAACGTTTAGCTGCTTCATTTGGCAAGACTGTGGCCATTAATTACACCATGGTATAAAACACAAGGCATGGAACACTTTAGTAGGCCTACCTAATACTGTGATTCCCAGTGCGGCTTCTGTAGTACCGTCGTTCGGGATATTTTGTTATCTATCCAAGTAATCTACTAATACATTAATTAGTGGTTTCTGAGTTGAAGCTGGTGTGTAAGATGAGAGAAAACATTAAATTAAACAACTAGTCGGTCTATTGGGAATACATCTATTACATGAATACAAGTGAGTGTATCCAGTATTAGGTTGGGTGACAGAGAGTGCTTGAATGTCGGCTTGTGTGAAAGTGAAACACTGTTCACCGCTGGTGAGGTGAGGAGTTCAGTAAGAGGTCGAGTCTGTCCATCACTGGTTCACCCTTCAGCCCGAAGGAGGAAGATCAGGCAGGGTCAGTGGTTATCTGTGCCTCTTATGATCGCGCTCCACCTGGCCCTAGCCTGGGGAAGGTTTAGCTGTGAGGGAAACCCAGAGATGGTAAAAATACCCCATAAAAACAGCAGAGTGAAAAGAGAAGCGATTTATTTTGAAAGGCAGTGGAAACTGGAGGCAGTTGAAAGAGTCTTTTTCTCTTCACTCCCTGTCCCCCCCCATACTATTTCCTTTTTTTGTGAGGGAGATCTCTGTAATTACAGAATGGTTGTGGAAACTGTTTTTCAGCTGTTGCCAGACTTTGTAATTTGGAGAGCACGAAAGGCTCTCGTTGGTTAGTTTATTCAGCCCACACACACTTATTCAGCAGCAGGCACAAAGATGGAGACCCCAGCTTGAGGGGGGCAGGGGCGGGGGCCTTCCATTTTATGTGTCTGTTTGTGTATGTGGATTGGCATTAACTCTCACCAAGTACTTTAATTCCATAAGGAAAGTTCCCTTATTCAGGCCGTTTACTGCAATCCAAGCACATTGTGTTTGTGCTGTGTTCGTAGTTTTGAACACATCTTGAAGAAGACATTTAATTAGGGTGACCATGTGCTCTGTCCAACAGGACTTCAGACCTCATTTGATGCCGACTGGGAGGCAGGCAGGATTACCCACGACAGCTACCGCAATGGCTCTGAAGATGGTGCACTAGCCTACAAACTGCTCATTCAGACCGGCTCCAAGAAAGAACCCCTCAACTTCAGCCAGGTGTGTGTTTGACTAATACCTGATTGTTAAGTTATTTGTTTGACAATACGTCATCCCAGTGAATAGGCCAACGTTTATTCAGACAATTTTTTTTTTTGACAGTTGACATCCCGTCGACTGGTAGACAATGATGGCATGATCCCTGCAGAGGTCTTCTACATCTACCTAACTGTGTGGGTCAGTAACGACCCACTAGGTTATGCTGCTTCCCAGGCCAACTTCTACCCCCACCCTCACGAGTGGATCCATGACAAATATGACACTACAGGCGAGAATTTGCGGAGTGAGTGTCTTTATCTTTCATTATTATTTATACACAAGTGTACACACAGTATGTCTGGAAAACAAACATTTTCACAATTATTGCTTCATGTTAAATGTAGTTAAGTGACATTTAGACAGTGTCAGTGTCTAAATAATGCTGTTTTTTGCCCTTGAGCAATGAGGGTAATGTAGCTAACATGTACTAAAAAGATAAACATAAACATATTAGCCAAGGATTACTTTAAAGCCTGTCTGCTCTTTTCTTCCAGTCCCTGCTGCTGAGCCCTTGGAGTTTGCTCAGTTTCCCTTCTACTTGAACGGCCTCCGCCAAGCCTCGGATTTCGTTGAGGCTATCGAAAGCGTGCGCTCGATCTGTGAGGAGTTCATGCGCAAGGGCATCCAGAACTATCCTAATGGCTACCCGTTTCTCTTCTGGGAGCAATACATCGGCCTGCGTCACTGGTTCCTGCTGTCCATCAGCGTAGTACTGGCCTGCACCTTCCTAGTGTGTGCCATCCTGCTGCTCAATCCATGGACTGCAGGTGTCATTGTAAGTCTCTCTCACTCTCTCTCTCGCTCTCTCTCTGTCTCTTTCTCAATCTCTTGCTTTTTCTGTTTTCTCCTGCTGATCCCCTCAGCACAGCTCAATAACCCTGCCACACAGAACCTTTCTCTGGGGAGGGTCTTGGCGGGTTGTCTAGAGGGTGCTACACACACACACACACACACACTATCTCTCTTTCTCTCTCTCTCTCTCTCTCTCTCTCCCCCCTCTCTTTTGTCATTATAATGGGAACTGTGCGGGTTTTTAAAAAAAGAAATGCAAAGGAGTGGCAAAGCTCTCCTGAGTCCTTTTACCTCAAACTGCCTTTGTCCAGAAATTTGGGGACAGGACAGATCTGCCCAGTCGTGACCTTGGCCTGCTAAACCCATCCATCAGCGCCGGGTTGGGGTGGGTTGCGGGGGAAGTAAGGCTGTTGGGAGTAGGGGGTGGACTGTCTGTTTAATGGCTGGGAAAGGTTTCACACTGGTACACAGAAATCAGTATGACCCTTAGCTTACTAGACCTGGCTCTATCTATTTATGTTATTTTTTTATTTGTATATATATATATATTGAATGTAATTTTTCAGTTAAAATAAGTGTCTGAGTCCTCTTTGGTTTCACAGCCTATATGCAACTGTAATAAAATGGCTTTTACCACTTTGAGCGTGACCGTATTTGGACCCCTGCCAAGATCAAAGCTACTCAAAAACCAGAGACATTCTTGAGAATCCTCTTCATCTGATCAAAAACCAAGGAGTTTGTCATTAGAAGGATTTTCCTAAATGCTAAACAGTGTTGGAAAGTAATAACGAATGCATGAGAGGCAGCAAAAACCCCTAATTTCTCTCTCACTTTCATACAGTTTTTCCCACTCATTTAGTTTCTTTTGCTTTCTCTGTCGAAGATGTAATCTGACAGTGAGGGGGAGCAGGTGACAGTATAATCTATAAGATGCTGGTCCATGAGGGCTCATTCTGCGCTATTAGTATTCATTACCATTGCCTTGTAAACAGCTATGAGGCTCTATGGGCTGCTAAACAGTTGTCCCTGTGTTACACAGGGGTCCTGAGAACAAATTGTTAGCATGCTTCATAGTTAACAGCCTGTTGTGTCTATTTACTCCTTAGGTTTTCATCTTGGCTATGATGACCGTGGAGTTGTTTGGCATCATGGGACTTATTGGTATTAAACTCAGTGCCATCCCTGTGGTCATCTTAATTGCCTCTGTTGGCATTGGAGTGGAATTCACAGTACATGTAGCACTGGTAAGGACATTCTTACAATGCCATGATGTAAGTTTTTCCTACTCATGAATTTACAGTTGCTTTAATCTCTTTGTCTCTTCATTAATCCCTCTGAAGGGTTTCCTGACTGCCATTGGGGACAGAAACACACGTTCGGCCATGGCTCTGGAGCATATGTTTGCTCCAGTGATGGATGGTGCTATCTCTACTCTGCTGGGGGTGCTCATGCTAGCTGGGTCTGAGTTTGACTTCATCATGAGGTAAGAAATCCTTCTTTCGGATCCTATTTAGGAATCACAGTACTTCACACTATTTTGCCCTAATCCTCTCTTGCCCAGAGCTGCAAAGTTTGTAATGGTTTGTTTAGGATGCCTTTTGTTAAAGGCGAGGGGTGTTTGCTGAGTTTTTAGGCAAATACACAGGTGTCAGGGCGGCATTCAGGGTGAAGAAGGGTACAGGTGGGAATGTGTCACACATATCACACCTGGCCTTGTCACTCTGGCTGAAAGCTCCAGGCCACCCTTAGCCAGTACTGCTTCAACACAACAACAAATGGAGAAAACATTAGGGGTGTGTAACAGCTGCTCATAAACGCGTAAATGCCCAACGCATGGTGACACACACTCACACACACATTATCGGCTGTTTTCTTGGGAAGTATGTCAAATGTCCAGTCATCCGGTTGAAAGCTTCTGTGCCTAAACAAGGCCCACACATGAGAGGGCTGCTGGCCCTGCCCATCCGTGAGTTCAAGCGGTCAGTTGTGCCTCAACCAAGAAGTTGCAAACCCTTAAAGCATTGCCTTTGGCCTTATGTCTGTCTTTGGGAAAAAAAAAAGCAAATAGCAGTGTTTTTCAGTTGAATCTGGGCTTTGACAGATCCCAACCGCAACCTTGAGAGCCGGCTTAGTTGGAGAAGGCAGCAAAAAGGGAGAAGAAGCATGTCGAGGAAAAAAGAGAAAATTTAAATACGCCCAGGGTGGCTTCTTGGCACTACAACTATTCAGACATTCTCCAAGACTTTGCATTGACTCAGATGGTGAAAGGATATATTTTTTTTTGCTTTTTTTTGCTTTTTCTCTTTTTCTTTCCAAAGATTGAAACAAAGCTGTGTAAAGAGGAGGTGGACAGGAGGAAGAACGTGATTTTGGTGGTTGGGAGTTGGGGGGGTTGACAGTGGTATGGCAGAAAGAGAATCGGGGGTGGGCGTTGGAGCAAATCATTTGGTAGGTGCAGTGTGCCAGCACTGGGGCATTCACGCTGGGAGGTCCTGTTTAGATGTAGATAGAGCAAGAAAAAGAAGTAAGGGAGAGAGAGACCGGGCCCTCTAGCTGGGGAGTAGCATAAATACGGTGCTGTAAACATCTCCTGGTGGTGGGACACTGAATAAACACCAGAACAAGCTCAGCGGCCCTTCTCAGAGGGAGCCACCCCTTCCAACCCCTGAATCGGAATGGAAAAGATTACAGTTTATATAAACAACAGAATTCCTAACACTAGGTCTACTCTGGAGGTCTAACCCAAGTGGGGCCCATGGATGGTTTCTCTCTCTCTTTTTCCCCTTTTTTTTCTCTCTCGCTCTCTCACTCTTTCTCTTACTCTTTTTTTTTTACCCCTTAAATAAATCACGCTCCACTTTTGGAATGTTGACTTAGTAAAATAAACAGGCGCCTTTTTTTCAGTCATGTATACAGTATAGTGAATGTTGGAGTGCCCCTAACTAACAAAAGGTTGACTCCAGTTTAGAACTTCTAAATAGCCCACATGTGTTCATGCAACATTACGAACATAATGAAAATATTGATTGCCTCATAGTTTGGCCCTTTTCTCCAAATGCGTCTCGTTTCGTCAGGACTGATACATCTGACTTGTTTGTGTAGATGTGAGATAGCCGTTTGCTTGAGCTGAACTGCAAATGAAAAAGGTTTACACTTGAGCAGTTTGCTTCAGCTTTGTTAATGAGGCAGACATGAACGAGGGAGGGAGGGAGGGAGGGGGAGCGAAGGGGGTGGAGAGAGTGAGAGTGAGTTTGTTACTCACTGTTTGAGAGACTTCATGGTTTAACTTAGTCCTTTCTTTAATTGTGGCGTAGAATCCTTCCTTCCTGCTGAATATGGTACATGGACTCCTGACAGACCGCTTAAGATTTGGAGAGGTTAGGTTAAACCTTGCCTACCTCTACTATAGACCATTACTAAAATAGGTAATTACAACTCTGTTAAACAGAAGGTACTATGCTAAAAAAAAAAAAACATATTTTTTGGGAAAACCTTGCTAGAAATTAGCTGAAAATAGATACAAAATGGAGATTTGGAAGGGCGATGGTCATCAGACCTGTAATCTTTCTAACATTTTTTGATGCATTTGCTCAACGGCTTTCCCTCAGCCAAAGCAAATACAGGGCCTCATTGGAGGAGACAGGTCAATGGACAGCAGTTTCCACCATGAGCCTTGAATGCTCCCAGCAGATGTGCCATAGTTTAACTAATTTTTTCAAGTTCTGTTAGGTGTGACATAAGCAAAGATGGGGGGGGGGTGCTTTAGGAGTGTTCCAGAGTTCAAAAGACAACATTCCAAACTTGCCGAATCCACTGCCTTGTTTTTTCAGATTCTGTTCCTCTTTTTCCTACCTCCAGAAGGCTGAACCACAGCTTAGAAGCGCTGAATTGTCTTTTGTGTGTGTGAGCGTGTGTATGTGTGTGTGTGTGTGTGTGTGACAGTGTGTGTGAGAGTTTAACTGGAGCGCTCTCTAATTTTCCCATGCACTCTTTCTTGTGGCAACGGGCGAGCCCTCCCTCAGTGCCGTGAGCTGAAGCCCAGAGACACAGAGGCACAGACACCCTCATAGGTCTGCTGCCCATTATGGCTGCCTCCTCACTAGCACGCTAGCCAGGCCTACACATAGTATAACCACAGTGCCTCCACATAATCTAGGGTTACATTACACAAGTTCTAGGCCGATTACAACCACGCCACTGGGTCGACCCAGTGCTAGTTGGCAGATATTTGGGATATCTGAGTCAATGGTTGTCACAGAAAATTGAGAATTTTGCAAAGGGCATAGACTCTGATTTCATGCCTCCTTATATAATTATAAGCCATTCTGGTTGATGATTGATCTCTTTTAGGCTAGGATCTGGGAATAACTAGCAAGGCACTTAAAGCTGAAAGTTAGTTATTATGCAAGTAAGTTGTTATGTGAGTCTTGGTTGGTTCAGCAACAAGTTGAATTGTTTGTGTGTCTTCTGTAGTTGTTTGCTTCATTTTTAAGTTACTATAAAAAAAAAATTGGAAAGTGCGAGATACCCAGTCTTTTTATAATCTGTAAGTTAAGTATCCAAGCCTTGAATACTTCAGACGCACCAACCCCAGTACTAGCTAGACCTCCATGTTCTTGGCTTGGGTGGACATGGGTGGCGTTTCTTGCCAGTTTTCAGCTTTCTGGAAGAGGATCCTGTTTTAGTCACTTCCATTGAGGGACAATTCTTATGAACAAAAGTTGTCAGGGCTAGACCAGTGGACTTGATGATCATTGGAACCATGTCTGTTTTTGACCTTTGGCTTAAGGGCTTGTGGGTTAGATTGGCTGATTCTCTACAGAAGAGGTTTTGCGTCCAGACTCGTAACAGAAATATCCATTGACAGAACGATCCTGGTGTGTTGTGATTATTTCTGAAGCTAACATGGCAGGAGGGGTAGAGAGAGAAAGTGGAGGTTGGCCTGCCCAGTGTAAACACAGAGGTGGCATACCCTGGCTAGGGTGAAATGGGATCTCTTTGAGATGGGATATTAAGTTGTTGAGGGGAAAATTACATTAGCGGCAATGACGGGCCTGGGGGGCCTCAGACAGGGAAGGAAAGAAAGAAAGTTTAAGTAAGAGAGAGTAGGAGGGAGAAAGAACGCTGCAGTGGGGCGAATGTTTCTGACGTGTAGAATTTGCTTGCTAATGTAAACACACTTGTTCAGGAAGTGGCAGCCCAGTGGTGATAGATGAGGGCTCCCAGAGGGAGTGAGAGAGAAAGAGTGGGCTCGCACTGAAGATGGTGCTGAGGAATGTGTCCTCTGCTCTGCCATGTAGCTTTATAAAAGATGTGACAAGAGGAAACAAAGGAAAGAGCTCCTGGATGATGACAGTTTTTTCTAGGGCTACAACTTATAATTATGTCTGTTTCTTTAATTATTTCTGTTAACCTATGGGTTTTTATTCAGTAGTCAATTATTTAAGCCTTCAGATGTTTCCTTTCACTCTTCCTTTCACCCTTTCATAGCACTGTCATTCAAAGTGTTGTCTGTACACGAGCAATTGAAATCTCCCCCCTGACCTTTTTTAATGTATTACAGTCTTTAGGAATAATCGCACTTATCATATGAGTTGTACAGATCATTATATTGAATGTTTGCTTTTAAGTAAAGGATGACATTTCTAGCTTGTGTCCCTGGTCAGGATGGTTCCTTGGAGTTAATCGTGTTTGTTGCCTATGTTTCTTCCTAAGGTACTTCTTTGCGGTGCTGGCTATCTTGACCTTGCTGGGAATCCTAAATGGCTTGGTGCTGCTGCCAGTTCTCCTGTCTGTCATGGGCCCTCCGGCTGAAATCGCCGCTGCTCACAATGGCAACTGTCTGTCCAGCCCCTCACCAGAGCTCACGCCTCCGACCATGAACCACCACGGCTACTACGCTGGACATATTCCGAGAGGACGACGCCAGGCCTTCTCTGAGGTCTCGGACTCCGAGTACTATTCTGAGACAACCACCACGTCAGGGATTGGGGAAGAAGACTACAAGCACTGTGACAGGAGCGCATACATTACTGCTTCCACCCATCCTCCCACCTCTCACATCCTGCTGGAAGCCAGCAAGAACCCCACTTTTCCTAAACTCACAGTAAGTATCTTACACAGATTATGTTGCATCTGTCATGGCTCATTATTTCTGAAAAAAAATGTTTGGCAGAAATGTTCAGTTTTCCCCATACCTACAACATAGGTGGTCATCCTGTGTTTGATGTCTGAACTTCATTTGTTTTGCTCTGAAAGCTTGTGCAGACTACCCGTGCTCACTACTTAGATTTGCTTATATGCTTTTTGGCACTCTTCAATGAACTGATGTCTACAAAAAGCTCAAAAGATAGACAAAAGACATTTTTGTTCATTTTATTCACATGTCAGTTCCTATAATAATCCAATTACTTGTACTTCCTAGGTAGTAAAACCATTCAGCGAAGGTCCCGCTGCAGGTGCCCTGAAAGATCAAGCCGGCGAATCAGCGCAGAACACTGTAAACTCCATCAGTTCACAGGTCATGAGGTGGGATGGCAAACAGGAGTACCAGGGATCTAGGAGGCAGCATTTGCCAAGTGACAGGACCCACTGTCCTGGGAGGACTACTCACTGTGGCCCCAGCAGAGGGCCACAGCAGAACAGGACTAAAGCTCAAGCCCATGCTGGCAACACAGTCACCATGGTTACCGCCACCGCCTCAGTGACAGTGGCAGTGCACCCTAGTCTGCCGGGGTCCTATCAGGGTTACATGCATGAGGGCTTCGAAGACAGTGAGTCAGACTCTTTCGAGGACACTAAAAGGACTTCACAAATTTATGGGAGAGCAGCTCAGTCTTCTCAGAGAGACTCTTTGGAAATCCAAGATTTGGAATCCCCAGAGAAGAACCAGCATCAAGCTAACCAGGGTCTAGGTAAGAGAGCTCACCTTTTCATAACATTTTAATTGACATGTAACATATGGATGATGTTATGTACAAGATACTAGTGTAGTGAAAGAAATACATTATAGATACACATTTTAATCAAAGCTGTGACAGTAACATATTACAAATGATGAACAAATAGTTTACTTTTGTTGGATTACATACCCTGATTGCTCAGAACATCATCTGTTCATCTATTACTGTATTTGATGCTCACAGTAACGACACTGTTGATTGTTTAGAGGCTTATTTGCATATTGCAAAGACCAATATTGTGGCATCCTGCTAGGCAACAAACATCATAGTTCTACAGTAGTTACCTAATAATTTGTGATATTAAATGTATTTAGTATAGAAGGTGGTCTTGCGGTCTTCTGGGTGTTGCATTTGGCTGTGTCGCATTCTGCATATTTGTACCTGTGGGTTGTAGCAGCAAAACACACCAGTGTTCCAGTCGTCCTGACTGTGTTTTCCTTTCCCTTCTCTGTGTTGCAGGTGGTACACGGATGCAGGCAGCCAAAGATTGCTAGACAGCCCCCTCCCTTCTCCCACATCCCTTTGTCTGGAATCTATCTCTGGCTGTCCCAGGACAACCGCAGCCCCAACTCTGTCTCTTTGAACTGTACATAGACCTCACAGATGAGAGGATTTATTTTAAAAGATATTAAAACAAATGTCTTGTTTTAAGATTATATATACATTCATAAATATATATTTTAATACTAAAAAGAGGGAAAAACTATTTAAAAGAGTACTGTATAACTTGTGTATTCTCTTATGTAAAGTCAGAGGTATAAGAGGATTCGGGGGCTTTGATTCCTCCTTTGTATAGATTAAGAAATGTGCTATGTAAAAATTCTGAGAAGTGAAATGATATTAGGTTATTGAAAATGAAAGGTCAGTGTTCTTTTTTTTTTTTTGCTGCTACACATCAGATATGCCTTGAAAATATGCAGTACCCCCTCCTCGGCATTAAGCTGCATCCTTACATTAACACTTTCTCACACTGCAGCTTCAGTTCATTCCCTGCGAATACCTTGCCATTTTATTGCACTGTAACCTACAGAAACCTACAGAGTACTGTCCTGCCATTTATCTGTTTAAGCTGTTTGTTTGTTTGTTTGTTTTTTTTAAATTTCTTTTTATACCTTCATGTAATTGAGGGCAATCATTGTGCCTTTCCACGTTACACTGCAGCCTTTACTGTATGTTGTTCAGTGAGGTCGGTCATTGGAAAGGACACGTTTCTTTCTGTGGTCCTAGATATTTTTTTCTGAAATGGTAGTTCACCTGCAGCACATGGAAACTGTCAATATCTCCTATTTCCTTTGTATACTGCTATCAGTAGAACAAGCAGTGAGTGGAACTTGTGGGATCAAATGAGATTCACTTTCCAGGTTTTTCTTTATTAGTGACCTGCTATTTTTTAGTCTTTTGCAGTCTGTACATTTGAATACTTGAAGCAGCGAGATGCAGATGTATTTTACAGTTATTGCTTTGTTGTACATTGAGTAAGCTTCACTTTTTTGCTCCTGCTGATACTGCAGGAGCTAACAATGCTAGGCTAATTAGCAGTTTACCCAAAATGTCACTCAGAAAGGGAATTTTATTTAAGCGCAAAGGGAGGTACTTGGGGTTTTTTTTTGTTATTGTTATTTTGTTTTCAGTTGTGTTATTATAATACATAGCTATTATACATACATGGCTTAATACATAGCAAGTCCCATGTAATAGTGGATTAGATAGGGCTTCTATGGGCTTTTCCAGCCAAGCCAGTGTAGAGACGGGATACTCTCTTAGGTTTCTCATTTCAGCCAGTATTTCTTCCATGTTCTGCATCTCTCTGAGACAAAACTCTTTCAGTACTGGTCACAACACTGCCAGATTAAACCCAGGGAATCGTTATTAGAGTTAAGTGGCAGCTTCATGTTTCTTTCTCTTTTCTGTGACAGGACTAGAAACAGTACAGAGCTACTGAATCTACAAGACCACAAAATCCAACAACACAAAGACAAACAAGCTACATTATGAGATAGCAGAAAGAAAGTCTAGGGGCGGGGGTCCTGCATAGTGTTGTAGTTCTATTTCAAATGTATGTCATGCCATATGAATTATTTATATCAAATTTTTATTTTTGTAGTTTGTACAGATGTTAGTCACTAGACTGAAGTTATATTTTAAAAGAGTAAATATATTATAAATGCAAATATATAATTATATCTATTTGTTTGATTTTTTTTTGGGGGGGGGTGTTAAAACTGGGTGGAGCTTTGAGCTCCCTTTGCTGTTGGATAAAGAGAAAACTGGTTTGGAAAATGAAGGAGAGGTGCATGTGGTTTGGGCCACTCACCTTGTGTAGATTTCCTTGCCTTGCTTTCTTTGCGTAAAGATATGAGGAATTTCTCTTTTTTTTGTCATTGTCTAAAACACTGTGACTTTGGAAAACTATGTGCGAGAAAAAAGAACACACACAACTCTTGTGTGACCATCATTTTCCTTCACCCTTAATAGGAATTCAACTAACAAAATAAATGTTAAAAAATCAAGCTTGAACGTTAGTCTTGTTTCATTTTTGGACCTGTTTGTCAAATGTCTTTAAAGTGACAAATGTAAAGAGATCAAAACAGTCTTACACACAACTAAACTGAAGTTTTTTGGTATTGTCTGAAAATTCCCCCTGCTACACTGTTACCAGTCTCCTTATAAGAAACACCTACAATGGGTGTACAAAAAAATAAAACAACACTTGAAATTTTAATACTTCTTGTGCGTTTTATAAGGTGCATCTTTTTTCATGTTTTCACTATTTTGTGCATGGCCCTGTACCTATGCATCCACTCTCTGGTCACCTAGTTAAGGACTGTAGAGTCACAGCACAGCAGTGACACTGACATGGTAATAGTTTTATGAGTTCATGGTACGAATTTATCAGGTGCAGTAGTGTTTTGGGAGTTTTTACACATACAACCAGCAAGGTGGCGCTACAGGAAGGTGTTTCTAATAAGGTTGCTTTTACACGGATCAGCAGTTGCTGTTTCAGTCTATTGTGAACTAATCATTGTTCGCGGAAACTGCAGATATCCTCCGCATTTTTTTGCTTTTGTGACGTCTGGGCCTTGTCCGCCACGCCCCCACGTCATGTTTGAGTTGTGGTTAGCATCAGACTCACCTGAACAGAATGAGCCCAGACATAAACAACCCTGCAGGACGATGAGGGACCGTGGTGGACGAGACCTGGACGTCACAGCTTTTTTCGTGGCAATATATAATTTTTCATGCATTTTAGTGCTAAATTATTCAGAATATATAATTTACTAATTTTGTAACTTAAATATTAACGTAAATTCTGCTACATTTCCATATGAAAAATAACTATAATGTTTTGGTACTGTCGAGAGAAAACAAAGAAAGCGCGCCTTGGGATTATGAAATACGCTGTTTATTTCTCCTTGCTGCTTGATTGGCTGCTCCCCTTTGACGCATCTGTGGCAGCTGCAGAGCATCTCAAGTGTTCTGGTGTTTTTCGCTTTGTTCTTCTTGAAGACCTGTATTTTTATTACTGTAAATGAAATGAGTTTATTACTGTACCAAAGAAAATGTCATCGCATGCCAAAGAAAACGCACATGCATGAATTAAATTACAGTACAGTCTATACAGGAGTAACATCCATATTTACATTCTAACACTGCGGGAGTTCAGTGTAAACTGTACAGTGCGGATACAGGTTTACCTTTACGTTTTCTTTAAGGGTAATGTATTAAGTTTAAAATGAATTTAAAGTGTTTTGGGAGTATATTTGGGGGGCATATTTAGGGTTTTCATTGCATTATAAGATTAGTTATTACAACACATTTATGCTCAGGTTTGATTAGTTTCAAGCTTATCATGAACTAGTTCTTAGAGATGCTGGTGTTGAGTAACACTATACTGTTGGTGACTCAACAGTGTGTGTGTGTGTGTATGTGTGCATGTTAGAAAGTTTGGGGCCGGGGTTGTGTTGGAGCAGGCCGCTCAGGTGTAGTGAAGGGGTGGTGTGTAAAGCGTAAAATAGCCAGGCCCCACATTTCCTGTTTGATTGTTATGAGTCCCCGGGCGAAAGACAGAGGCCACCTATGCAGATGAAAGGCTTGTGCTGTAAATTCCTCCGTTCCCCACAACACTGCCTCGTTTGTCAGCCACCTCAGGCCTGTCTGAATCTGATATGGCTTGAGCTTTTGAAGTTACTGTCGTGGCCCCGCAGCCACAGGGACAGTCATGAGGTGGGTGAGGGGACCTACTCTGCAGCTCAGAGATGTCCGGCTAGCAACACTGTTGTTTGTTTAACTTGTGTCTCACATTTTTGGGTGAACTAGACAGCTTTTGGTAAGACAAGACATTCTTTTGGAGCTGTTTCTTTAAACTGTGTGCTGATGGGCTTCCTGGAGCTGCTGCTGTCTGAAAAAACATTCAGTGAGTAACAGAGGACATAGAGTTTTCACTGGGGGGAACTGACGTAGCTTAAGTGTCTTCCCCTGGACCTCTGTGACGTACTGACTGAGTTCACAGAGATGGATAGATAGAGAGAGAGAGAGAGAGGGAGTGTGTGTGTGTGTTGTGTGCTGATTGAATGAGTGATAAGGCGTCTCTCATTCATGTCTGTTTTTGGCAGAAATGTGCGAACTGGAGAAGTCAAACATACTGGCTGCATTGTTACACTAACTGGGGGGTCTTACTCTCTCTCTCTCTCTCACTATGTCTCTCACTATCTTTTTCTCTCTTTTTGTCTTTTATTTTCTTTCCATCTTAATTATTCTTTGCCTCCTTTTTCTTTCTCTTTTTGCCTCTCGCCCCTTTCTTGTTTTCTCCTCCCTTTTTCTTTTCTCATTTTTGTCTTGTTCCTTTTTTCTCTCTCTTCTTTTTTGACCTGTCTTTTTTATTCCCACCTTTCTGTCTCCTTTTCTCCCTCTTTCCCGATTTCTCTATTTCTCTCTCCTTCTCTTTTTGTACCTTTTTTCTCTTCTGTCTCTTTCTCTTCTTTTTGCTTTTTTCTTTTTCTGTCTCTCTGACTAACTTTATCAGGGCAGATTACAGCTGAGATTTGAGAAGACAGGAAGTGAGCATAGCAGAAGTCTGGGTGTCGGGGGAGATGTGTGTTTGTGTGTGTGTGTGTGTGTGTGTGTGTGTGTGTGTTTATGAACAAGGCTGCCAGAGTTGTTTAGGAAAAGGCTCTAGTGAAATAGAGAAGGGCAGCTGGCACTCACTGAAAGATGCCTTAAATAGCCTCCAACACACAGGCAGATAGAGCAGCTGACACACTGAACAATCACTGCATCTAGGTGGCAAGAATCAGGGGACAAGCTTTAAAGCCCTCGCAAACGGGGGTGGGGGGCTATGGGTGTGTGGGGGGACTGAGGGCAAGAACAAAAGAGTCAACACATGATCTGCTGGGCTTCTTGGGTGGTCGAGGAGGATGAGCGTCCATTGTTGCTTGAATCCAAGGAGCCTGGTTAGTAAAAAGCCAATATGTGTGTGTGTGTGTGTGTGCGTGTATGTTTAATGTTTGTAGATTGACAGTAATTTTTACCCCTACAGCTTTAAACATATGCCTTATTTTCTTCCCTTCAGTAGCTTTGCTTTGAGCAGGTTTTATGACAGCACAGGATGTTTGTCTTCATCTATCTAGAACCATAAAAGGTTGGCAGTCTTAAGACATTGCTGGCATGTACTGTCCTCTGCAGATTCACACTACTTACTAGGGCTGTGCGATATGGACAAAAGAAATCACGATTTTTTTGAACAATATTGCGATTTAGATTTTAATCACGATTTTGACACACAGACATGTTTTAAATTGTGTTCCAAAGGAAAACAATTAGATCTTTATCAAAGACCTGTAACATATCTCTAAAACAGACATAAGACATTTTTTTTTTGCCAAGCATAAGTCATAGACCTCTTTGTGACGCTGCCTCAGGTGTTGTGTTACCCTGTTTCGCCAAAACGAAAGACTGACAGGTCTTACAAATTACAAGACTCTCATCACCCCTGTTTCTGCAGCCTATTTGTCGTTAAGCACAGTCTCCTGTTCTCCTGCTCTGTTTAGGTGCACTGCGTTGTGATTGGTTTAAATAGCATACCGCGGGAAAAGTCGGGAGTGCACAAAAAATCTCGCTGTAAGGCGATTTAGAAATCGCGCATATTCACACCGCGCTTTCGATACGATTTCATTAATTGCTCAGCCCTACTTCTTACTCTACTAAAGATAATAACACAGATGCTTAATGACTGTAACAGGACAAAAAGACTGAAGGTAGAGCTGCCCGCCAGGTTGTGTGAGTTGAGTGAGTGAGCTCCAAATTGTACAGCCCCTAATCAGTGGTCCCTGCTCCTTTCCATCATATGGAGCAGAAATCAATATTTATAAAAATCGCTCCACACTAACAAACGTGTTTGCAATTTTTTGTTCCGTTCATCCAGCAAGGAAAGGGGGGGGGGGGCACGCACAATATGGATTCACAGGCAGGGCCCCCTCGTAGTGTATAAACATGTTTTAAATAAACAGGAACCGGCATAATGCCCTTTTAATTGATTCATTCTGGCCCCCGCCATGTTTACAGAAGGGCCTAAATATGAGCTTGTAATGCAAAGCCAGTGTTTAGAAGTGGTTTTCTCGGTTGAGACAATAACAGCCTGAATGCCAGACGCGTCGAGGTTTGCTCACGTTGTTACGCTTCCAGCACGGTGGTGTAAAATCTCGTAAAATCTCATGCTCTGTACAAATTCCATTAGCCAGCGCAGCATAGAGAAGTGTTCTATTTAGAGGATTGGTTCCTGTCAGTGTTTCTTCTTCATGCTAATTCTTATCTTCAGGGGTGATTTTTCTACTTCTGTCTCCATCAGATTTGTCATTTCGAGTCTCGGTCTTGATTTTCGTCAAAACTACTTTGTAACAGTGTCTGTTGTAAAAAGCTCTAAATACAGTAGACGTCCAGAGACCTGAGACCACATGAAAAGGCAATCTTGCATTCTTTTATAGTTTAGCACAAATTTCCTTTCAAATATCATCAGCATAATGGACGTCTTTTAAATATTTACATTAATTTCAGAATTGTTCAGTAAACTTGAACAGTGACTTAAGAAAAAGTGCAATTTTTAGCATTTCTTCTTCGTTTTATTTGTCATAAGGTTCCATTGTTTCAAAATCTAAAAACATTCTGTTATTTTCCAGGACAAACATAGTGACAAAAACATAGTGACAAAAAAACAAACATTCAGAAAAAACAGTCGAGAGATTTTTGGATACCACTGTACATAAAGTTGTCCCATAGCCATCTTCCTCCTAAATCAGAACGAGAAATAATCATAAGGTGGTGGCACTATGATTTAAAAGTCATTTCTCTCTCTCGTCTCTCTAGATTATAATTAAACGCATGCAAGTAGTAATAAAATGTAATGAAGGCAGCGAAGTAGACTGGCAGAGCCATTTTATGTGGCCGGCGCAACATGTTTGAGGAACGTCAAGAGCTGTGCCATATGTGTCCCCGGCTGCTCTGGCTTTGAGGTTCTGCCCTTGTATGGTTGCAGGGAGCTTTTTGGAAACACGTCCAGTACGCTGTGCTGAACTGGGGACTCTGGTGGCTTGTGCTCAGGGCATATGCCTCAAGGGTTGAGCCAAGATGTGGTCATGGGTGGCCAGTGCCACCCTAGTGTAAAGGGAGACCACCTTTCTGAGCAAACCCAGTTATCAAAAGTGTAAGTTACTCTGAAGACATGTCCCCACCACCTTTAGAACACTTGGTCAGTTTTGACCCCCCCACTTGACAAATAAGACTGAATTAATACAACCTGCCTTCATTGTTTATTAAATTAAAAAACAACTGTATTTAGAGGACAGACTTTTTATGGAGAAAACTTTGTTATTCAAGGAGCTTAAACAGGATTTTTAACTTGCAGTGAATGTGAGTATGAAGCTAGAGATTCTTCAGGTCCTGCAGTTCATGGGGTGAAATGTTAGAGACAATAATGAGCGGTAAGGTTTATGATAAAGAAATTATATCGCTCCGATTAATCATACAAGGTGTAGTCAAACCAAACTGAACCCTTATGCCAGTGCAAAACAGACATGCAGCATGAATAAAGTAAATGAAGATGAAAATCTGTGGTTAGGGAGATGACCGGGAGACCAAAGAGATATCACAATCTTGCAATTCCCCATTTCCACACATTTCATGACAAGTACAGCAAATGAAATGGTCTAAAACAGTAAACACAGGGTTAAATGTTTTCAGAGAATGTTATTTCACTACTGGAAATAGTTCTCATAGTCAGCAATTCCAGCTAAATCACACTTTTTAATAAAATCTCTGTTTGCCAACGATGATGTCAGAGGGTTATTTCAAGCCAGTTTGCCTTCAGGCCAGTGGCTGAAGGGCTGGGAATAAAAAGTCTAATCTTGATCAGGAACTCTAGGTTATGATTGTAGATGCAGGTCAGGTGTCAGAAAGGTGAGTCTCCCCTCTGAGAGGACGATGAGCAGGGGACACTGAATTTGATGCAAGAATGTCTTTGATTTTAAATATATAAAAATATTGTAAAAAAAATAGTATGCTCTGCTTGCATTTTTCACAACCTAAATTAAAAGTCAAGGCTCAAAAAAAAGATTTTTCTTTTTAAGGGATTTTTCTTTTGGTTAAAAAATAATAAACTCCTGTGAGGCATGCACCACTGACATATCTGATGTTGTGATTAAGAAGAGCCTGGCTTTTATTCAGAACTGAACAGAAGGTTGTCAATCAGTGAAGATAGGCGCTACACAGCAATATATTAGATAGAGGGTACTTTGACTTGCACATTACCCATAGCAATGAATTCTCTGTGGATCAGGCAGTCAAAATAAAACTGCAAGTAACGTGCTGTTGATAATGATTGAAGCTGGTCCTAATTCAGAACCCTAATGAGCCTTATGGTTTATGCTTAGCCCTGTTATGAATGCTGGTGCTGGAATAAAAGCTGCAATTTACAACTTTAATCACCAGGTGGTGCTATTCAGGCCAAACATGGGACACATATTTTTTCAGCACACCAAAAGTCCCACTACATGAATGTACTGTAAACTTCTACTCCTATTACTACAGTAACTTTACAGATATGTTGCATTTATTGGGTAACACTAATTAACAAGACTCATAAATGTAGACACTGGTTGCACAGCAGTTCAAGTTCTTGCCATCATACATGTTTTATTCAGTCTATTCAGATGATCTTACTGAGATTTATATTGGGCGAGTCAAGTATTCCAGAACAAAATGGTTCACACCTCCTGAACCCATCACTATTGATTGCATGCATGTGTATATGTTGCATATGCATGTACTGACATACTAAGTTTCCAGTGGGCCTCTATGGCTGTGTTCTGAACACAGAGGAGAACACAATACATTCTCTCTGCATAGATGCAGGTGGATTATTAATCATATCTAAGATTCACTGAGGGACTGCCCTTTTCAAATGGCCCAAGACACATTTTTGTTTCCCTTTTGAGCACGACAAATAACGAGACCAGCACGGCATTCGTACAGCAACAAGAACAAAAAAAGCCAAGAATGGATGATCTGTATATGGATTTCGCAATGAAAAATGCATTTTGAGAAAAATCTAGAAGCCGAGGAGTTGACTTGCTCCAGACCAAAAAAAGTTAGCCTTAGTCAGAACAGCACAAATATGCATGAAAAAAAAGGACCATTTATTTGTGTGTTTCATAAACCGCTGCTCTGGTGCTAGGCTGCGGCTGCACACCTGTGTTGACAAGCGTGCTGTTCTCTGGCAGCTTTGAAAAAGGGATATAAACAGAGTAAAGCAGCTGGAAAAGGTAGTGGCTTTACATGCAGGAGCACTGCCAGTGCCTGCTTCGTATCAGCCTCCTTCAACACCCGAGCCCAGCCAGATGTGTGGCACACTATTTCCCTGCACAAAACATCTCAAAAACAGAGCACAGTGGGCGAATTCATTCATGCTCACAGCGTTTTACACTCAGCTATGTGGGCGCCTCAGAGATGCCAGAGGAGACGAAGCTGCCAAAAAGGGAGAAAAATAAACAAGAAGTTAAGCTTTCTGGATTCGAGAAATGATTCTGATGCATTACATGGGAGCCAGTGACGACATCCATATTCAAAACACTATGCAAGTCTCATTCTGCTACATCTCGCTAAATAAAAGACAAGTGATCAATGAATGCTGTATCCTATTTACATATGCAAGGTGTGTCAGGAGTCCACCCCCCAAGGACTGGCCTCAGAATTTCTCATCTATACAATATGACTGCCCCCTAATGGCGAGAGAAACATATATCGTGCCTGGATGGTTTTTTACAAAGTGGACAAAGAGCAAAGAAAATATAGCTGAGAAGATTGAGATCAGCAAAGAAAAAGCAATGTCTTGCCCACGAAACAAGACTTTTATTACCAAAGCTATTACTGAATTCTACTGTTTTGTCTGCTCAAATGATGTGCATGATGTGTATGTTTGTCACAGATTTAATTTGGGTTTTTTTTCCAAGACTTTTTATTCCCCGCCCTTCATCCACTGGCCTAAATGCAAATTCACTTGAAACAACCAAAAAAAAGGATGAGAAAAGAGCAAAACTCATGGAATAATAAGCAAAGTTAATTATTTAAAGAAATGACAAAATGACTGGATGAAACCATCAAGGTGGGTGACTATAAGGGTTAGTTCACCTATTACTAGCCGGTAGGTCTAACTGTTACAGATTGTAACTGCTATCAGATGTATGATTCAATGAAATGTTAGGTTATTAGAACTGCTCATTGTGTACACATGCATTAAGCATTAATAGTAATCACACCTCAAGGGAGGACGATTGTGGATGGAGTGCCACGGGCCTTATGTTGACAGACACCAACACATCCAGATGCCTCCACAGAGAGCCAGCGGCAAAGAGTGCTTGAAAGGAGACAGGGAGGAAGAAAAGAAAACAGAGGTTGTTCGGATGGACTCGCTGGGTGGTTTGGGCTGTTTATTTAGTCTACGGAGGTGATGGGAGCCGAACAGCGGCTGCTGCCAATTTTTTTCCCTCACTGAGAAAATATTCATGTGGACAGCTGGAATCCAGAAAGCAGAGTCCAGCAGGGGCCAACAGACACAAGGCTGAGATCACATGATGAAACACATCTCCAGATTGAAGAAAATTCCCAGAGAACTTCCCCTGGGCTTTTTTTAAGAGAGGTGACATGGCCAAAACATGAAGGACGGTATTTGTAAAAATCCTTATTTGAGCCATTGGAGATTCACTACGGATTTGGGCACAAAGCTGATTACTAGAGAGTCATGGAAACCCATTGCAGTCCACTGGCATAAATGTGCTCCTGGAGTGCCAGTGCCCATCACCGTTTGGAGATCTTCCTGGGAGAAGACAGCTACGAAACCTGCTAATGAACGGATGAAGTGAGTTAGGTGTGTTGGAACAGGGAAATTACCACACTGTGCTGGACTAAGGCCCACTAAGGCCCACCAGAATAGAGCACCACAGTATTTCAGCATTTTTGGTTGAGTTTATCTAACCAGTTTAGGCCTATAAAAATGGCTGATCTGGCAGGACAAAGTAAAATAAAGTGGCCTCTAATAGTCACACATGAACACGCCACAGCACAGCACACAGTGTGAACAATGTGAAATTCCTTCGCTGCCTTTAACCCATTTACCAAGTCGTGGGCAAGACAAGGCATAGACTACATTATTATTGCAATTATGAACGCCTCTGATTTCAATGGGGTGCATCAAATAAAAGATTAAAGAACAAAATTTAAATGAGTTACCATGCTGACAAATTCTGGATGTACTCTACTGCAATTCTATCACTCAGTACTAGTTTTTTTGTATTGGTGCACTTACACTCCTACTTGAGTTGTTTTTTAAAATTGTATTTTTACTTAAATCATTTCTATCACTGTAGTAACAATAGTTTAGACTACTGTTCACACCTCTGTACTCAGGAATATGACACAATGGTACAATATTAATTAAAATTAAGCTGACTAGAGTGGAACTAATTAATGAATAATGAGGTATTTCGTGCCTCTGTGAACAGAAATCTTGTAGATTCAGTGGATTATGCCAAAAAGCTTTGGGGCATCCCAACTCCTGATGGATAGACATGGACTAAACGGTAATCCCGCAAGGCTGAACTCTGCTTATACCATATCAGTGGACCAGCTCACCACCGAGGAACAATTACTGCTTTGTGTAGTCTGAACGTGAGCTAAATGGAACAGAATAATTGGGTGCATTTTTAGCATTGCAATAACATGGGAAAATCAACAGTGTGGTATTTGAATATGGTTTGGAGAAGTGTATGTCAATGTGTGTTTGGAGAATGCCACCCAGCAAGACAGGGTGTGTGTATGTGCATGTGTTTGGGGGGGGAGGGGGGTTCTCTCAGAGGAAGCACTTGAGCTGATGGGCCTCACACAGAGACATGGGGCCACCCAGTTTCAGAACAATTTTGTTTATTTTTGTCCTTTGGGGAAAATTGTTCAGCGCAAGTTGTTTAGTAGGTCTTTGATTTGTCATGTGTCAGCTTTTGCTTGCAGTGCAAGCGTAAACACTGCCTGGGACTTGTGTATGGCAGTGCGTATGTGTGTGTGCAGGAAGGGCCAAAGAGGAGGAATCTACAGCAAATGAAGAGGACATACTCGGTGCACCCAACCCACTTTCTGACTTCGTGATGTGTTTAAGAAGCCAATGTGTATCTATATAGTACCTATATACAGTAGGTATAGAAAAGAATCACCCCCTTCAAAATAAGTTATTGACAATGCCTGTCATTCCATTGTGTACCTGTACGTGTGTGTATCTACAGTGTTCTAATATTTAACTTTACATCCACACTGCCCTCCATAATTATTGGCACCCACGGTTAAGATGTGGGTTAAAATGAATTCAAATGAATTACATTTTTATTGCAGAAGCATACTCTCACACTACGAATTGTAGAAAAATGTAACCTTCAACTCGTGAATTTTAAGGGAAAAAGAAAATCCCTGACTAAGAAATAATTATTTTTCATACAATCACCTATTCCACAATTATTGGCATCCCTAACAATTCCTAGGAAATAAATGTAATTGAAGTATTTGTCATTTCTACAGTAGTTTACAAAGTTGATCAGAGTATCTAGGAACATTTAATTAGT
>JBBPCY010000013.1:17946473-17966222 GCA_037974405.1 Brachyalestes nurse
TCAATTCAGCAAACAAAGAGTCCGTCCATGCTTGTACGTTTGTAAACTTGTGGGAGGGCTCTTTGAAACCCTAAGACCCTCAGCTATTATGGCGAAAAAAAAAACATATGTTTCTGGGTGGGAACTGTATACGGGAAGGGGTGTCACAATTCACCCTCCTCACACCGCGACACGGGTTTGTGGAACTGAGTGTCGCAAATTCGGTTTCGTATTGTATATTGTTACAGCCCTAATGCTAATTGTATCAACTATCATGCAATATAGAACAAGCTTCATCACAAAAACTGTACAAGCTAGGGAAAAACTAAGAACTTTGAAATCAGCATGAAAAACACTACAAAACCCACATGAACTTATCTGATGATTTTGACTGGTTGACCTGTGTAATTTAATAGCAACTAAGGCACTGATCTGCCATTTAAACCAGTTGTCTAATACTGGGTAGTTCACAAGACAAAACAGCTCTGACCCATCTCAGCATGGACTTCTAAAGCACATCTCCTAGATGCATAGCATGACTGGTTAATCTTTGTCATGTTCCTCACAACACTGAAGAACTTTGAGTGTGCCAGGGCACATTATCTTGCTAAAAAAGGCTACAGCCATTAGGGAATATCTTTGTCATTAGGTGTGTACCTGGTTTGCAACGTTTAGGTAGGTGGCACAGGTCAAAGGAACAAGACTAAATGCCAAGACTAAACATTGCCCATAGCACTGCCACTGCTAGCTTGCCTTATTTCCAAAGTGCATCTCTTCCCCCAGGTCTGGGGTTGGCCACATGATGCAAAAAAGGATTCAGACCATACCCACCTTCTATTGACTAGATTTTCTCCAGTCATCTAGTCAATTTGGCCCTTCTCAAAGTCACATTCTCACATTCTCCTATTTTTTCTGCCTCCACTAGATCAACCTGAGGAAACGGCCGTTCACTTACAAGGACACCTGCAAATCGTTTACTACCAAGCCATTGTAACAAAATAATCAATGCTATGCAGTTCACATGGCAGTGGTCTAAATGTTGTGGGTGATTGGTTTATGTTTTAAGTTGCATGCACTTTCTACCAACTACAACACAAAATGCTCAGTAGTTAGAATTACTGAGCAAAGTTTATGCTCACTACATTTAACTTACTTGTAGCAGCCACAGGAGCACATTCTGAGGCCTCACTCTCAGAGACAGCTTCAATGACAGGCAGCATAGAAACTGGTTGTTTGGCAGTTTGCCTCCTCTGATAACTTGGCAAGCCTGGTAATCAGCATCAGGACAATTATGAGACATTGCAGATATGTTAATAAAAAGATAAAATACACAAGTAAAGCTTTTCATAATCCAAAAATACATTAGGGCTAGACTGAGAGACAAATAGGCTGGCATTCCAGTCTTGTTCAGTCATGAAGTGATGGAAGAGCAGAGTTTTGATTTCCCACCAAGACAGCCACTCCTTTTCAAATGAGTTCTTGAGCACTTTTACAGAAATCTAGCCTGTGTTACACATTCAGTGTCGGTCTCAAAACCATTAGACTTGCAGGCCAAACCTTTGCGTATCAGAGAGTCTGGTGTGTTTTGTAATTTAATGTAGCAAACCACCATTAGACTGGCAGGGACAATGTGAAAACCACTACATTTTTTAGGAAAAATAGGGGTAGACGACCCAAAAAAAAGGACATTTTGAGAGGCACAGCTGTCAGCAAAAACGTGTTGCCCACTGGACAGAATAAACATAGACGTGCATAGACACAGAAGTTTACAGGCAAGTGACTAAATCCTGATAGCTGCAGTAAGCTTTTCACGCAAAAGACATGACACTCCAACTCTGTTGTGTGACTAGTCCATCTGATGATTTAACAAGGATATTGTTTACTGATCCAGAAAATCAACAACAGTGTATCCCTAATTATACAGAAATATAAAGTCCTGATTAAGACAGTCAGTATACAACCTGAAGGCCTGGAAATAGAAGATGTGGGTACTTCCTGACTGGAAGCATCTTCAGCAGCTATTGTAGAGCTAGTAGATGGAATTGCAGGTGGACGGAAAAGACACGTCTGCCGCGTAGTCATCCTCTTTGGAACTGTTGGCCAAATTAAATGATTAAGTGCAAAGCAACTGGGCAATCACTATTACTAATTAATAAATTAATGTGGAAATTAATACATAAGTAACATGACTGAATTAAGAGCAAAATTCTTTTGAATCTTCATAGTTGAGACTGAGGTAAGATCATTCTCTATCTCTGGATTTTACTACAGAAGTGAAAATGTTATGAAAAGTTGTGAACCACATGCACAGTACTCCATGATAAGAGGATGTGCAGAAGAGGGTAGATCAAGTTAAGCATAAAGCAAAATGATTTAAATTTTAGAGCCCCTTTAGTGAGTGCATTGGTTAAACAGGTTAAAAAAAAACTGCATGCAAACCTGGTTCCTCAGAAGGACCGGCTAGAAGCACAGCTTCAAACAGGAAACACAGGTTAACGTTACAAAACTGCACATGAGAACACTGCAATGCCTGGACAATCAATCTGGCAAACAACCACAGCAGAATGTCACTTACGCTCTGAAGGAGCAGGTATCTTTGATGTCTTTGGGGGAATCTCAGCTTTCTGAAAGACAAAGATAAGACATTACTGCCAGTAACAACAATGCCCCCTTCCTAGAGACTGGCCCGATCCAATATGATATCAGTATCGGGTCCAATATAGCCATAAATCCGATATTAGAGATCGGCCCCGATCTCTATATTCCAGTGCGCAGCTTGCGCTGGAACTTGCAAACACCCAAAAGCAAAAGGAATATCAGAGAAGACTTTTAGCTCTCCCTCAAGACCTCTTTGGGGTTCTTTTAGGGCTTATTTTGGGTGTTTTGTTGGCTGGTTTTACCCTCTCCCCCTCCCTCCCTCCCTCAAAACGCAAGGCTAAATTTGTGCATCTTGTACCTCGGCCGGTCCACCTTAAATACAGAAGTGGTTAGATTACATTCTGTCCGTGTCTTGTCTCCAAATTTACGTTATTTTAAATATATTAGTTTTGTACTTTATTTTCTACACAGTTGTTGCCCCTAAATGGACATATTTGAACCATTGTTATTATATTAACTCTTCCAACCCTTCCAACTCGCAGAAAGACTTCCCGTCTTTCACCGCTAGGGGACCAGTTCGTGGGCAGTACGCCTTTTAATAAAACCTTTTACACAGTGATTGGTGTACTTTCACGTCAATTTCAGGCAGCAACCAATAGTAGAGGTTGTTACGATTCAAGTGATCTGTCCGAAGAAACACACTGGGGAGGCGCAGGTGTCCAAGCTGAATGTCTTCTAATGTAAGCAAAAGGAAATTATAACACTTCGTTTTTTAAGTGTCTATAACCTGGCTAGTTGTGATAAAGCTGCTGGGGAGTCTGTTTGTAAGAGTTTTGCGCGATTTTGGCCTGAACAATCAGTTCTGCAGCAGGTTGTGGCGATTCCTTGGGGTCTTCTGTACAGATTGAACACAAAAGAAGCGGTGTCGAAGCATATATTGATTCATAATTCTGTGGTAAACATGATGACTCTAAACAAAATGGCGTCTCGAATGATACTGCTTGCACTAAGTACTAACCACTCCTCCACGCCCCCGCCAAGAACAAAGACTAGCCCTTATTCGTACAGAATATTAAGCAGGTGCTACAGTCAGATCTTGTTAGTTCCTTAAACTGTGTTAACACATTAAGTGGCTCCCAGTCTTCTTGTTGTGGAACTCCTACTCCTGGGACCCCCCGCCCACAGTACTGTCCATTCATCACAAAAATGCATAAAAAGACATCATCAATATAAAGAAATCGTTTTGAGAAGGCTCAACTATTAGTGCACATTTTTCTCATGAACCGCTTCGACAGCTACACATCTGCAGAGACCCACAGTAATGAGAAGGATGGACAAAAACAGTAGCAGATTCTTTTTGAAAGAAGAGTAGAGCTTGCTTTTCTCTTCTCTATCAAAAGATGAAAGATTAAAGTGCTGCTTATCTTATGGGGACACTTTTGGAAGTTTAGCTGCTCATTCAGGGTTGTTAATTTGACTAGAAGTGAATTAAGCTATGGGGTGGTCTTGTAGTTCTGTATCGAAGTAAACATGGTATCTCAACTCCTGGATTGCTGCACATCTTAAGAATGCAGTAAAAGGAACATAAGAGGCCCACTCACTATAACAGCTTTAGGCGCCCGTCCACTGTTGGAAGCTGAAGCAGAGGAAGAGCCAACTTCGCTTGGAATTTGCAGCTTCTGCATTATATCCGCATTGAGCTGATAGAAGTCACTCAGATCAATCTAAATGACACAGACAAAACAAGCACATCTAATTTATGAACTGTTAACAGATTACAAAATTGTGAAAGTTGTAAATTTGTGTTTCTGACACCAGACTGTCCTACCTCTTTGCCTTTGGTCATATCACACTCACTCCATTCCACATGCAGGGTTGACTTGGCATGGTTGACTGATTTCACTGTTGCACTGTGTACTCTCCCTTCACACAAACAGAAATCCAACCGATGATGCAAGTCACATTTTAAACACTTAGAAAGCTACAGCCACCACCAATCTAAAAACCTGCTAAGCATTAACTTGCTTAACAGGTTTTTACACTCAAGCAAATTAACTACATTACATTTCACTACATAACAGTAACTTAGAGCTTATTCAATTAGTTATAGGGATGGCATCTGCTTCTAACACTACATAGCTGCTGGGAGAGTGAGACATAGGGTTGCTAGTCATACAAATATTTTCCAGATTTTCTTCATTTAGTTATAGGTTTTAACTATAAGGTTTCTCCTTTCTAAATGCGTACTCAAACAGAAAACTTTCAAAACAAAATACAAGAACATTACTATAATAGCGTGAAAATACTCGAGACCTTAAATACGTGTCTGCAGTAAAAACGAAGTAAACCCTTCTGAGCAACTTAACTCACCGTCACTACGACTGATTTGGACAGAGACTCCAACGAGAAGCTTCGCCATGGTTAGTTCCATTTAGGACAGCAGGGACAAATGGGCGTTTTTAAGAAATTTCAGTCAACTAGCCGTACAAACTACCTGGTAAATAAAAAAAAACAGAAACTTTTGACACGGAAAAAAAGACAAACAATCTGAATCTCAACCGCCAAACATTCGAAAAACGTCAGCGGATCTTCTTCTTTTAATCGGAAATACGTAGATGAGGACATCGTCGTGATCCAATCAGAGCGGCGCTGAGGAGCGCGAGGTTTAAGGAGAAAGCGCGTGGTAAATAATGTTACTTTTATGATGTTAACATCAAGATGTTAAATGAGATTTATCCAACCAATGAATTTTAAGGTTGAAATGTAAGTGCGGTTTTTTGGACGGAGTTATTGAGCTGGCTTCTGTCTAAGAAGTTTGAGACGCCTGGAGCACGGAAAGCTATTATATTTGGCCTTTTTGGTAATGACAACTCGAATTTTGTGCTAACAATCTAAATATTATTTGGGAAATGTATCATTCAAAAATTTAGATATTTTAAGATTGTTCCATGTATGAGCCACTGGTTGAGGGAATTTAGTTTACTTAGACTGTAAAAGATAAAAGAGCTCTTCGCATGTGTTCTTTCATTTTTGCCTATAATTTGAGATGAACCCCTGCCCATTCATTATTTTTTTTCTTTCTTTTGGTTCATTTGTTTATTTATTTAATTGTTTAATTTTCGTTCAACTCTTTGCATTTGTGCCTTTGTGTAAACTATCATTATGACTCGTTTGCACCATGTTTGTATGTTATTCAGTTTCAGTAAAAATAAAAAAAATATATGAATATATTTTTATTAATATTAATTTACATCATGATATAAATTAATATGAATGTTAATGTAATGTGACTATAATTATAATATTAATGTTATTACTTTATATTCATTATTAGTTATAAATAATAATCATAATATACGCAGTTTTCTTTTAAAATGTCCGGGAAGGGGGGGGTTACTGTAACTATACTTTGTTTATATAGCCTTTGTTTATATGGCTACAACCTCTGTCTCCTGTCTTGTGTTCAGATTGAATTCCTGTACAGTGAGTGTGTGTGCAATTACCTAAGATAACATAAGAGCCATACATGATGTTTGTGGTACACTGCCATCCTCAAATAATCTGGACACCCCGTCACACTAATTTCTCAACCTACACTAATTTCTATACAGATATACAATGACAAAAATTAAGCATTATATGGGCTACAATTTTGTAGCCTGATGCAATGTTAAAAGTGGCCACTGTGTGGGAGCCTTCCACTAAGACACAGTTGACTCCAGTTTATGGAAAAACTCTTCTGTATCAGACTGAGTCCTATATTTAGATCTTATGTTCTTCGTCTCAAAATAACATAGGTGTGAAAGAAATATGTGTACCTTTTTATTCTGTACGCAGTGTCTAGTGAAGAACTCGGACTACTGAGTGAGGGAGTGCAGACTGAAGGACTAGGACTACTGAGTGAGGGAGTGCACACTGAAGGACTAGGTCTACTGAGTGAGGGAGTGCAGACTGAAGGACTAGGTCTACTGAGTGAGGGAGTGCAGACTGAAGGACTGGGACTAGGTCACTTTTACATTAAGCAGTCAAAAAAAGTTACTGTTGGATTCATTTTTACTTTTTTCTCTTATCAGTTTTGGTGATTAATTAGAAAGCTAGAAGATTGGAAATAATGGTGTAAACATTAAAGAAAATGATTCTTGTGGAGTATTTGATGAAAATGTACTTTGTACTTTGAATGTATGTTGCAAATAAAGTTACTTAATTATTTACTGGTTACCCAAACAAAATGTTTCATGGGTGTTTTAATTAAGTACTAGCTGATAATAATAAAGCTTGGGAATGTGATGTCATGATACAGTGTCTTATGGGACATTCACCATTTTGCCAGGACTAGTCAGTCTTGTCCTGTTCTTTAAATTAATCTTCCTTTTTCTGTGTTTTACCTATAGTCCAAGGATTAAAACATCAGCAGAGCTGACTAGTGCATGGAACAAACCGCGGCTACCAGAAAAGGAAGCTTCAATCAAATGCAAATGTCGTTGGAAAGAGAGCGAGATATGAATAAATAATTCCATGAAATGAAAATTGTTTACAAGTCACAACACCCAAGTCTGAGTCAAGTCTCAAGTCTTTGAGGGCAAGTCTAAAGTCACAAGTCTTTGTTTGTGCGACCGAGTCTCAGACTCGAGTCCACATCTCTGGTGTCGCCCTTGTGGAAGTGAGAAGGCGTCTCTCACCACGTGCCGAACGCTGTATGATGCTGTTTTGTAGGCACTCCTATTGCCGGTGGCGAGGCCAGTGTTGTAAGTGGCGATCCTGGCGTTCACTGCAGCGTGGATCAAATCCATGGTTTCTGGTTCAGGAACAACTTGACTCTCACCATAGGGATGATCTCTCGCGGCACAATGTGGGTAGAAATGAAGACTCAGTATGGCCTAGCTAATGTGCAGTTAAGAGACTCATCTGCTGATGCGCCTCTGTGTGTATGGTGTTCCTGACTCCCACCAGTGCAACACACTACCATGCCATTACCATGTTAGTGTCACTAGGTTGAGAATGGTCTGACACTTGTAATGTAATGTCAAGCCAAAAGCACTTCTAGATAGAAAACTGACCACCGATGAGGGCTTTGCATTAACACTTGCTGGTGTACAGTTTCCAATAAAGTGTCCAGTGAATTGTGTTAAGTGCTAAGTGCTGTATAAGTATCAGTTAGTAGTGGCTGCAAAGCACAATTAGACATTTCATTTTATCCCATAAATGTTACAGTAAATAATGTCCAAATGATGTCTCCTCAGCGTTGTTCACATGGTCAGAAACTGATAAGTGGAGTAGAAGAATTAGAAAGTATCTAATAGGCACAGTCTTTGTACAGCAAATTTGAAACACACCGGAACAGAGGAGTATTGTAGATATATTGCAAAAGACAATTACACAGCAGGCTTCAGGACAGACATCTGGTCGCCAAGATGAGGAAGCAAATTTTTTTTTTCATTTTCAAAGTCCCTGCATACCAAAAGCGACCCAATATGCAGGGACTGTACTGCATGATACCAGTGCCACCTGACTACATGTGCCGGAAGCATGAATAAAATGTACTAATGTACATGCTTTTATCTGTGAGGGATGCCACAGATTCTCAGATTAGAGAGTTTTTAAGGAATGGCTGCTGCCAAGCTAAAAAAGTGTTCACCAAAAAAGTGAACACCAATCTTTTGTCTCCACAACATAGAAGTATAGTTCTCTCTTCTCATGCACCGTTTATCAGTTGCTCAGTATCTCATTCATCGTTGATCAGTTTCTGAACACATAGCCACTGATAACCAGATATCATTTGGGTGGGGGATCATTCACAACATAGCAGTGACATTGACACTGTAGTCAGGTGGCACTGGTGTGAGTGTATTGGTTACAGTGGTGTTGCTAGAGCGTGAAATTGAGAGTAGTCTCCCACACAGAAATGTTTAGGTAAAAGCAACTTTGAAATGTAGCATTGATGAAGAGTGGTCAAGCGACCTGCTAGTGAAGATCTACAATTCTGAAACTTTAGCTCCAACCCTACTTAACCCCTGGAGTGGGTTAGTGACCTGTGGGCTAGAGGATCTCTAATCCAGACCATACATGGCTACAGTCTCCAACTGATCACCAGAACACCAGAAAGTTATATGTAAATGGTAGGTGTTTCTAATGAACTAACCAATATATGTAGGGTATAAAAGAAGAGGTAGACAAATTATGTTTTGGTGATTATGCTGCTTAGATTTCTGCAAATTTGAATGTACAGTAACTATTATTGTATGATATTGTGCATGCTGCTCTATATGTTGAATTACTATTTTAACTATTTGTATATGCTGTAAAAATGATTATATTTTGGAGTGGCACAGTGGTACAGTGGGTAGCGCTGCTGATTTACAGCAAGAAGGCCCTGTATCCAGTTCCTGACCAGGGCTGCCAGGATCCCTTCTCTGCAGGGTTTACATGTTCTCCCAGTTTCTGCCAGAAGCTCTATTTCCTCCCACCATCCAAAGTTGTGCATGTCAGGTGGTTTGAAGATGCTAAATTGCCCCTAGCTGTGAATGTGTGTCTGTCTGTCTGTCTGTGTGCCTGCCCAGGAATGGACTGGTGACCTGTTCAGGGTGTTTTGCTGCCTTTTCTCAAGAGCCCAATCTCCCAGAAGACTCTCTAGTTTGTCTATATGGACTCAACAGCCACATCTCTCTCTCTCTACCATAGCCTGAAGCTCCTTTAGCAATTCATATTTGCGGGCTAGCAGCAGGAAGCAAGCAGAAATGCTTAAATGTAACACTATCTTACTATTTGGGGTCTCAGCTCTGCGACCACTTGTCCTCTTCACTTGCCTATTTTGAGCTGACAATGAATCAGCTTAAAACACAGAGTGCCTTCTGATTACAAGGCAACATCAACCCCGTCCTAACCTCCACAACCGCAGTGTGCATGCAGTACGGCATAATTACCACCCACCCCTCCTTTCTCAAACACATACACACGCTACATGAACTCACAAACTGTGCGTGCCGACATATAAACTCGCGCACACACACACACATGCATGCATGCACACACAGACTTCGAATCTGCTGGATTTCATTATGGTCGCTGTGATGTTAGTTGAGCTCTCCACGTAGAGTGGCTTATTGAATGCCAAAGCATTGCTGCTGTCACGGAAAGCATAATGATTGACTTGCATTTGGTGGGTGTGTGTCCCACAGAAGAATGAATACATTTTAGAATATGTTTCAGTGGATCATTGGGAGAATGTGTCAAAATAATACGTACAACAAGTACAACTCGACAAAGAACGCTGAAATTCCTGACTATAAAGAAGTACAAGACACTAATAGACACCTAAAAATAAAGGTGCCGCAAGGGTTCTTTTGACTTACATGATTACACTCTTAATTTTGGTTCTTTAAAGGACTTTTCAGTAAATAGTTCTTTGAATAAAAACCATCATGAATCAGGTTTGGGACAATCATTTTGCAAATACAAACATTGAAAGGATATTTTTAAGCGGTTGTAGACATGAACAAAATAAAGTTTCTCCTGCAATCTATTGCAAATTTTTTGTGCTTTTGTTAGGTTTAGTGCAGCTCTAATCATTTCCACCTGATTCTCACTTTCTGATCAATAATGTACCTGTTCATCACTGTTAACATGAGGAATGTTTTGGGGGGGGGACCTTTGCTTAAACCAGGTGAGTAAATGAGTTGGTTGAATGCAGATTGGACAAAAAAGAAACAAATAACAATAACTGCAAATAAACCCACTCCTATTCCTTATGCAAACAAGTATTAATAGGACATTTTCCTTTCCTTTGCTGCAGTAACAGCTTTTACTCTTCTGGGAAGGCTTTACACTAAATGTTGGAACGTTGCTGTGAAGATTTGTTTGCATTTGCCCACAGGACCTTTGGTGAAATCAGGAACTGATGATGGATGACTAGTTCCAGATCACAAATGATCTAGCTCTTCTCAAATGTACCGTATGTAGCCTCAGCACTCTGCAGTTTGTTAAACAGGTACAGCGGATTAGCAGTTCAAATTCATGTCTCATGATGTCAAAGACTGAAGCTGTGTGAGCTTTAGTTTGTCGTGCTTTTCTTTTTCTGCTAAGGTGACCCAGCATGTACAATCAGCCATGCCTCACACAGAATGGCTCAGAAAACAGAAAGCAGCCACAGTCTGTGTTCAGTGAAAAATGCTGAGTTACACTCCGGCTCTGTTCATGGATTCCAGACATACACACAGAGACTCTCCTTGACTGCCTAGGCGAATCCAATGAGGTAATGTGCCTTAATCTCATTTTAGCCCTCCTTTGTGACTATGAAAGGCCACACTTGTTCTTTCTTCCCTGTCCCGTTTTATTGACAAAGAGGGATGGCCACAGACAGATGAAAAGGGAAAAGCGTCTTTTAAGTGGCCGTGAAGCCCATGAAAGTGCCAGAAGAAAGAATGGGAGAAGGAGAGATCCTTAAAGCACGCCCGTTATTAAAGATTGCAGGGGTAAAACTTGCTGGAATCATTGTACACATCACTTTGTTGAGAGGCAGTGAACTAACTTGAAATAACCTTGTCACAGTGAATTCTGAAGCCTACCAGAAGACACACTGGAACAGAAAAGGATAGCGGCTTGTCAGTCAGCCGATTCAATTACATTATGTGATATTCTTTCCATTGCTTTCTACAAAAGGCCCTTTTCTCTGCACCCACTAAATGATCATCTGATTTGAATAGAACATTTTAATCATTGCATCCTTTCTGTGGAGATTTGAAAACGGTCCGATTTGATAGACTATTCAATCTCACTGTCAGTATTTGCAGATTAGGGGTGTAACAGTGAACCCACAGTGCGGTTTCGTCCTTGGTTTGTGGATCACATTTCTATTTGTATCATAGTTCAAAAATGTAACTTTAAATCTCAGATTTCTTTTTATTAAGGGTGAGTTTATTAAGTATATATCTGGATCCCTTTTGTGTGATTAATACATTTGGTTGTGTCTGAAGAACTATAACCTTTTACGTTTTTTCTCTTTCACATTGTTTGTTAAGGTGTGTAACTTAGCTAGCAGTAACTTGGTTAAAAGCTGGATGGAAAATGTATACCAATCAGCCATAGCATTAAAATCACTGTCCCTTCCTTACTCTTGTCTTAACTTTCTTTGACAGGTGTTGTTTGGGTATTATTTGACCGCGCAGTAACTTGGCTGAACAGTGGACAGTGATTTAAGTTTAGCTTTACAGGTTTAAGAAATAGATGTGGACTACTTGAGCTCTGATGTACGTCGCTCTGGATAAAAGCGTCAGCTAAATGCCGTAAATGTAAATGTTAGCAGCAGATCCTTTAAGCTGCATGTTGGGGGATTCTGTGGATTGGAGTAGTTTGTCTAGCAGTTTTTCTAGGAATTCGGAAGCCAAATTAACGCCCTGAACTCTTTGTTGTGTTCCTCAAACCATTTCTGAACAATTTTTGCAGCGTGGAAGAACACAATATTCTGCTGAAAGGGGCCATTACCGTTAGACAATACTGAATGAATGAGCACTAGGACTGGACTGCTACTAAGGAGGTCCATACACAGCAAATGATGACCTGTTTCTTCTGATGTATTTCTATCATAGCCAACAACTTATTCAGCAAATTATGCTACACTAAGTGGGATTAGACCAGGTTGCCTAGCTTTTGATCCTCATGTGCAAAGAAGAACAAGTTTAGGGAGCCCATGACCCTGTTGTAGGTTCACTAGTCTTCCCTCATTGGAACATTGCACAACCACAAGACCTGCTGTTTTGGAGACGCTCTGACAATCTTCTCAAGCCCTCACAATCTGGCCTTTGTCTAAATCACTCAGATCCTTAAACTTGCTCATTTTTCCTGCTTCCAACACATCAACTTAAAGAACCGGCAGCTCAGTTGCTGCCTAATATATCCCACCTCTTGACAGGTGCCATGGTAATAAGAAAAACAATGTTATTCATGTCACCTGTGGGTTGTTTTAATGTTGTTGCTGATCAGCATATATGACAATATTCCTATGCTTCTGTCCTTGTTTTTGTTGCTGGTATAACTTATATAGTCAACCACCTTGTTTTGTTCTCTGCTGACATTTCTTTAAAGCACAGTTATTTATTTAACATTGTCTTGTGTCTGTGCAACTGTAAACTGAAGATACAACTATACATACATTTTCATTTCTGACAATTAGAGAGTCTAGTGTGAGTTTTCTATCGATTTTATTTTTGCTCCAGCTGACAAAAGATACATGTGTGTGCTGCTGCTTTTCTGATAAGCTTCTGTTGCAAGAGGTCTAATGTCTCATACTGCAATTTGTGTTGTACCTTACATAACCATAGGAACAAACCCGCAACAGTGATACTTGAGCTATCTGAATCTTGTAAATGACGTATGACAGATTATTTCAGAGAAAACACTCTCTTTGTTCAGACACGCCACATTACACCAAAAGGTTTGTTTATGGTTAATATATTTCTTGAATACTGCTTAATTAAGCCCTTCGTCTCTGTGTAAAATTTATTGACACCTACCAGTGGTGGGTTTATGCAGTAGTTTATGTAACTTTCACTCTTTTCATTGTCCATGCACAGTAAGCGCTTCAGGCGAGGAGACCACGTGGGTTGCTTAATCTCTCTGGAATCAGCGATGAGTGGGCTACACAACTTTGCTCTTGTTTCATTCTTTTGGAGCCAAGCACTCACCAATAAAACTAAAGCACAACGCCAGCAGTTAATTGCCATTTTATGAAAACTGAATGCGTAGTGCCCCATTTAAAACAAGGCCTCAAAGTGAAATGAGCTGCAGTTTGAATGTAACAACAGAGCAGCTGTTCATTAGGCTGAAAATTTTTGATAGTGCCTAGGATATCAGAAATGTTTGACATATGGCCTCCCTTTACTTGCCCTTAATCTGTTTTGACATGCCTGCTCTAGGAAAGCCTATTGGACATATTATGTGAGGTGTGAATTTTTAATTGCCACAGAAGCCAATATAAAATGATATTTTCCCTCCTGAATGAGAGCAAATGTCACATAAAGGCAATTTGAAGACATTAAAAAATTATTTAATGCTTTCCAGCTCCTATTTTACCGGTACTGACAGACAAATAACCTGATATTTATGTATGTGTCCAGTTGCACCCTACATAATGTGTCCAGGAGTGATGTGATTGGTTCCCTAAAGCAGTGGTGTCTCATGAATAACCCAGACCAGCCCGGTCTCACGAGTTTTCGTGCAGCCTTCACGAAATACAATTTAATCAAAATACGTGCTGCAATCACGATTTAGGGCTTTTTTCCTGCTAGGACTACGCTTCACTACCCTGTATTTTGAGCAGTATCAGGGGTAACTGGTGACTGAGGGACAGTAGGAGAGAAATAATTAGTTGATTCCTTATCGTATTTCTTGCAAAGTGGTTAAAACAGCTTGAAATGCTGTGAGACGGGGAAAGTCCCTAATCCTAACCCTAACACTAACAGTAACCCTAAACCTAAACCTAACCTTAACCCTAAAATACATAGGTTAGTGAAGCATTGTCCTAGTACAAAAAAGTGAAGCATTGTCCTAGCATGAAAAAAAGCCCTAAATCGTGATCGCAGCACGTATTTTGATTAAATTGTATTTTGTGACGGCTGCATGAAAAGTCGTGAGATCGGGTTGCCCAGACTGTCCACGTTTTTGCTTTGTCACTATGTGCTGGAAATTGGGGTTGAGTAAAAATGTGGACCCTTGGGGCCCTGAAGACCAGTTTTAAAACCACTGCCCTAAAGAACTTTTCAGTGGAATGGTTCTTTAAAGATTCAGCTTTAAGTGGTGAGATGGTGAGCGTGAAGAACCTCATCAAGGCTGAAAGAACAATAACGTAAAAGTCCTATGCCAATTAATGGCCTTGCAAAGACCTCTTTTTCAAAGCCAATGACCATTTAGGAAGCGTTTTAGAATGTGGAACAACTTTGCATTGGCCCCCACGTTTGCCTGTTGTTTTTTTGTTCCATTTACTCTCTCGTGCTTCCATAATCAAACCCACAATTGACGCCTTTAAAACAGCTGCTGAAACACTAAACCGCTTATAGTTTTAGCCACGACGGTACTTTTCTCCATCTGCTTGTTAAAATGACTCCCTCACCCATTCTCTAAGTCTTTTTCTCATGAGAAGGACAGGTCATAAATCAGCAGTAATGTGACATTAAGGATTACCCATAAAGCCTGGAGGAGCTTTTCAGCCACACAGCACATTACCTGCTAGGAGACGAAATGCTCCCTGCCAGCCAATTAATAACATGGTACTGAGGTGAAGCACTTAAAAGAGGAGGATGAAAAAGTATGAATTACACCGAGCTTATAGATCTGGTGCTTGGTTGTTGAATCTTACCTCACGAAGACTGAACCTGGCATAAGCCCAAGCGTCTTTGTAACAAAGCATCGACCGCTGCTTTTTCTTGAAAGGGGATCAAGAGGAGATGATCCAGTCACACGCAACCCGTCTAAATGGCTATTATGTAACTGCGGAGGGTCCACAGCTGTGCTGAATCAAAGAGATCCGAGTCTCTGAATGGTTCTCTGCTTTCTCATGCCTCATTCTTAGACCTTTTATTTAAAAAAAAAAACTGAAACACATTTTGCGCTCTTCACACACACATACAGCATGTTTCTTCTATGTTCCATTACTGCTAAATCTATGTGAGATGGATGAATGTTATGCTTTGTATCTAGAAGCAAAGACAAAATAAATGGCCTCCACAGCCTGATTTTGATTAGATTCTTTTTTATTTGGGTACACATGAAGAAAACATCTTGCTCCTTCATTAACTCACTTGCTGTAAATAAAGGCAGTGATAGAGCACCTGAGATGAATGGTTTTGACAGTTTATTCCTTGAATGAAAACATATGTGGGTGAAAATGAGGCAGGCGGAAGCGCGTCTGGAAAGACTCTGCTTCTCTAATCTGCTTAAAACTCAAACGGCAGGAGCAGACTTTGCTCTGTGGCTTCTAGGCTGTGACTGACTGATGGGCCTGTAGCAGACTGGTTCCTGTGCGATGGAAGCTGTATCGGCTGGCGCATCTCCAGGTCTGTAAGGGGCCTAACTCCGGTTCCTGCTGAACTGAGCCAGTGCGTGCTTTACCAACTGTTATCAGCTCAGTAGGCACAGGAGGTTGAGCCCAGTTTTTCCCCTTCGACACCTCCTTTCCCCACCACTGGGGGGGCTCTCCTAAAAGCTGGGGCAATGGAACACTCGCTCTTGCAGAACATTAACCCGTTTCAATCAGCTGCCTTTGGCATTGCTTACTTCTATTATAAATAGTGTACAACTAATAGAACTTCATAAATATTGGTGTGTCCAATAGGATGATCCTGAGGGATACCGAGGAAAGTACAGAGAGGAAGGTACTGAGGGGTAATAATGCATTGGATCAGTTGTTTAGTATGTTCAGTTAAACAGTTCCAGCAGTCACTGACACTTCAAAACCATATCATTTTACTTTCCTATTGCATATATTAATGTGTGCGAACATTTCCTGAAGACCACAATACAAATAGAAATACCAGCAAAACCAATAAATGACTCAGAACCAAAGCTTGGCTCATTAACACAATGTTTTTCTTGCCCCTTGTAATATTATCATTTTTTAAAGTAATGCATGGGGATTAGATTATAGTTACTTTTATATTATAGTTTGCTACAGATAGACTGTATTTAAATGGGTAAATATTCATTTGAGCCCTACTGCATAACAGTGACTATACCGTGCTATAAACATGCCATGGCTGAAAGATTATGTCCATTAATATAACAAGGTGGCAACCATTTCCAGCAAGAGATGAAGTGTGAATCCAAGCTGGAGTTCACACTGTCAAGCTGACATGGAATAATACCCAGGATTTGCCATGAATGCCCATGTGCAAACAAAAGCTGATACAATAACTAGATTACAGCTGTCAAAGCTAAGCAATTATGTGATGGTTGATTTCTTTTGTTTATTTTTCATGATTACAGAGAACATGTACACTGCATGCATGCAAGACAAGTTTCATGACATGTATTAACATGTACATTTTTACCTGGCTTTGAATGAATGACAACGCATTATAGCATATAAGATCAAAAATTGCTGTAACATTTTTATGATACATCACAATTATGTAGCACTAACTAAAGAGTTACCTTAAAACACATAGACTAATATGACAAAATTCAAGATGAAAAGTCCAAAGAGGTCATAGGCACGACTGACTATTACTTTATACGATCTGTAGGCATATCATATTAACACTGGCAAGCATTTGTCAACAGCCTAGCTAAGGTCTCTTACTTTCAGAGCCACTGAACCCATCAGACACATTTGAGAATGCTGCTTGATGTACACACCTATCACAGCTGTTGTTATTGTGGAGTATTGTATGGTGCGCTGACGATCAGTCTCCTTCATTCAGGGTTTCTTCCACACAAATGGCTATAAGTGCTACTGTTTGAAAAACGCTGCCTCTCAAGATAACAATACTTGGACTTTGTCTCGGGTTTTGCGTAGAGACCTGTCTGGACAGAGCTGAAAGGATTATGGTAATACTTGCATATGTTACAGCAATAAGTAACTGTCAAAATCTAAAAAACTTGTGGGTGTGTGACATTGATTTTGAAGATGCGGTCTCTGAAGTTCACATGGTTTATGGCTCCTTAAATAAATCTGTTGTCATCTGGCATACAGTGCCTCATACACACGAGAGTATTCCTTCAAATAGCTTTGACAGCTGTGGTTAGGAGATGATGTTTTTAAAAGCTCCTTCATTTGCCTGAAAGGACCCGAGATACCATCCATTCTTCTCGAACACTGTGTTGTCCAAGAAGAAGAGCTATTGCTCACATGAGCCTAAAAGGCCAGTAAAGCCCAACCACTGTAATTGTGTCTATACTCTATTCAGTTTGTGTGTCAGCCTCTGGTTCTTGACCAGACCACCCTGCTTGAGAGGAAGGGTGGAGTTCCGAGCGCATATTTATAAAGTGCCTCAAAGGAAGAAGACTGATCAAGGAGCAGTTTCTACTTTTCATATAACAGTATTCATTTTGACATAAAAGGAAAGACTTACCTTACATCAGCACTCTCCCTCTGAGAGAGTTGTATGCCTTAATGACTGTCTAAACAATTGCCAGCCTTTGTATGAGGGCCACTGCACATCTACACAAGTTATCACCTCCTAGGTTGTACTGTGATTGAGCCTCAGAGGAGCGGAACTTAGCCACTGTGAACACGGCCTTTCCCAGATCTGTTCACAAAGCGAGCCAAGTCCTGCGCCTCACGAAACGTACCAGGACCCTCACGCTGCCTGGGCTTCTCACGACTTCACATGTGCTTTTTATGCTGCTGTTTTTATTTTTCCACGTCCTGCCACAGCTAAACCCAAATGGTTTGCAGATACCAACTCTCGGTCACAGGCGTTGCATGAATGGAGAGAGCAACCGTAGGATGGCTTGTTTTCGTTCATGCAAACATTACTGCAGTTTACTTATACTTGGATGGGCTTCTTGGCCCTCAAGCCCACTGTGGAGAGGGTAAACGTCAGCTGATCAAGATCTCAGATAGCGAAAAGGCGCTTCAAACTATTGCAGCAACTAATTTTATGAGAACCATAAAATATCTTATGTAGCACTTGCATGCCAAGTGTCTTTATTTTCCTTTACCCTGCAATACATTTTACAATAAATGCTTGACATAAAAATATTCTAGTACCATATCCATGCGCCTGCTAACTCATTAACACATTTTCCTCTATGGACACTTAGGGATCAAAGTGCTACCGCGATAAATTCAATGCATTCCACATGTAGGTTTCAAAGAGTGCCCCAAGTACAGAAGCCACAGGCTTTTTTATACTGCCAGCCCACATGCGTCTGCATGGCACCAAAGCAGCCGGATACCGTTCCAAATCACAAAACCGCAGTCATCAGTGGAGGGCTAGTGTTTATGCTGTGAAACATATGAAAGATGTGTGCCGCTCTGGACCTATATGAGCTGTATGTGCTTTCAGTCTGATCTCACTGCAACAGCTGTCAGAGTCTTCTGTTATTTAATGGCTTACTCAGCCTTGGGGCAGGGCAGGAGGGGCATTGAGGTTTGCAGGACAGGGGTTGATCCAGGGTTTTCCGCCTATTCTAGAAGACCTGAAGCAGGATAAATGTGGTGAAGCTACTCGTTGAAGTGAATGGCCTGCAGCTGGTTGGAAATCCCTGGCAATGTGATTTTCTGCTATAGTCCCAAATCACTCTGCCAGGAATCCCTCCAGCTGCCCCAGTAAAGAGAAAGAGAGGGTTTAATGGTGTTTGTTCACACTCCAGGCCTGGTCAGTCATCACCTATTAATTTCACGTACACACAGGCTGATGCACACACACACACACACACACACACACACACACGCTAAACTTGCTAAATGCGCATCACGTCGTCTCATCTTTCACACACTACTCATGAGGTTGATTTGCCTTGGCTCACCTGAGAAAACACACGCTCAATGGAGCCATAGTGTCCTCTGTTTGCATGACCTTCTGACAGAACGGGTCCCACTTGGCAGCATGCACAAGTGTGTGTGTATCCGTGCGCGCGCTGTCCACCTTGCGATCCTGGTTTTGCTTTCTATGTGTTGATAAGAAAATAAGCAAGAATGTCCCTGTGTCCTGAACTAGCACTAACTAGCACAGTCCTTGAACAGTCTATACATTTTATATATACTTTCTTGTCTCATGTGTTCAAGTGGTTTTAAGTACCAATGTTAAGAATGTATGTAATAATTATAATTCATTTTACATTATCCTTTTCCAGCCTCTTTGTCCCATTAGAATGTGCCACATTTAAAATAGCAGCCCAGTGTAAAACACTCCTAATAAAATTGGCAGAATTGGCAGAGGTAAACTCCTGTGTTGGTTTTCATGACCTCCAAAAAACAATTTCAGAATAAGCTGTTTGTGTGCACTGGACATGCATTGTACATAACAAAATTTGAATAATGTGTACTCAAATTTTGTATCAAAATCAAGGGAAATATAGTTTTATATAATATGGGTCCTCTATGAGTAATGAAATTCCAAAACTGCCTGATTTTCTGCCTAATTCAGTGCTTGAAATGCAAAAAAGTAATACAGTCATTCTGAAACAAATATACTCCTGGGGACAATGTTGCTCCACAATGACATGCATTTTTTTATA
>JBBPCY010000013.1:17966322-17983962 GCA_037974405.1 Brachyalestes nurse
GGTTTTGTAAGTGTGGTGGCAATAAATCAACAATGCAGTGAAATATGTACTTTTAATACTTAAGTATTTTTGGAAGTGATTACTTCAGTACTTTTACTTAAGTGAAATTTGACTGTATGACTTTCACTTGTAATGGAGTAACTTTTGACTAGTGGTATCTGTACTTTCACTTGAAGTTAATGAAGTTAGGTACTTTGTCCGCCTCTGTATATATATATGTGTGTGTATGAATGAACACCGTGGATATATACAGGTATAAACTGTCCTCGGTTGTTTTGTAGAAGCAGGGTTTCCTTACCTACATAAACATTTCGAATTTCAACTTTCTAGGCTAGCTTACAGTCTTTGGCAGCTGACATTAACAGTAAAATATCCTATAATATAATATGAAATATGCTGCCTTTAAAAAGACTAAAGACTATGACTTCATAAAAAACTGAGTTCTATTGTCGTATGGACTTTTACTCTAATTTGAAGTTTTTGGGTGAGAATTGGGGATGGCTGTTAATTCTGCTGACCTCTTGTAATTCATGTGAGGACAGCTTTAAAACTAGTCACTCAGAAGACAAAGATAGGAGTCTTGTTGATTTTTTTTCTACTCCAGCAACACTCAAAAATGAGGTTTAATGTTAGCACTTTATATCAGCAAATATCAAAGTCTGATCCTAGAGGATCCTAGAGCTTAACAGAGCTGGAGTCTGTCACTTGCTATATACAGTAACCACCTGCTTTTCGCAGGGGTTACATTCCAAAAGCACCTGCGTGTAGTGAAAAACCGGGTTGTTGTGATGTGGCTAAAAATGCCTAAAATGCCTATTTTTATAGTGTAAACCCCAAATATGCCCCCAGATATGCCACCAGAACACTTTACTTTAATTTTAAACTCATTAGCCTTAAAGAAAATGTGAAGGTAAACCTGTTTTCGTACTGTACAGTTTACAATGAACTCCGGACATCACAGTCAGCTATACTCAGAGGCGGGAGGTTCGAAAATCCGCATTAGCCTGAAACTGTGACTGCTTATCCATGTGAAAGTGGGGGGTTACTGTATTCTGTTATGTTATTAAAGTGGATTCATAAAGTGTATTATTTCAGGTTTCAAAGTGTTCCAAACCACATGAAGGAATAAATTGTTCGGATCAGTTAAAGTGGCAGCAGTAAGTTGCTGTGACATTGCTTTAGGGCAGGAGGAGTGATGGTAGACTGACTTGATAGGGTGCCTGTGGCTTAGGTGACAGGAGAGGTATTACACAGTGCGCTGCAACAGTTACTGCAAGCTGGAAGCCTCTTGGCCTTTTAAAAACATCATAGCGCCATGTAACGGTACAACTCAAGCTGATGTTTTCCTGACATTTCTCATCTCTCCGGAATGCTGGTCATGATTTGTAAATTATGACTGGCAATGCCTGCATGTTCTCATTGGTAGTATTTTGTGTATGTTTGACAAAATGTTTCCGACAGTAAATGTGTACAACGTGTTTCTCAACCTAGAGGTGCATTTCAGCAACATTTCTTCCTTGTGTTCTCAGGGAGCTTTTGGTTCCTCTCAGTCTTACTTCCCCTTGCCCTTAGGAAGTTTTTCCTTTTGAGCATTAATTTCTCTACATGTTTCACTAATGCTCATAGCGAATTTTTCTTGTAAGTCTTTTATTTTTTTAATCTTTGTTTCCATTTCCCTGGTCTCCATCTGCTTGTTCCTACACGAGGATTGCTATAAGACTGCTTTGGTATGGTAAAAAAGTAGAATATATTAAAATTGAAATGCATGGAACTGGCAGTTGTTGGTTTTTATTCAAGGATGACAGACGTGAGTCAAGAATGATAATCATATACTGTATATATTAATGCTTGGCAACAATTAAAAAGGTTTTCTCGCATTGTTGTACGCATAATAAATTCATTTAAAAGTAGTGTATTGCACACTTTTATTTTTAAAGTACTGCTATATGAACAAAAGTGCAATAACATTTGGTTTGCGCACACTTTAAACAAAATGTTTCTTGTAAACACACACATTAATGTAATCAAATCAAATATAAAACCAAAGCTATTTGCCACTGCAGGCACTTCACGTTTTATCTAGTTTGTTATAGAGAAACAAGTCCAAAGCATGTGCAAAAGAGGACCAACTCCATAAGAAAATCTATATATCTGAATGCAGTCATTAAAGTCCCTGTTGTTGAAATGGTCAGGCGTCCCAATACTTTTGTCCATATAATATGTCCATAAATAACTGTCGGCGTTAAGTAAATAATGCGTTAACGTGATAATAACGCGTTAACTTATGAAACTAGCCTCAATATTTTCAGCTCAAAATTAGAGCTAGCAACAGTGTGGTCGTGTTAGAGATGTAAAAGTAGTAGAAGTGCAATTTTTCCCTGAAGAGAATATTGGGGAGAGTTGGATTTTTGAAGACTTGGCGCCATCATCTGTCTGATCAGTAAACACTGCTAGGAGGAACTTGCATGATGTTTGCTGATTAGGTTGGGATACTATGTGGAGTTTTCAATTTGAAAAGTATATTCTTACTAACGAGTCTTTATACACACACACACACACACACACACACACACACATACATATACAGTATCATTAAAATAATTAGTTTTGTCTCCCCTCCCATATATATATATATGTGTAATACAGCACAAAAAAATCATCTACACGTTTATATATCAAACCATGAGAAAATAAATTTAGATTGAAAACCGACTGATTCAATTTGACTTTATTTAGTTGCATAGGAAATAATCAATAGAAATATACATTATCATTCTTCTAAGAGCGAAAACTTAAACAACATATTGGTAATGTTATTACCAATCAAATCTCTCTCCAGACATTATCCTTTGCCTAGCAAAACATGATATAAGCCAGGTGGAACATGTCTGGATTTGCTCAAAAACAGCTGTTAATGGAAATTCACCGCGACATGAAAATTGACCTTCTAAAATGACTGGCAAGCGGCCTAATTGTGAGCACAGTTGGGGACACAGGTGGTTGCACATTAGCCATTAGAGTCAACCCACCAGCCAGAACCATTTTAATAAAGCATAGAAATCCCACATATTCTTTCCAAAAGTGGCTTAATTTACTCAGTTACAGTGAAGTAGATATTTAGTAGCAATTTGGGAAGCATCTGTTTTTCTTTCAGTTCCTGTTTTAGTTTCATTTTGCTCTTCTGGTTCACCACTAAGACTTTCTTTTTGCGCACACCTCTCAGTGCCCGGCCTTCATATTTTTAAGGGAGAAGAGAAGCGGGAAATAGGGACGCTGTGGGTTTAGTGGCTCCTCAGGACTGTGACACTGACATGTGCTCTTTGAAGGTGCACATTTGTATTTGTTATGCAGCTAACAGCTGACACATACACACAAGACTGAGGCTCTATCAGTAAGTTACACCTGATTTTTTTTCACTAGTTAAAAAAATAATATAATCCACACAGGGTATTACAGCAGATCACTGTAGATCAGATTTTGATGTGACTAGCAGGTCAGTGTATGGACTAATGTATAGACACTTAATTGCAACACACAACATTTATACACACAAGAATGGACATAAACTCCTGTAATTCCTGAAATCCTTTTAAAAGTTATAAATCCACTGTTGATGTGTGGAAGACTGTAGAGCAGCATTCTACCACACATTGTATTTTTTTTTTTCATAACAGATTTCCAGAATTTACCACTGGGGTTCAGCACACTGTAATCCAGCCTACAGGAGCTTAGCCCACACCTGTCTAGCACATGTCTCTTTTGTGAGTACAAATTTATTAGATCAGTTGTTAACAGAGTGTTATAAACAAAAACAAATTCAACAAAAGAGACTCAACACAGACTTAATTTTGAAGTAGGTTTGTGTGTAGACTCTTAAAATGGTGACAGGCTGAGAGGATAGTGTAACAGTAGCTCAGTGTTCTGAATGTTTTAGTCTGAATGTTTAATTCTTTTTTAATGCAAATGGTGATTGTATTAACAAGTGATGAAAAGCCTGACAAGAAAGCCACTACCTTTTTTTATTGACAAAATGTACATCATTCTTCAGGTTTTTAACAGACACCTCCCTGTTTATGTGTAGCACATATGAAGCCTTTTTTCTGAGAGAATGTGTATGTGTATGTTAGATGCAGTGCAATTTAGCCCCCTTTCAATACATTCCAGCGTTGTGCTGTATCTAAATGTTGAACAAAATGTTAGTAATATTGCAAAGTGTAAACTACGGTGCTCAGTGCCCAAAACACTCTACTGACAAAGTTTTTTTTATCCTTATTACGTTTGTTGCTACTGTAGACGTTAAAACGGGCGTTAAGGAGGCATTAAGGAAGAGCCTATTGAGAACAGTTTGGACGGGGCGGGTTAGGGAATGCAGCCCAGGTTGAAGTCACATGAGCTCCTCACATGATGAGCTGCTGACTGCTGATGGATGCGGGGTTTTCAGGACCTGTCGTCTCGAAGATAGCAGAGGACGCGCCTCGGTTCTCCCGGCCGCTGTAGAGCAGCCCTTCTCGTTTCACGACAAGCCTACGAGTGTGTTGGTAAGTGAACGGATCCGGCTGCAGACCTGGCGCTGCTGGTGGAGTGGATGATGAACGGACACGCCATTCTGTACAGCGGGGTCACTCTGGCCTTCTGGAGCACCATCCTCATCGTCGGTGGGTGCCTCACGTCCCCAGTTCCTCTGGATATTTCTGTCGATGCTTTTTCTGTTTTTCTGTTTTTGTCCACGGGCTTTTGTATTTTCTGACTAGCTAGTTCGCTGTTTTTGCTATTTTCGGCCACCTCAGTGAGCTAAGCTATGCTAAGCTAGTTAGCTTGTTTGCTACATAGCCTTAGTCTGTTTACTCTTCCACATTAAATAGTAAAACCTTTTATTTTCGTCCAGAAGGAAAACAGAGCACAACCCATATTTAAATGTTTTAGTCACACGTCTGAGTTGCAGGAATGGGCCAGACCAATATGGTTTGCTTATCACTGTTATGTAGCCGCGTTTACGTTAAATTGTTCCATGCTAACGTTGCAAAAACACTAAAATAACGTAACATCCCATAGAAACAACTTAAATAACGGCATTTTGGAGGATATGTCTCTGTTCTTTTCGATCTCAGTTCGTCACGACTTTTTCTACCCCTGAATCTGACGGTCGTGTCTTTTTTCCAACTAAGACGAACACTAACCAAATACCTAATCTGGTACCCTTTAATATACTCTTTATTTTTTTGGTTGAATTATGAGGACGATGATAAAACTGTAACGTTAGGTCTGGACAGTAAAACGTGTTTTATTTTGGGAGAGAACCGAAATGAGGAACAGTGAAAAATTCTCATGTGAGGGTGTGCTCTAACACAGGCTCAGTCAATCTCAACACAAGTCATATATAATCACACTTCCCATGTTTTCCTTTCACCGTGGATTCTACATGCTTTAATTTAACTTACTTTACATTTGTCAGCTTAGGGTTTTTTTTTTGCTGGTTCAAGAATGTGCTTTCTGGTCTAGAGATGTACAATTGACAGGAAAAGTTGCTGAATATGAGATGAAATGGGAGATATTTGATGCTGGACACTGCATTCTTCAAGCTTAACAAACCACCTGTGTTATGAAAAAGAAACTGCAGTTATTTCATTGCAATGTCAGTGTATGTGGATTCTTTTTTTCTGTATTGTAAATCTCCTCCACAATTTGCCTTCTATGTTTCTCATCAGGCATTTGCTATACAATCTTTGACCTTGGATTCCGGTTTGATGTGGCATGGTGAGTGCTGGGTTTTATGACCCCCCCCCCCTTTTTTTTTAAATAGTATTTGCTTCCTGTTTAGTCTATATCCAACTCACATTCTGGCTCTTCACAACAAGTACGTTTTTCCTGTCTTTCTTCAGGTTTTTGACAGAGACCTCCCCGTTTATGTGGGCCAACCTGGGGATTGGCTTGGCCATCTCTCTCTCTGTTGTTGGAGCAGCTTGGTAAGAGCATGAGCTTGTTCCTCTTTCTTCCCCTCTTTCACAATGAGCAATAGGGATTTTTTAAGATGTGGAAAATGTGTTCTGTTCCCTGTATTTGTACTTAAATGGGAGTCTCCAGTTGTGTTGTGCACATCAGCCAAAACACTTGCAAATAAAGGAGAAGAAATTAAAATCCATTTGTTGCATATAGTCTTGGACCAAAGGTGAAGCCCCCCGTACACATGGAATGTTATCTAAATCATTTATGCTTTATGTAGTATGTCCATTCAATCAATATGGAATATATGGAAGATAAGCTGCCAAAGTGGTGAATTTCTAATTGCTTTTGTGATGTCATAAAAGTGATATTTTATGCACAGATACCTTTTAGCCTCACCCATACACTAAAGGTGTTTTATTTCAGAGTACTTTTAGACTGAGGTCAGCCTATCAGTGGTATTTAAGGTGTAGCAATATTTAATTTTAGTGTATCGTTGTGGTTGTTTTTGGTACGTAAACCACACAAATGTCATAAGTGACCTCAGAAAAGTTTAAGCATACTCTAAGTATGAGTCTGAAAGCAAAATCTATTTCATCTTTGCCTCAGTTTTCTGATCTTTTCGTAGTCAGTTTAAATGATTACCCATAGCTGTTTTATGTGGAAGAGTGAATCAAATGCCAGCTTGACTGAACTAATGGAAAACCGAAAAGTCGAGCTGGCACTGAGCAGTGGAAAAGCTTCTATAATTCCTCCCATTTTTTTGCACATTAAATTGCAATAGTTATTCATGAACTAAGAGATAATAGGAAAAAAGGTTGTCACACTTCTTAAGTTGGCTTTTATCTAATATCAAGTTTAGGATTAGCAATGTTCTGAGCTCCAAGGTTACACAATGCTGAGACATTTTGTCTCTTGTCTGTTTAGGGGTATTTACATTACAGGCTCCAGCATCATTGGAGGTGGTGTCAAGGCCCCAAGGATTAAGACCAAGAACCTGGTCAGGTGTGTGCTTTCTATACTTTCTTTGTATTTTTGTTTAAATGCAGTGTATTATACTCTCAACTGGTATTGTCTAAGGTTTAATTTTATGTGCTGACGTTGCTGTTTTCATCTTCCAGCATTATCTTTTGTGAAGCTGTTGCCATCTATGGGATCATTATGGCTATTGTCATTAGTAATTTGGCCGAGGTGAGTTTTTAAAAGAGAAAGTTGGCTAGGGGCAGTACCCTGGATACAGCAAATAAATGGTGTGTGCGCATCATACACTGTTCTGAACCTTCTTTTGTGTTGTAGAACTTCAGCGGCACAACCCCAGAGACCATTGGAGCAAGGAACTACCAAGCAGGTGTGTTCAGCAGTAGTTTATTTCAGTTAGTTTCTTGATGTTGATCAATTTTAGGGTTTTGTTTAGTGTTTTTTTTTACTTTATTTATTTTTTTATATGTATTTATATGTATATTTAAGTCTTTTATGTGCTGTCTTTCCAGGCTACTCTATGTTTGGTGCTGGGCTTACTGTTGGCTTCTCAAATCTCTTCTGTGGCATCTGCGTTGGCATCGTGGGCAGTGGGGCTGCCCTGGCAGATGCCCAAAATGCCAGCCTCTTTGTGAAGATTCTCATTGTTGAAATCTTCGGCAGTGCCATTGGACTATTCGGAGTCATTGTAGCCATCTTGCAGGTGGGTGATTTTGCAGAAGTGTGTATATTGTTGTCTGGAAAACTTCCAGTCTCAAGAGGAAAGAGAAGAGTTGTATTTTCTAGTGGAAGGATTGGTTTAAAGATTGTCTAGTAACTGGAAATGTTGTTCCTCATATTAAGTTGTGACTGATGAGTCTCTTCCTTAGCAGTGTACTTGAGATACAACAGTGCTAAGCCCACTGACATTCTCACACCTGATAAAGGTCTTTGCAGAGGGTTACACCATTCAAATGATACCACTTTTTTTTACCATTTGCCACAAGCAGTTCCAGATCGGTGTTTCTGCATGTGCTTTGATAAATGAATCTATTCTAATAGAACAATACAAAAATAAATATTGTCTCACCAATGCATTTTAATGTAAGGTGTATTATAATTGGAGCAATAGTAATTGTTTGCTGTCATACAGCCCTAACATGCATCTAGACTAAAAAGCAGTTTTTATTTGTGCCAAGGCATCTACCCATTTACTAAACCAAACGTCTGAAGTCATTTTTATTTGTAAAAACAGTCAAACCGCATACATTTCCAAACGCAGTGGCCCACAGCACAGGCCTTTTTGAGGGTCCCTGGAGTTTTCCCAATGGAGTTTTCCCTAACACTCATTTAACACAGGCCTTATCCATTTGTCTGCACTCTGGAAAATTAACATTGTGTGATCATAATTTCCTGGTCACACTCTGCAGATGGATCTGGTTAGATTCTGATTATCTAACCATCCTGTCAAGGTTATTGCAAATTAAACTAATGTAATTAGACCATGCCCCTACACGGGGAAACTACAGTGTAAATTCAGTCCATCATAAATGCTACTTCCTGTAGCCCTTTGGTAAAATCAAAATGTTATGTGCTGTACTATGCTGTTCATTTAAGTAGTAAAATTGTAAATATTAATTTCTTTTTGTTTCCCCCCAGACATCAAAAGTAAAAATGGGAGATTAGAGAACATGGCACCTGTGAGAAGAATAAACGATTGAAGACAGATGCTGTGGTGCAGACACAGCCCGACTGTGTAAATATATAGTAAATTATTTAAATGTATTTTTTTTCTTTGTGTCTGTTTTTAACCATTGTTTCCTGAAGAGTGAAAAAAAAATCTACCACTTTGTCTTAAAGGATTTAGTGTCTAAAACAAATACAGATCCTCAAGACAAAACCCTCCCCTTTCACTGTACATCTAAATGAAGTCCCTAAATAAGTAGAGGAAGAATGGCTAAGTTGTTGTGTATAATATACATGTGCACAAGTGCACACTTATTGTCACTGAACCATTAGATCTATGAGTCATTTAGGTATGATTTTTTTTATACAGTTAATTTACTGGATATGTAAGAATAAACAAAATATTCAAAAATTCTGTGGTCTGTGAACTCAACAGCTGGACTTTGGAGCCCCTTGAAAGATTAAATGGTACTTTTATGAAAGTTTTGGAGTTCTGTAGGCCTGTATAGTTTTCAGTGATTGCTGTTCTGTACAGTACAGCACGGAACATTTTAACTAATGTGGGTCTATGGCTGTAAATACTGTCAGAAGTGTTTTTACTCCACTGTATGCAAATGTGTTTAAATACTTAGCATCTGCTATTCTTGTATGTTGTTTTCATCCATAAAGAAGCCAATAAACAAGAATGAGCTGTCATTAACCAGTTATCTCAAAGCAGTTAATCTCTATTGGTCGGGGCACTCTTCAGTTCTGATAGGTTAAAAATGAGGTTAAAATTGTGTGTATGTGTGCGTGTACATATAGGAACACAGATGTTTATATGTGAGGCATGAGGGTATTTACCATGCTGTATTTCCCTAGCTGTATGTGGTCATAATTTGTTTTGATTTTTTTGGGGGGGTTTTTCCATATACGTTTATTGAAGCAAGTTTATTGAAGCAAGTGTATCTCCACACTTTATTTGAACTCCTTTACAAAAGACATTACATTTTCACTGTTGCTCAGGTTAATAAAGGGAACGCTCCAGCATTTTTCAGCCTTATGTCTATAGCATACAGTTGATAATCCATGTAACCAACTGCACTACAGTTTCAGATGGTAGTGATCAGGTTCCAAATGCTGGAGTATTCCTTTAACTTTGCTAGTGATCGTTTCTGCATTAAGGTTGTTGTGATGTTTATCACTACACATGGTGTTAAGTGGCCATTTAGACCATTTCGACTAACCTCCTGTTAAAATGGTCTCAATGTTAAAATGGTCTCTCTTATGAAAGCAGCTATGGTTTGGCCTAAGGATTTAAAACCTATAAGAACAGTTGGCCTTTGCTTGGCAGTGGTGTTTGGTGTTTTGTTTGTTTTTTTTCTTTCCTGTAATCATTAAAGAAATATTCCAGTATTTTCAACCTGATTCCTCCCTACTGCACCCATTGTGCATGTTCAGGTACCACAGATGATTTCATGTTTCCCAAACGTATAAAATACTTATCAACTTGCTTACAATAGAAACCAAGTGCTTCAGAAAGGTTGTAAAATTCTGGATTGTTTCTGTGATGTTTGTTTCTTATGCCTGTCCTGCACAAAACCTAAATATACTTTTTTTTTTTAAATTGTTTGTGGTTCCTGTCAAGAGTGTATAGGTTAGAGCAAGAAAGTGTTAATTTAAGGTTTTCACACCTGATGCTATGTCATTTAAAAACAGCGATCTTGTAATGGATGTTAGGTGTTCTGCTTCATTCACACACTCTTGTTTTGTGTTTCATGTTTCTTTCAAAGCATTCCAGTAATCAAAATCAACCTTAATGTGAAGATGCATAGACTCGGGTCCATGCATTGTAGAGGCCTCCGAGAGGGAACGTCCTGGCCTGAGGTTTCTGTTTATAGTTTGCAGTTTATGATTCTCATGGAAATGGTGATCTCTTGACCATGCCTCCAGTGATTGTGGTTGATATGTTGATGTGGTGATTCCATTGTTTTGACATGTGCAAAAGTGGATCTGCTTCACTTCATAATTGTCATTGAACAAATAAAACTGTCCAAAGTCTGCTGGTCAAATCTTTATTCTATTGTGTAGGTCATGTTAAAATAGGTTACACATTACATCCACATAAACAAAATAAGAACCTCTGTTCCATGCAAGTTTCAATGCTGACTGTATAGTGTTGGGAAGCTGTGTTCTTTATTGGTCTGATGAGCTTATTCCTGGTTCATGCTTGGATTGAAGAACACTTTAGAAGACCAGGTGATCCAGCTTACAGCTTTTGTGTTTTGAAAGTCGTGATTTAATGCAATTAAATATGGAATACTTTGTAGAGCAAATACAAAACCTTGTTCTGAAAGAAGCTTCCTGGCTAGTTTCCTTAGGCATACACCATATGAACAAAAGTTCTGGGATGCCTGATCATTACACCAACAGGGACTTTGTATTCAAATACATAGACTTTGTAGAGTTTGTTCCCCACTTGTCGCAGCTATAATAGCTTCCACTCTTGGAAGGCTTTCCACAAGATTTTGGAGTTTCTGTGGGAATTTGTGTCAATTCATTCTGTAGAGCATTTATGAGGTCAGACACCGATGTTGGACAAGAAGTCCTGGCTCACAATCTCCGTTCCAGTTCATCCAATGCTTCCAACTTTGGACACAGTTTGGTGAAGAACCTTTTCTATTCTATTAGGACTGTGCCCTAATACATAAAGCAAGGTCCATAAAGACCTGGTTGGATGGGTTCAGAGAGGAAGAACTTGACTAAACTCCATATTAAAGTCTATGTATTTGAATGCAATGTCATTAAAGTCCCTGTTGGTGTAATGGTTAGGTGTCCCAATACCTTTGTCCGTATAGTGTGTGTGTGTGTGTGTGTGTGGTTGGTTTAGTATTTGAGTAATACAGTTTATTTTACTGCGCATGCATCACAGAACCACAGAAATGAAACAGCAAAAGAAGCTGAGACTTTGCCTCATGCTACTCGTTTACAGTCGCATAGTTGTTAGTACACTTCAGCAGATGGAGGAAACAAAAAGAAATGCAAAAAAGGACTGTTGTTGTAGTAAGTTCCTAAATAGTTAATGGCTTAGGTCTATGATTTTAGGACAAGCCTTCAATTGATTTAGGACCCTTACAATGAATCCATCCACTGCAAAGGCTCCATAAAGAACCAGTACAATAGATGGATTCATTCCAAAGGTTCTATTACAGAAACGGCTGTGGATACTTTTGGACATACAGTGTAAAAAAGGTACTGTAGTGAACTCAGCTGTTTTAGCCCCACTAAGGTCAGCATAACCAGAGCCAAGGTGTTTTCCAGAGTGGTATTAAAACCCCTCAACATCAGGCTGCAGAGCCTGACGGCACTCCATCCAGTACCTCAATACGCCCACCCTGTTTCACACACTATGAACAGTGTAGTAGGCCTGTACCAACTATTACATCAGGTAAAACCAAAGTGGCCCTTTATAGTCCCACATGATCACATTACAGTTACATTCTTTCTCTGCATTTAACCCATTCACCAAGTGAAGCAGTGGACAGCCACCAACGAGGGACACCCAGGTAGCAGTGTGTGGGGACAGTATCTTGCTCAAGGGTACCTCAGTGGTGACACTGTCCTGGGATTCAAACCCACAACCTTGTGATCACAGGGGCAACTCCCTAACCGCTAGGCCAGTGACTGCCCTGCACCTTATCACTATTATTTAAGATGATTCTAGTTATTTTACTAGATTGTACTTGATTGCTTATTACATATTGTGTCTGGCTGGCAGAGGAGGTACAGCATAAGACTCTTTAGTGCTGGGTTGTGGGTTGGAGCCCCACAGTGGGTGTCACATATACACTTTTGGGGGCAGCTGGTGGCCTAGTGATTAAGAGTTGCCATTGTAATCAGAAGGTCATGTGTTCAAGTCCCAGGACTGCCAGTGTTAGCACTGAGGCACCCTTAAGTAAGGTACTATCCCCACACACTGCTCCCTCGGTGCTGTGTCGCTGGCTGCCCATTGCATTACTTGGTGAATGGGTTAAATACAGAGAAAGAAGTTTACACTGTGGTGTCTCACTATAAGGGGCCACTTTACTATTGCGTCATAACAACCAGATCATGTATGTCATTTTTTGATTAGTTGAGTTGAGGAAAATAAATAAGAAATAAAGAAAAAAGACGGCAAGAAACACATATTTTAACTCGCCACTATGGAAGACTTAGCATGTAGCAGCACGTAATGTTTATTTGTGTGCTTGGAAGCAACAGTCAAGGACAGTGAAAGCTTATCTAACTGGCCAGCAAAACACGAACGCAAACAAAGGCCACTATACTGAATAAGCAACAAACCAGGCCTTGTTCCTCCACACACTTGTGTTTTTATTTGTTGTCTATTTGTCTTCTGTGAACAACACGTGGCTGTGATGGGAATTAATAACAGGTTTTGTGTTGGCTCTGCCTTCCCCATTTGAATACCATAGACACTTAAACAAGAAAGTGTCATATTTGACTGTAAAACTGTCATTTAAATGTATTTTAAAGGGGAACTTCCTTAATATTTCTAAAATTTTTGTTTAAGATAAAAAATAAGCAGTCATTCACAATGGCCCACATGAAAGGACTGGTCCTGAGGAAACTTCTTCATAGTGGTGGTGATGGGACCCAGACGTCTGAAGATTGATACCTCTAAAAGTTAGATTGCAGAAAATTATTTTCCAAAATGATTACAAATGTGGTCCCTAAAAAAGGTTTTGAAACATGTGACTCGGAAAAGTAACAGCATATGCAGACTTAGAAGATCTGTAGAGGCTCACTGGTCATTTCTGAGAGTTAATAAAGCGGCAGCTGGTGGCCTAGTGGTTAGGGAGCTGCTGCTGAGATCAGAAGGTTGTGGGTTTGAATCCCAGGACTGCTAGTGACACTGAGGTACACTTGAGTAAAATACCGGCCCCACACTCGGCTCCCTGGATGCCCCTGTTGGTGGCAGACCACTGCTTCACTTGGTGAATAGGTTAAATGCAGAGAAATAACTTTACTTTATACTTGCATGATAATAAAGTTCTCTGTAGTGAACCATTTCACACCAAACTACTCTGAATTAGTGGAATTTCCCTTTAATGAAACATAGTATATCAGGTATTGTTTAGATTTCAGCATGAAGTAATGACACACATCCATGATGAAGGCAGACACTGCATGGAGTAAAACTTTAGCCCCCTCTAGTGGCTGGTGCAGAAAGAACAACATTGAAAGGTTTCATAGAAACAGCACGTGTGTGTGTGTGTGTGTGTGTGTGTGTGTACGTTGATCCGTTGATGAACTAGTCAGTCATCAGAAGTGTTACACTTCAGCTCTTTCTCTGGCAGGGAGCCAACCAATCAGACTAAAAGCCAGTCGATTCATAGCATGTCACTGATAACTGGACCCACGTCTGCACACCCCGGGGGCCTAAAAGGTCAAAAAGGTCACAAGCATCTGTTTCCAGTATCCAATAAATCATTAAAAATCAGCAATGGCAGGCTAACCCTAAATAATCAGACGGTTACGCACGTGGAGTGAAGAAATGTACGAAACGCCCGTCTGTTCCACTTCTCAGGGCACAATTCACAATTCAGTCAGCTCCTGGTTTTTATACATACAGGCCATGTTTTTATCTTCAATTTTTCCCTAACATTTTATTCAGCAAATGCACTGTTGCAACTGTTTATTAAAATATGCCAATGTGTGTTATATGTAGTGTTTCTTCATTTTCAGTTAGAAAATCAACAAAATGGTCATTTGATGGTCATATCTGAAGCTTATAGTTGGTCATATATGGCTGAAACATTCAATAGGTTCCAGCTGAGAAATCATTTCAAAATCAGAGCAGCTAAAACGCCGCATTCTGATGAAAGCATATTCACACTCTTATGAATGTGTATGTATCCTTTTGTGTCATGTACCTGTTTGCTTCAGGCATATGAGGGTTTTGTTAACAGTAACAATATTCCCAGGTCTGCTTTCATCTTCGCAATGTAAAGCATCCCTTCCTCACTCCTAACAGTACCACCATCCTTGTGCATGCTCTGGTAACATCACACATTGATTACTGTAATTCTATATTTGTCATCCTCCCTCACAAGCTTTTGTAGAGGCTTCAGTTGGACCAGAACTCTGCCGCTCGTATTATTACCAGAGCTGCCTCCATAGAACACATTACCCCTGTTCTCTGTAAACTTTACAGGCTCCCTGTTAAATACCATATTGATTAAAAAAATGTGCTATTAACATTCAAAGCACAACCTTTCAGTCTCATATCTGTGTGATATAAACCTGTTTGTACTTCTAGATGTTCCTCTTCCAATCTGCTCTCCAATCTGGAGATCCGCAGCATTGATTCACCTTCAAATCCACTCAAAACTCATCTTTTCAAACTTGCTTATTCCCTTTAATTTTGTTTTAGGACTATAACCTGTGGTTTTGCACTGTTATGATCCACATAATTCTTTTATTTATTTATATTTATTCTTGTTTTGGTCCTTGAGTGCCTTGAAAGGCACCCTTAAATAAAAGGTATTATTTATGATTTTGTTATGTAACCCTAATCACGTACTGAAAGTGAAGGGAGGTAGCGGTTACACTGACTGGTGAATTGAATAGCATTATCTTGTTTCAGTAGCACCTGCCAAGGATATATTTGTCAGCAAGTCAATTCAATTCAATTCGATTCACTTCAATTTTATTAATACAGTCGACCCCCGAAATTCATGGGGGTTACGTTCCAAAAACACCCGCAAAATGTGAAAAACTTGGTGATGTGGTAAAAAAAAGCCTAATGATGCAGGAATGCTGGACTGCGTCTGCCAGAGATGCGTCACAGGGCGGCGGCCAATCAGCAGTAATAAATAACGCTCTCGAATTGGCTACTTTCAAAGGCTACTGCTTTGTGTTCTTTCGACAGTGCTGAAACATTTACTCAGTTATATTTTAGGAGGAAATTTAGCTGAATTTATGTTAATATTTATGTTACAAAATTAGTACATTTAGCACTAAAATGCATGAAAAATTATATAGTGCAAAGAAAAAAGCAACAAAAAAGCGAAGGATATTTGCAGTTCCCACACATTTCTGGGGGTTTCTGTGAGCAATCTTTAGTTCCAGTTTGGTTCGAGGAAAAAATAAAGCACTTTTTACAACCAATGTCACAAAGCAGCTTTACCGAATCCAGGGCCAACAGTTCGATAGTGTTGCTGAAGTGTTAGAAGCAGAAAAATGGGCAAGTGTAAGGATCTGAGCGACTCTCGCAAAGGCTACACTTTCAAGGTAAGACGACTGGATCAGAGCATCTCCGAAACGCCAGGTTTTATGTGGTGGTTCTAGTATGCAGTGATTAAAACCTACTAAATGTGGACCAAGGAATGACAACTGCTGATCCAACAGAGCTACTGTAGCACAAACTGGTGAAAAAGTTCAGGTTGGCTATGATAAAAAGGGCATCACCGCTTGCCAAGTATGAGCCTGTGTAGATGCATACCAGTCAGATTACCCATGCTAACCCCTACCCACCACTGAAAGCATCTTCAATGGGCATGTGAATATCACAACTGGACCTTTGAGCAATGGAAGAAGGTGGCCTGGTCTAATGAACCACATTTACATCATGTGGAAAGCCGGGTGCGTGTGTTAGCTATGCGCTAGCCCTTCATCTCTGGTCATTTTCCCATAATCCCACTTATAAGCTTGGCTGGATATTTTTGCGTAATGGACCACTCACTACCTAGCAGTGATATTGAGGGGTGTAACCCCCTTGCAACACTGCTGTGTCTGATGCAATCATATCCGCACCACAAACACTAACATGTCTTAGCTGAAAATGATCCATCACCCAAGTAATCTAGCCAACAGTGGATGGGGCAGAGAGTGGCTGATAAATTTTGCATGACGACAGATGGGCTGGACATATAATGGACATGTAGGATTGGTGAAGCTTATAAAGAGGCCAGTGAGTGCAAGTTACATGTGTTTCTAATGAAGTGGCCAGAATGCTTATGCTTTGGGATTTCTATTCTACATTTAGCTACACATTTTTAAGCCTTTATCTTGCATTTTATTTTTTTCTCCTTGTGTATGACAACCATGTGAGCCAAACGATAAATGATAAAAGGGTCTGTTTGGTTTCTGTGCCTTTAGGACTGAAATATGCAGGCCTCAATTACATATGACGTATAATTTCACGTGAAAAAGAGGAGTTAGCTGTAGGCAGAATAGGCGGTTGTATGCAGATATGTTGGTTTATGTGACATCACAAAATCAATGACCAGCACAGGCCTTGTTTCTGTAGCTTAGCTTCCATTAATAGACCATAGACCTGGGAGCGACTGGTACACTAAACACTAGCAGTGATTATTAAAGCCTTATTTGTTTTGAAAAACCAAATAAACTGGACCTTTTATTATGATCAAATAAAAAAAACAATTTAACATCGCCCTACTATATTTCATTTGTCAGTGCTGTTACTCTGCAGCGTAAAAACAGTGCAGCATGCATTACTGATGCACTTCCGATTCGCTACAGCAAGATTTAACAGAGTGGGCACGATGCCACAGGGAGCGTTCTTACGTAGAGAAGAAACAGCCTGAAGGCCAGATCCACTGCATTTTTAAAGCAGGTTTAGAAGCTGCACTATGCAATGCTTTTATATGGTTATTTATAGAAGCTGACTTGCAGCATTCAATGAATATTTGATGCTGTAATGGGAGAGTTTTGCACAGTACAGTACTGAGGTATCAGGATTCTACTGCATGAAGTTATTAATATGAAGGACCATATAAAAGTTCAATGAAACAACGTCAGCAAAAAGTTGTATAAATACAGATCCATACGTTATATGGACAAACGTATTGGGACACTTGACCATAACACCAACAGGGGCTTTAATCACATTGCATTCAGATAGACCTTAATATGGAGCTGCTCCGCCCTTTCCAGCTATAACAGCTTCCACTCTTGGAAGGCTTTCCACAAAATTTTAGAGTTTCTGTGGGAATTTGTGCCCATTCATTCTGTAGAGCATTTATGAGGTCAGGCACTGATGTTGGATGAGAAGGT
>JBBPCY010000013.1:17984062-18002536 GCA_037974405.1 Brachyalestes nurse
TGATTCCAGCTCTAAATCACAGCAGAGACTAACTGCACTAACTGTGTCTTTCAGATACACAACTCCCAGAGGCAGGTACTGCAAGGAGACGCTCCAGAGCTAAATTTCAGCGCTGCAGCTTGTACACAATCCAGACACAACATTTTCTTTTCCTGACCTTTTACTCATCATAAGATTTCTTATGATCAATGGCTTTGCCTTCTCTAAGTAACATTGATAAAGCTTGATGAATATGGTAGAGTAAAATCTAACAGTGCTTGGCAGAATAAAATAAAGAAAAAATTATTAGCAGTGTGACAGTATTATGAATATTAGACTGAAACTGTAGATGCTGAGATTAGACTGACATTCAGTGTTGTGTTTAATGTACCATCTCCTCTTTATAGTGACAGTAATACTGTACAGTCAGAATACTCTCTACATGATTAGATAGCACAGTAAAATTTGTAAGCAGTGTTTTGTTTGTAACAGTAGTTGATACTGTGTGAGCTGGTGAGGAGAACACAGGTTGGGTTCCAGATTCCTCCTTCGGTTCCTCCAGCCTTAGTTTGGATTGTGAACAGAGGCGATCCTAGGGTCTGTTGGGGCCCCTAGCAAAAAATTCACTGGGCCCCCCCCCTCTACCCAGTTTTTGTCATAATTTTAATAAATATTCTGACATTGACAAACAATTGTGAACAATAAACTTTTTTTATTTCACAAGTTACCATTTTCAACAAGCTCGGACTTCAAAATATGAAACCATTTTAAAGTTTATAAAAACTGTAGGATGAATAGCAGATAATAATTTAAAATAATTTAAAACAAAACCAAGCTTTGTAAATTACGCCATAAAAATGCACTGCATTCACATTAACACTGCTGTACTTCAGTAAGTTGGCACAATACATAACATAGAAGGCAATTACAGTATCAATTAACTTAAAAATTCAAAAATGCAAAATACAGGCCAATTGCAGTATCACTTAAAAATACCCATAGTCCAATACCGAAAGCAATAACTTCACACTAAGATCCTTTAAGAGACCTTAAACGACATCATAAAGTCACTGCCCATCAACACCCTTTCAGTATTGATTCTACCAAATCTGTTTACGGGCCTTAGCTTGTGCAAATGATGTTGCCATGTCCTCCAGATCCAAAGACCTTCGCACCCTGTGTTCTACTGAAATAAGAGCTAGACCAGTAAGTCTTTCTTGGGACATACTTGACCTGAGATAGGTTTTGATGAGTTTTAGCTGAAAAGCTGAAAAGCTTCTCACTCCAGAAAGTGTGAAGTGTTAACAGGAGGCGAAGGGCAATGCTGAGCTTTCCATATAGATCCAGAAGTTGTTCCTTGTAAATGTAATCAAGCATCTCTCTTGGAGAAGACACATTATCAGGAAAGGCTTGGTATGCAGCCCTGACCTCGAGAATCAAATCCTCAGCATCTAGGTCTTGAAGGTTTCTCTTTAATTTCCTACACTTCTGTCCAAGTGTGTCGCTCTGAATTGTGTCCATCATTTCTTCTTTGGAGAACAGAAAACCATAAAGGTCACAGACATTCTCAAGTTTGCTGAATCTATCATTTAGACTGCCGAGGGCTGTGTCCACTAGGGGCAGAAGAAATTCTCTCTTAAAATGTTCTTCTGGAGAAGACTGACTCTCTTCCTGGCCCTCATACAAGAATTGTCTGGTAGTTTTTCCTTTTCTTTTTGCTGGAAAGTTTCTATCGATGTCAAGAGCTTCAGCCATCTCTCTGCCATCAGTTCCAGAGGCAACAAGCCCATTTTTTCTGAAATCTTCCAGAAATGCTCTGACTGTGTTTGTTTCTCGTTTCAGTGTTTCAAGAGAAACACTGGGGCTCTGCACAATCTTGCTGACGCGGTTGATCTGATACAAAATGTTGTACCAAATGACAGTACACAGTACAAAACGCCATGTCATGAGTTCAGACTTGATGCTGGTTGCTGAGGACAGTGTCACTGCGTCCTTCTTTGCAATTGAGTGGACTTCAAGAGCAGACAATGCTTGTATGACCTCTGGCAAGTAGTAACGCACCACCTTGACACTGTCAATCCTGGCTTCCCATCTGGTTGTTGACAAGGATTTCATTGTTAACCGTGTGACACGTTTCTCCAAAATTGCCCAATGTTGAAGAGATGAGCTAAAAAGACTGTATAACCTCTGCAGAACACCAAAGTAGGAGATGGAGATCACTGATGATTGGGATACATCTGAAACAACCAGATTGAGGGTGTGGCTGCTGCAAGGGACACATAATGCCTCATCATTGAGTTGTAAAATTCTTGCTTGAACACCCTGTCTAAGTCCCATCATATTACTCCCACTGTAATTTTACATTTTTGTATTTTGAAGGTGGAATACTGAACTTGTACTCACCGTCATCAGCTTGCAAATGTGGCATATTATCACTCTTTTTAGGCACTGGTGTGATAAATTTAACTAACTACATTCTTCCAAGTCTCTCTGCTCACTCAAGGCCGGTGCACACACTCGATTCGGCCATGTCACAGCCAGCTGGACACACAATGCCTTCTGATAAGTATCTTTGGCCAAAGTAACTAACTTTGCTGTCACATGTCAAGTAAAACATAAGAAATACGGTTATGCTAAGGCTTAGGCAAATGAAGCCGCACTAGCAGCATTTACACACATTATATCGTTATTTTTTCCACTGCTGTCTTGCTTTTTTCTCTCCTCTTCTTCTTCTTCTTTCTTTCTTTTCTCACTCTCTGATAAATAGCTCGTCTTCATTTCCTTCTAGTTGTCATTTGTTTTGATAACCGATAATAATGTGCACGGTTTGCAGGTTAATAAATGCTCTGATAAAGTTCAAAGGAATGAACGTTCAAAACGTAATTGCCACTACCGTAGTTTAAAGTGTCAGCTCTCGTTCGCCATCTAGTGGCTTGGGGGCCCCAAGCAGCTGCCTGCCCTGCCTGCTGACAAGATGCGCCTCTAATTGTATGAAAAATAACTTTTTTTCCCATAAAATTCACTTGAGTTGAAGGTTACATTTTTCTACAATTTTCAGTGTGAGAGTATGCTTCTGCAATAAAAATTGAATTTTTTAAAAGGCTTTTAACACATCTTAACCAGGGGTGCCAAAAATTATGGAGGGCAGTGTAGGATGAGTGAAACTCACTGTCCCCAGAGCAAAAACCGATACCATTACATCATGCTAAAGCATAAAATAAAAACCCATGTAACTTATCTTGTTTTAGCACTCTTTCGTCAGTACGCTTTTGTCAGCATGACCGGCCTGTGTGGGACTGAACTACCGATGGTTGGCCACCTCAGGAAGAAATTGCCTGATCCCGAACCTCCACGTTCTGAGAAGTGGGACATGGGGTTTGAGTCCATGGGGTCGCCACTGCTGGAATCCCGAATCTGCAGATAACAAAGTCAAGAACTCAAGGTCAGTAGGGAATTTTATTCATACGTGTAAAAAGAAATAAATAATATTTTCTCAGACATTGAACAAGAGATCCAGGCTTGAGGTCATGGGCCAGGGTTACCTGAAGCCATACCAGTGACAGGTAGTAAGGGTCCTGTATGGCGCTCAAGGAGGCCAGGTCAAGGGTCGCGGGCAGGGGTTGTCTGAAATCACTACTGTGACAGGTAGTAAGGTCTCCCATGCAGCGCTCAGGACAGGCTGATTTCGAGGGAATAGGCGGATTTCTGTCAACGGAGGGCACTAAAGGTTCATTGTGAGATTGATGCAGATCTGAAAAAAAACAAACATTTTTTTTGGGGGTGGGGAGGGGGTATAGGGGTAAACAAGCAGGGGGTAAACAAGCTTCGGCAGGCAAAGTTCTAATTACGATTTAATTATTCTTCCTAAAAATAAAAATAAACATTATGGTTTCGGCAGTTTGCTTAAATAATGATGGCTGTGCAGGCTACAAGTTTCCTGACAATTGTTTAGGATGCCAGACTTTATAGTAAAGAGAAAATAATTCCCTAGCATTTAGTGCCGCTTTTAATGTCCCAAAACAAAGACGAGATCTGCAAAAGAGTGAATGGCACGGGCTTCTTGTTGCCTAGTGTATCCAATAATAATAATAATGTACCCAGTTATCATTTTGCCTATATCTCCTAAACCATATGGGATACATTTGAAATTCTTTCAGTGGTCGAGAGCGCCCGAGACGCGGACTGCGCCGTAGCTTGGACCCTGTTAATAACCGCTTGCGGTTCTAGTTTAGACTTGTTCTTGACTTGGACTCGAACCTCTTTGTCCTTGGTGTTTTTTGTAATACTCAGTCTCAACTTGGACAGTGCCTTGTCTTGGGCTTGACATAGGTTGCCTTGACAACGGCTTTTATTTTAGATGTCGGATGGCCTGACATTCAACTATAGATTTTCAAGGTACAGCATGGAAATCATTTCTTATTATTTCACTACTGCCACCATGCTTCACAGGAAGATATTTTGCTGTTGATTAGGAGTGTTGTTTTCTCCACATGTAACAGCGTGTACAGCTACCAAAAAAAAATAGTGCTGTGGAAAATTAAGGTAGTCTTGATCTGAGCTTTAAATCAAATGCAGAGATATCTTTTTTTTATTAATATCTTCCTATAGTTTTCACTCTTTAGTGTTTTGGGGTTTTTTTGCTAAATTCATGAATGCAGATATTATCAAGAACCTGTTTGATAGCGGTGCCTGCAGCTGTCGTTTTAATGTCTGCTGTCACATGTGTGGGGATTCTGAGCTCTTTCACTGAACTTTTGTAGGACCTTTCCCATTTTTTTGCCTGATTGGGACTAATTGAGGCCAGTATCTTGCCATTCTTGACACCTTAACTTCTAGTGTCCATTGAAATCTCTGTTGATATAATGTAATGTTGATATAATTGTCGCACTTGAGGAGTATTGTGCTGCAAAAGGCAATTAACCATATTGTGCAGATTTTTGCAGACAATGGTAAACCCACACCAGACTTGTATGGAATACCAGATAGATGTGGCTTTTCAAGCCACATCTATACTAGAGGTTAATTTATTCTTCTCTCTCTATAAATAATATGCAAAATAAAGGATGTATAATGTATAGCTGAATTAAATAAGCTATTTTCTTATGCTACTAAAATGGGGATGTGGGGTAATGACATTACGGCCATGGTTTCTTATTGATTTCGGTCTTGTCCAAATTTGCCATGTCAGTAACGTTGACTGACTGCTGACTCCTGTGTCAGTGAGGATTGTGGCACCTATTAACAGCAAACTGTATTAAATAACCATTTGATATAATATAATATGCTCATGTGAAATGCCGCACTCATGAAAATCGTATATCTCCTGAAACACTCAAAGAAGAATGCATTTGTCTTCTCTGTACTCAGATGAAGCCAATGTGCATTGCCATACTCAAGACAACTTAAATGAAATGACAGTTAAATGCTTTGTGTTCACTGTGGTGCGAATGGCAGTGTTGCTGGGAGAAAGCCACTGCTTTCCAAAAGGTCTACTGTCTACAGCGTTGCCTGTCTATACTTAGCTGAGGATCACATAGATGTGCAAGAAGGCCACTGTAAAAATGTTTTGTGAATGGATGAGATAACACTAGAATTGATTTTAATGAGAGGCATTATCTTTGGAGAAAGGCAAACACTGCTTTTCATCATCTTATCCAGAACCTTATCCAATCTGTAAAGCATGTTGGTGGTAGTATCGTGGATTGGGCCTGCTTTGCTGCATCGATGATCTTGCCCTCATTATTGGAACAATGAACGTCAGGACATCTGTTCACGAACTGAATTTTAAGAGAAAGTATTATTTTTCTTGAATGGAATTATTTCCGCAGACCAAATACTGAAAGCAAAGGTTTGCATTCGCAGATATGGAATTTTAGATTATTTTCATCTGTAAATGACCAAGTATAATATTTTTCTGATGATTTTGGTCATATTAAAGCAGAAATATAAGAACTTTTCTGTACCACTGTAAATGGGCAATATGTATATTGCCAGTATACAATGGTATATTACTTATATTATTATAATTACTGATGTAATTACCTCACCTTCCCATTCCAACCTACTCTCATCACGCAGAAATCAGATAATTCCAGAGACTTGTTCTGAGGGTCATGAAACACAGGTTTATATTACCATATTCTCTGCCATTTGTCTTCCACAGGAGATTCTTCAGGTTGCTGTCCAGGACAGGCAGTGGCAAGGTGTGGCAGGGCGAGGCGAGGAGGGGGTGCTGACCGGATGCCCTTGGCGGCGGGAGCCGCGTGGCCTCGACCATGAGCCGGCTGATGTTGGGCCGGACCCTGGAGCGGATCTGCAAGGCTGTGCTGCTGCTGTGCCTGGTGCACTTCCTAATCATGATGATCCTTTACTTTGATGTCTATAGCCAGCGCTTTGACATTTTCAGCCGCTTCAACAACGGCCGCGGCGCCAATGCCTCCCGAGGCCCCCACCACTACTACTACAACTACTCCAGTGGGAGGCCCAACACCACCTTTGCTAGCTACCTGCCTGCGGCCGACCAGCTCTCACCCACAGCCAAGTCTGAGGGCAACCGAACACACCCTACGCCTAAACCCATTCTTCCATGCCCAGAGGTGCCTCCTGGACTTGGTATGGATGCTGAATTTTGCTTGTTTTACTTGGGGTTACATTTTGTGAAACATTTATTAAGGGGTACGATCCAATGTATCTAGGTACTAAAGGTGTAATGATTTTAATACAGTTTCAAATAACAGTAATCAGTAATCAACAATAATGCGGATCAGCAGTCGTGGTTTCAGTCCATCGCGGATTTTTTCTGAGAACTGAACTAATAATTGTCTGCTGAAGCTGCAGATATCCTCTGCTTTTTTTTTGCTTTTGTGATGTCCGAGACTAGTTCACTGTTTACCTTTACATTTTCTGAATTAAGAGTTTAAAATGAAATTAAAGTGTTTTGAGAGCATATTTGGACATATATTTAGGATATAAAAATAGGCATTTTATGCATTTTTTTTTTTTATCACATCACAGCATCGTGGTTTTTCACTGTATGCGGGAGCTCTTGGAATGTTCCCTGAATGAATGAAAAACAGAATACTACACTGTAGTGCAGAAATTTCCTTTAGTTTCATCTGAGGGTTTCACTAATTTAACACAAACTGCAGTCCTCAAAGGAAAATAACCAAAAGTCTGGACTTGGTTGTTGCTGCTGGCCTCAGCAAAGATATATGCTCATATTTTAATTATGCAATTGTGACCTTCCAGTTAACATTTTATATTCAGCTCAGTAGCATCTTATTAGATGACCATTTTGATGGGCATGCTGATTTGTATTTTTTTTGAGCCACATCAATCCGTGTAGTATATAAAATTATATTTCTGTAAGTAAAGTAAGATATTTTTCAAAAAACAAATTGAATATTGACCTCAGAATCTAAAATCAAATACAAAAATGGGTATATTTTAAGCTAACTCCTAGTCAGCTCAGTAATTATTTGGCATATGTGTTGGACAGTAACCCGTGACCCAGGGATTGACCCAGGGCAACTTCGTTCTACTAAGTACCAAAGTGTGATGGACTGAGATTCACAGCTCAGGGGGCCTTCCTGTGTCAGAGCACTGCTGTGTGATTGACTGCTAAAGGGGAAAGTTTAACATGCGGCAAGAAGAGCACTAGATCATGGCAATTAAATGGGGGAGCTTTGTCTTTATAACAATAAGAATACAATCTCTTTCATAACTGTAGTGTAAGAAGGCTCTCAGAGCAGATCAAACGGCTAGTTATGCGAGGGAATGTGAGAAAGAAGAGCAAGGAGGATGGGGGGTTGTATTCATGCCTGGAAACTCTTAATTAGCGCTCTCTGAACAGAAGATAAAATGGTAGCAGCAGAATCTGTGTGTATGTGTGTGTAAGGGAACGTGTAGGCAGCCGTTGCGATGCCTCTCCAAGTTGTAATGGATTCTCTGCAGACTCCAATTAGTCTAAAAGCTGGTGTCTCACTCTGTTTTCTAGACTGAGCGGAGAGGCATAACAGATTTGGCATCAGCATTCTTTCTCAGTTCCACGTATTTGATCCGAGAAACCAAACCTCCTAGCCATTTCCTGCATCCCACTGTCCCACTGGCCAACAGCACACATGAAGTAGAGAGCTTTAATTGAGTAAAACATTTTGGTCTGAATATAGCCCATCTCAACCCCAGTTTCAAGGTCTGAAACTGACATAAATTTCAGTCTGTAACTGACCCAATGTAACCAGTCCTCATCAGATGTGCCTAACCTGATAGAATACTGTCAGATGATCTAATAGTAGCAGTAATAGCCATCATTAAATCGTCACTAAATAGAATTTCAAAAGAAATAATATGATATCAATTCCTTCAGCATTTAAACTTCTGCTTTAACAAATGGAATTATGAAGCGGTGCTTTTAAACCGTGTTCCAAATGTTCTTAGTCAGGATAAGCTTTCCATAATGTGCTGTTCTCGTGCAATGCAGTCCTGGTGGCCCGTTGCCAGATGTTACCAGATGTTACCCATCACCGGTTTAATCCTACAGCTCTATTTCCTCATGCATAACGAGTTTCTTTGAACAAACATTATATTTGGCTGAAAAAAATAAATATTAGTGCCCGTTTGGTTGCGCTAACCTGCTCTGTATCCATTCACTCTCTTATTTCCTGTGCATTGATTTCATCACAAAAATAGGCGTCCTGAACCTTGGGGCTAAATTCTGTCAACAACATGAATATGTGACACCAGCATGTCAGATTAGAAACTGACATGAAAGAGAGAACGAATTTAGAGAGGAGAAAATGTCAAGCAGGGTACGATCTGTTAAAAGTGGGAGGGCTTGTGGAAACCTGCCGACACAGATTCCAACAATGACGTCCCGTTGATGAACATTCCAAGGTGTAATGAAAGCCGTAAAAAAAAAAGACCTCTCTGGACGACCAGCACAACCGGCCTGATTGTTTTTTAACATATTGTTATTCCCGATCTGTTTACAAGGACGAGAACAGCCCTAATCCACGATGGAGGAAGGCTACTGTACTGTGAATGTGACACATCTGCTGCAGCTGTGATTATGCAACTGGAACTGGAAGCTTGTGAACCACCTCTCCCTGAGCAATGCGCCCCATCAGCAGGAAGAAAAATACTCATTAACCACAGTGTCATTGTGCTGCATTTTCTTGCTCGTAATGACGCAGCCTTTTGTAATGAATGCGCTGTATTGCCATTTGATATGCCTGCGAGCGCCAGGCCTTTGCCACCCATATCCTTCTAATGAGTTTTAAGTAGAGCTCTTGAGGGAGTTGTGCTGTGTCATGTGACCAATATGCATTAAACCCCCCTCCCAACCCCAGCATCACTTTAACACCGCCCCTCCCGCACAGGCTATCTTTCTCTGTTAGTCGCTCTTGCCCACACTCTCTTCTACCTCTTTGTTGTCATCTTTCCTGACTTTTGGAACCCGCCTTAGAGCTAAGAGCTTCTGAGATGGCTAACTCAGCATTTTTACATCTCCACCCCCAAAGTCTTTTACCATACCCCACTTAAGCCAGTGGCTTTATCACCTTTGCCCAGGGTTCACGATACATGATCCTAGGCCTTTACAGAAATTTTAGGTGATGATTATTGGAAAAAATGTTATAATAGTCATAGTAATTAAGCAATTACGTAAAGGTTGTGACTGGCCTAATGAACTGCATTTATTTAAATCAATTGGGCTCAGTCTTCAAACAATTTGAGGTATGCTCCGGCTTGCAGCCTTAGTGGATAAAATGGATGAGGCTCGTGGCCCCTGCTATAGGCCGTCGTGTCGAGGCTGCTGTTTATGTAAGTGAGCGCACTGTGTACTGTTTTTATTTGCTTTAGAATCACCATCTTTTATTCTGCTTTCCTCTCCACTGGAAGAGTGGGTACAAAGAGGCCTCTGTTCTCTGTACGGCTTTGAGCAACACTGATGTACTTCAGTGCCGATGCTTTTGAAGGGCAGGAGGAAGCTGTTCATGGGAGCCTGCCCGCATTTCACAATGGCAAAAACCATGATTCACTTCCCTGTTGGCAAGACGATTCAATGCTACGAGACGTACAGTATGGCACGACTATGTAGAGTTTTGAGTTCTGACTGCCAAGACAAGGCGAGCAAGTCTGCAGTGAATACTAGGGGGAAAACGCCAGATGGCATTGACTAGAAAACTGCCAAATGTAAAAAAGAAAAACAAGCTCCTTGATGGAGACATAAATAAAGCCATAAAGCAAAGTTACATTGAGCACCAGACGGAATATGACAGTTGTTCAAAACAGTCTTTTGACTGAGATTCTTATGTATGTAAGATCATTTGTCTGATCATTTGTCACATCATAGTGATTCCATAGTGACCGTAGCTTGGTGTTTTTACTGTGTGTTTTGCCTGAAACTTGGAGAAACGTGTAGGTTGTAGATGCAGACATCTGTGGGTCTTATTGCAGGGGAAGGCGTCAGGGAGGAGACTGGGGCTTGTGCTAGATCCTGTGTCAGCTATAGCCCAACTAACAGGTGCGGAGTGTGGGTGGTGGCTCACTGAAGCTTAGATGAAGGCTGATGACAGACAACTTGCAAGCCACTGCAGACATGGTGGCCTCCTAAGCACTTGCACAATCAGCACACGCAACAAACTTTCACAAAGCAAAGTCCAACATCAAACAAGTCTCAGAGCACGAGGCAGGAGTATTGCTAATACAAAGTGCAATCTCCCAATGGTCCAGTGGTATATGCGTTTCATCCAGTGGGCTGAACGAGAAGGAGTCAAAAGATTTGCATCCCACCACTGATATCACAAATGGCACATAATACAAAAATATATAAACAAAGACAAAGAACTGAAACATTTAAAATGAGACAATCACGTACAGCCGACCCCCACGAAATTGTTCACAGAAACAATTTTTTTTTGCAGTATATCATGGCAGTATATATTTTTTCATGCATTTATTAAAAATAGAATTGACTAATTTTGTAACATATATTAATGTAAATTCAGCTACATTTCCATGTAAAATATAACTGTATACTTTTTTTAGTACTGTCGAGAGAACACAAAGCAACCATATATGAACACACGTGTTGGGATGGTGAAATACAGCTTTACTCAGAGGCGAGAGGTTTGAAAGTGGCCATTCCGGTAGTGCTATTCATTTCTCCTTGCTGCTGATTGGCTGCTGCCCTGTGACGCATCTCTGGCATCATAATAGTTTCTTGAGCGTTTCTCATGTTTTTGGTTTTGTTCTTCTTAAAACCCTAATATGTATTAAAGCCCTAATATGCTGCGAGTTTAATATGAAATTTGACTATAAAATAGGCATTTGTGGGCATTTCTTTTACCACATCACAAATGTGTGTTTTTTCCCAATACGCGGGTGATCGTGGAACATAACCCCTGTTCAGCTGTAACAGTATCCCATGCAGAAACAGTGTGGTGGCCTGTGCCCAGTGAGCTCCTTTGGTAGTGAGGCTCTGACCAGCAAGAAGCTGGTGCCTGGGTCTGCGAGTTAGGACAGATCATTTTCTTGGGATTAAATAATCAACGGCCGAGAGCTTAGTCACGAACCGGAGCTCGTTTCAAAGAAAGGACTTAAGACTGGGGCAGGGTACATGTCTTAGATGCTATTTTGATGTTTCCAAAAAAGTTTCCAAATTATGTTGTCTCTTAGCATGCCTTAGAAACCACAATCTACAAAGTATTATTTACAAGTAGTGATTTCTGCATGAAGAACCAGAGCGAAGGCAAAGGTCTGCGCAGGGCTGTAGACAGGCCATGGTTTTATATACATCCAGAATCAAACATCCTGCCAGTCCCAGAGCGCAGGGTGTGTACAAATTACAGTCTCTCAACTGACCTATGGTATATGCATTTCACACAGTGGGTTGGGTGTGAAAGTGGCACCTATCCCACCTATCCCACCAAAATGATACACTATTCAGACAAATATAAACAAGGTTGTAACATATAGGGCCAGTTGTCTCTTTCTTTCAGTGAAGCTCTTTATTTGATACATGTTTGTAAGTGGACGACTACTTTTTTATTTAAGAATAGTTGTGTGTTTGTCTTCATTTATCATGCGCCTTGAGTTGGAGAATAAACTCTAAAGCATGTCTTAGCTACTATTCTTTTTTTCCTTAATATTATTCTTTGAAAAATCAACCGGAGTAAGTAGCTATTTTGTCTCTCATGTTAGCTGGGGGAACATAAAGATGTGGACAGTGCCCCTTAAATTGGCTTTTTATGTCCTGTTTGTACTACATTAGAGAACATGTACAGGGGACCATTCTTGATTATTCAGGAAATCTTTATCCTTCAGCTTCTCTTACTTTGTAGTTTCCCTGCAGCTGGCTAATGGCAGGAAAGCATTTCTCTGTTTGCTCTCACTCTCTCTTTTCTTCTTTTGAGCACTCTAGGGTGTGCCAGGCTCTCAGAGCTAAGAGAGAATATAAATAGCCTTTTAACTTCATATGGCTCACACCTTATCCTCCTACCATGCCTCTCCCAAACCACCAAAGCTTCCATCACCCCATTTTCCAAGTTTTTTGCTTTAATGCCAGTGTGCTTAGTGCTCCTTGTTTTACAAGTGCACTAGCTTTCGCCTTTTTTAAACCCTTCCTTATTGCTGGTGTGTGTGGAACCATGGTGCAGTGCTTCATGAAACAGGAAAATATGGTTGGTGGATTTTTGCACATGGTCTGTGATATTGCAGGATCTTAGGTCAGGTGGTAGACCCTTTGAAACCAAAGGTGTTGTTAGGCTTATGCAGGATCACCAAACACATGCGGGACAAGTGTGGTATTATCACATTTTTAAAATGTAGCGAATACACTATACATGGGAATACACCACCTTTTACAGTCTTGACCTAATTCTTTGCTAGAAGTTTGGCAGGGATCTGCTTTTGATTATATTAGGGCTTAAAAATATACAATATATTGTTTGTTAATTGTTATGTGATATTAGTCTTTACAAAAGTCAAATCGCAGAGGGTTGCAATGTGCAAATGAACCTCTCAACTAAACACAGTGTTTTTGACAGGGTGACCTCTTCTACATATTCTACATTATTCTACATTCCATTTCATTTTTTCAGTGACGTTTGTGTGAGTTTGTTTATCAAAAGAATAATTCATAATGCATCATAATTCATTCTTACACAACCATCATTTCCTGCCTCTGTTTATCTCTTCCAATTAAACAGGCTGTTTTTGTTATTGTGCCTTTAAGACCGATATATGTAAATGATCTCCATTTGGCTCAAAAGGTAGCACAGGACGTAAACACTCCTTATATGCAAATGAACATTTCTAATTTGTGGGACTAATACAGGTTTGTCTTGTCTTGTCTTGTCTTCTAACTTCAGTGTAAAGATGTGGTGCTAAACTGCTGGAGATACATGTAAAGTAAAGTGGCCACTTATAGTCATGTGTGAACACGTCACACCATAGTTCAGCGCACCATCAGAACAATGTGAAATTCTTTCTCTGCATTTAACCCATTTACCAAGTGAAGCAGTGGGCTGCCACCAATGGGGGTCTCCCGGGAGCAGTGTGTGGGGACGGTACCTTGCTCAAGAGTCTTGGGATTCAAACCAACCTTCTGTTTGCAGGGGCTCCCAAACCAATAGGCTGCCAGCTGCCCCTAAATCTGCCATTTTTGTTTTTTTGACAAAAGCTATTCTGTACGGATGGGGAGTGAAGTTACATGTTAAACTTTAACAATATTTACGTACTTCAGGCCTTTTCAATTCCAAAAAAGTGATTGTGTGGGACCTTTATATAGGCCTCACAATCCCAATATGTAGCAGTATACTAATATACTAATTTTGTTGTGGAGCCCTAGCCCAAATAATGCTATAGGACATTGCTTGTGTATGTGTGCATGAATTCATAAGAGGGAGCCCTTGCTGGTTTTCTCATACTAAAATGGCAAAGTGGAAACAACACACATGCTCTCTATCTCATCTATGTTGGGTGGCATGTGAGCCCATGTTTTCTTATTTAACTGTAAGGGAAACACAGAGTTACAATTCTGTCATTTTAATCCGTGCTTTGGGCTCGTTTGGAAAACTCATACCTTTACCATGTTTTTTTTAATGTTGCTCTGGGGATTCAGTCCTTGTTGACTTATCAGTATATATGCTCAGCCTCTAGTGTATGAATTAAAAAACACACATGACATGGCTTCTTATTACACCTCAAACACATGCATGAGGCTGTTTCTCTGAGACTGTTCTGGTCTGATAAACTGCTGGCCTATTCGGATGCTCAGTATCAACCCCCCCTCAATGTTTAATGGGTCGCTGGTATTAAGATTGTCACATTGGGTCAGTGTCTCGCGGAAGATTGTGGAAATGGAATCAATGAATGCCAAATGTGAGGATTGAGGCGGCGATGAGGCAGGCAAGGGGAGAAAATTGTTTCAATTCCTGCATTTGTACAGACGGCCATTAAGACATCGGTGCCTTAACCAGACCGAACAGCAAACCCTTCCAAATGAAAAATGGCAAAACAGGAGCTTAATATTGTCATCTGGAAAGGAAATACAAAATAGCTGTGTTTTTTTTTGTATGTCCCCTGAGACGGATGTGTAAAAGATGAATATGTGGCTGTACAGATGTTCATGCAGCTGTTGGAACCATTGCATCAAAAATGCTTCAATTGCTGTTAATATGGCTATTATATGAATGAGCATTAAAGACTGTAAAATATGAGCTCTCATGTTTAGATTCCTTAGTTAGGTCAGATTGGATTTTTTTTGTTGTTGTTGAAGTCTTTAGCTGTTTTTGAGCTGTATTTGTTTTACCGAAGTCTGCTAATGTAATTAGTAAGGAGTTTGTGTGGCCAAATCATATGCAATTAAATATTTTGGAAATACCACAAATAATGTAGAACGCAGGACCTGACTGCTGTAATACAAATGTACAGAAATTTAATATTACAAATGAAGTGTACAAAAAATAGCTATTAAAAAATTATGTAGTAATAGAACACCTGAAAAACAAACCACTTTTCCATAAAAGTTCAAATGAAATTAAAAAGTGTCCAATTCCACTATCTTGTCCAATCCTGCCCACTAAAATAATTTTGGGAAAAGTTACAGTCACAATATTTTGAAAAGCGGGGTTTAAGCTCCAAAGCTATTTAGCAGGATCTGTTTATGCAGGATCAAGTAACTTCTAGATGTGATAAAACTGTATTAATACTACACAGACTCAACATTTTGTTGCAAGTCATTGTAAACTAGTGGATATATTCATTTTGGAAAATTAAAGAATCTTCATTTGGGCCAAAAAATATTGTCATTAATATAAATACTGTAAAACATCAGCGTGAATACGTGTTTGCATGAATACATGTTGCAAATGCTCAGCCCAACCCACTTAAATATAAGCAATGGGTGAGGCTTTTAAATACTTTGTAACCCTTTTCAAACTGATATATGGCAATGACATTCTTTCCCATCTCTTCTGGCATTTCTTTTGCCCGTTACATGTACTGAACTATTTTCAGTTATTTGTTGCTCTTGGTCGGTTGTTTCCATGCTCTTTGAGGAATTTTTGCAGGCCAGCCATTTCTGGGAAAAATTTACCGCTGTTCCCAAAGTTTTTCCCATTTGTACACAATGGCTCTGAACAGTAGTTCGCCGGAGGCCCATAACCTTGTAAATGGCTTTGTAACCCTTTTCAAACTGATATATGGCAATAACATTCTTTTCCATCTCTTCTGGCATTTCTTTTGCCCGTTACATACACCGACAAGCCACTTTAGTACACCTGCATTGTGTCTATACTTATTGTCCATTTTATCAAATCCATTTACCATATAGGTGCACTTTACTGCACTTTGTTTTACACTCCGTTTTTTAATCTGAATGTATTGTGTGACACATCAAACGTGAAGAAATCAAATGCTTTTGTTACAGCACTGTATTCAGTTTGATAAAGTATAAACACCAGTATATTTAGCTTCTATCAGCTGTTCTGAGCATGAGTTGGAAAAAGGCACAGCAGAGGGCCTAAAAGATGAAAGGAACTAATGCACACAGATTGGATGAGACCAGGGCCAATTAATGCAATAAGCTTAGCTTGATGGCTATCAATGCCAATTAAGAGGATAAGTGACCACTCATTGTTAGCCAGTGCACACAGAGCCACAAGTGCTCCAAGATCAATAAAAGAACTCACATCTTAGCATCCCGCTAAAAGGATATTCGCATTTGATCTGACTCCAAATGGAAAAAGACTGTCAAATAGAAGAACCGATTCTTTTATAGTGTTGTCAGTCGCATTGGATGTGTGAAGCACGGGCAGCCAACCTGGCATAATGGAATATTTCTGGTTGATGTAGACTAGTAAATTCTTCATAAAGGTAACAGAACTACACATGTCAATAATTCAGTTCTCTTTCAGCCCAATATGCCCATTAATAATGTCACAAGATGCAAATCTACACATCACGTCCTAGGCAGTCAGCAATTAAAACGCCTGGCAGCTGTGCTTATGGACAAAAACAAGGCAGGTTAGCTCACATCCCGATGCGTGATGTCACATCTCGTCTTCATCATGCCACAGTAATGATGGCTCTCTGGGTGAGAGTCATGTTCCCTGCGGCACGCGGAGCAATAAAGGCTGGGAGAATGTGAGAAATCAGAGAGCCTGACCTCGATGAGTTGCTTTCCTTTGGGGACCCTGAGAGGGAATCACATGTTTTTGCAGGCTAGGGAGCAATAGCTGGACTGTGCTAGCGCAGAATGCAGGCTAATGAATCGGGCTGATGACTGCTTTTGAAAACAGGAGAGTTTCCATCCATTAAAAGTACACTCTGTTCTACTCCACTTTTTTGTTGGTGTTTTAGAAGACATATTTAATGTACAGAATGTGAGTGTTGTTTTTTATTTTAGAAATTACAGGTTTTTTTCAGTTGCAGAGCCCAGTAGAGGAAACCTCAAAATGAGATTTTACCATGTTTGTGGTCTATAGTTTCATTATTTGTTGAAAGGTTGATGTTTATGGCATTGTCAACTTATAATTTAAATCTATGTGCGAGTAAAATTTACGTGTGTGTGTGTGTGTGTGTGTGTGGAAAATATGGGTTAAGCTGGCAGAAAACCCTCAAAGCTGGCAGAAAACCCTCAAAAACAATACTATCTGGCATTTGAACAGTCTCACTCATATGAACTCGTGTGAACTCCAGACGTTGTCCAGACTTGCCCTTTCACACATACAGGATATACAGAGATTGTCCATGCAGGATGTGTTCTGACCTACTGTAAATACTCCATGTGGGGTAGGCGAGGGGTGGCATGTGTCTAGAGCACCCAGGAGGTGGTACAAAACACAAGAAGCATGCTGTGGAAATTGCTGTGTTTTGTTTTAGAGCTCATCAAAGATAGGAGATACTGACTCATCCATAATGATGACTCTTTTTGCGTTTGCTATCGTAAATATATATATTTGAATGTATTCGTATATCTGTAAGAGTTCAAATTACCGTATTGGCCCGAATATAAGACCCAGTTTTTGTTCTAAAAATACTTTTTAAAAAAGGGGGGTCGTCTTATATTCGATACTAGATACTATGGTCTTCAAAAAACGTTTTTCCCAAAAATGAACCTGGAAAGAGGGGTCGTCTTATATTCAGGTCGTCTTATATTTGGGCCAATACGGAAATATACGCTCCTAGGTGTTTTGCATTCGTACATTTTTCAGCCAGTCACCCGATAGAAACATCATCAACTCGCTCGCTTGCTGTGAATTCTCCAGACAGTGACCTGTTCTTTTAACATGTATTCAGTTGGACATTTAGACATTTTTCGTTCTCACATACCGCTCCTTGGGGTACTGTCTGTATAAGTTCAGGGGTACAGTGCATGCGTGAATGGGTTGCATGTGAAAGAGTACATCAGTTACCACCGTAAAGTGATTCTTTTTTACCCTGAAGCATCTCTAAGCCACTCGGGTGCAGAAAACTAACAGGCTGGTGAAGCAAATTTAGTAAAAAAAAATTGTTCTGAAGCTGTTAAACTTCCTGATAAAACACACTGATGAAATCTGAAAATAAGTTAAATTAGAGGTAGTTGAATTAGAAATGTTTTGGTTTCTGAATGATGTATCTTAAAAATAAAAAAAATAATGTGATTGCAAGCATTTTGTAACAAAACCAAAAGCCTCCAAAGCCCAAAAAGTTATAATTTCACAATATGAAGAGTTTCAGTTGGCTGCACAATTGAGAAAAGGAAAGGTAGTGTTTAGAGGAAGAATTAAGGTATTTGTTGGATTTTCTACTACAGAACCTCTCACTAATTTTCCACACATGTGCAGCTCCACAGCTAATCCATCATATATGTAGAAATATTTAATTCATCCTGATTCTTACTTCTAAATTGACCATAGATGTGTGTGTGTGTGTGTGTGTGTGTGTGTGTGTGTGTGTGTGTGTGTGTGTGTGTGTGTGTGTGTGTGCGCGCCCTTCCCCCCCCCCCCACCC
>JBBPCY010000013.1:18002636-18015342 GCA_037974405.1 Brachyalestes nurse
TTGTTTTTAGCTTTTACAGAGCTGGTATACTGTCAGGCACTATGTTAGTACCTGTTGTTCTGAGAAAAAAACATTAACCTTAACATTAACATTGCAGTAAACAGTATGGTTGTTTTTTTTTTAAATTTAAGTAATGCTGCAATTCACAGTTGAAATAAAATGACATTATATAAAACAGTTTCTTTGTTTTTAAATTTTTATTTATGCATTTCCAGATACAAATTGCTATATTGTGATATATGTCGTTATCGAGGTAGAAAATTGCCTCTACCGTGATAGAAGATTTTGGTTATATCGCCCACCCTTAATATACAGATATATATATATATATATATATATCTGTGAATACAGAGGGGGAAAGCTAGCCCATTTCCTCTGTGGGCAATTAATCTTTTGAACAGCTGCTCAATTAACATCTCAACACCCTTTGAGGAGAACATGAACTGGATGTTCTGCACAATCATAGAAATGCTGAACCAGTACGCTTGGGGACAAAGAAAACCACACAGTCAAGAGGATGTGTCAGATCTGGTTTGAACCAGTGCATCTTTCTGGTGGAAAAAGTTGTCCTCTCGCTTAAAAGTGTTAAAGTGGGTATTGCAGTGGTTTGCGTGGGTTTCTGGCTGGTATTCTGGTTTCTTCCCACAGTCCAAAGATGTGCACGTCAGGCTGGATTACCACTAGGTGTTTGTGTGTTTGTGTCTGTGTGTGTTCTTTGATGGACTGGAGACTGCCCTGTGATTGTATGCTTTTCGCCCCATGAGGGCGAATCTGTAACCCTGATTAGTATAAAAGCAAAAAATAATGAATTAAATAACAGCTGTGTTGTTTTCTGATGTATTTGCCAAATTCTTTAGTTGCAGTCAGTTAAATGGGATTTGTGAATAGCATGATTACTGTAGAAAACTGTTACATTTTTTTCAGTGCAGATATGTTTGGCATCCTTAGTTGAACTAGCTCTAGACAAAAATAAGTTCCTGCTCACAGTCCATCTTTTTATTTGGCCTCTTTTGAAAGGCTCATGAATGTGAGGCTTAAAAAACATTGAAGAACCTTGGAGACCTATCGCAGGGTTTCCAACTCTCATGCATCTGGCATGACACACTTTTGGCCTTAATGTCAAGCTCATAGAAGAAAATCTCATGTTTAATTCTCCTGTACCACCCATCAATGACCGAAACATTTCGTTCACAGCACCATCTTCCCAAGCAACAAAAAAATTGCCAGTTGCCTCACCCTCTTCTCCAGTCAAAAGGAACCTTTTCTCCTTTTCTTGCAGCACAGAATGCTAAATTCTCTTATCAGTCTGACATGGGGAAAAAAAGAATGAGAAATGGTTCTTTCTCAGGTTCCGAAATCTGACGTGTTAAAAATGGCCAGGCCCTCTTGAATACAGCATTTGTTCTGTCCACAATTGTGGTCATCTCTGTATCCCTCTATTTATCTTTCCATTCACACCCATGTTCTGATTAATCTGCTGTATCAGGAAGCCCTGAAAATGCTCCCTGAAAATATAATTGCTGACAGTTGTTTTTGACACTAGGTACAATCTCCTTTAAAATGAGTCCTTAGTGTTTTTGACAGGTGGTGCTGGCATCAGATGAGGAAATTCTCTGTTGTAGTGAAATCATGCGAAGGGGTGTCCAGACTGAAACATAGTGCTCATTTTACACTAATTAAGGTGTGCTGTAGTACAGACATTTGGAGGGTATGACTTTGGAAGACCTTGATTCACCAAATGTAGTCGTGTGGCAGCGTTTTGAAGTGGGTTCATTTAGTTCACGTTTTGCAAACTTAAAACAGAGCCATTCATCCTTGCTTATTCTCTGTGTTTACTCGGAGAAGAAAGGTGTTCAGTAGGCGGTGACGTCTCATTCCATCAACCCTAACCTCAGATGATACCTTTGTGATACACTGAGATATTTTAAGTGTTGCCTGCACTGTGAAATTGCCAGAGGTAGTTATTTTCAGGCTCAGACGAGCACCTCTAAGTAATTTGATTTCAGCAGACTAGTGAGAGACATCCAGTATTTTCTGACCTGCTCATAAATCATGGGCACTTCAGGTGCAGGGTAATGAAGCTGGTAAAGGCTCAGCTTTAGAGGTTGCTTGGCATGCTAACCACAACTGGATTGAGACCCTGGAAAGAGATGATAGGATTGGTGTCTTGTTGGCTGTGCCAGAATCGCAGCAAGAGAGGTGAATCCCAGGTTGAGTTTTGTTGGAGATGTCTTGGACCCGGCCATAATTGCTGTCATATGGCAGTGATGCTGCAATAATTGCCCTTATATACAGTAGCCTAGACTCTGCAGTAATTGCCATCATAAAGCCCAGACGCAGCCATAATTGCATCATACAGTTTCAGAGCAGAAAAGCACTCCATGCACACAGCAAATTTGATTTAATTTAGTAAATAAATCAATTATCCAGCACTTTTTCCCCTCCCATTATTCCTAGAAATGTTCTGAACTGAAGCCTTATCTTAAAGGATTTGTACCACTATATCCTCTTCTCTTGTTTTTTAAACCAAAGCCAAGAATGTATCTGCATGTTTTCTGTTTTCACTTTTAATACGCTGGCATGGTTGCACTGTATATGTACAGTCAGAAGGGCACAGAAGCCGAAATCGGAATGACCCCTATGGACTTCATTACAGGAGCACTCAGAGATAGCTGGGTCCATTTGCCTGCTGAAGCGGGATGAGGTAAAAAGAGAATGTATGTCTGGAGGAAGTAGGTCACTCCCTGCATATATCCCAGCAGAACTTACTTCAGCAGTAACAGCAACAGTATTGATCATGTAGCCACTGCCTCTGGAGACCATGTTCAAAGGCTTTGTTTTCTGATGCTTAGAAGGCCTGAGCTTACTGCTCCGCTCACCCGTTCTGAAAAACTGGCAGTTGGACTACGAGCTCTCCAACATTTCTCTTGATAGATTATTATGTGTCATTACTCTGATGGGCTTTTTCATTGTGTTGTTGACAAAAAAGGGGCAAATGTCTTATCGAGGCACTGAATTTTAAATGTGAGTGGGATAAGTAGAATGTTTTTTATCATGAAGGAACTCTAACTGTAAGCCTGGGTCTGTTTTGGTTCTCTTCAGTGGAAGCTAGGACATGACTAATTGCTCAGGCCCCAATCAGTGTAGATTTAGTTTGTCTCTAATTGCTGTTCAAGTTTGGATGAACCCCTGTACTGAGGTCTAATTATCTTTCACTGTCGGCAAAATGGGACCGAAGTGTTCTGAAATGTTGTACCTCGCTCAATAACAAACTCACCGCTCTCGCTCAGCCCTCGATAAAATCCTCTCCTTGGATCCTGATCAGAGCTTCTGCTTTGTACCAAAGGTCTAGTTTGGGGCTTTCAATCAAAATCATCTGCTGGTACAGGCCTTCTGCTCAGATATCCCTCCAGTTGGCAGGAGAGAGCATGTGCATGTGGTTCAGCTAAACCCCAGGCTTTAGTGCAGTTGCTGAATGATAAGGTTGGGCCATAGAAAAACAAGCCCTCCAACCAAACAGCTCTGTGACCAGTCATACTGGATGTGAACCCCAGCATTCATCCGAGGTAAGACTACAGTGCTTTGTTTATGGTCACACGTAAGGGCAGGGTATTGTTTTTAGAGCCAATGTACTTCATGGAACTGGCTCATTTACTCACTCAGTCTTGGTAATGTAATGAACTGAGGAAAGTGGATTCAGTATCGGTAAAATATTTACTGTATTCATTTAGTCACAATTGGTTTAGTTTCATTTAGTCACAATCGGTCTAGCAAACTGGTATAACATAAAAGACCCAGATTCAAAATCCACAAGGCTCTCAAAGTCAGACAGGATCAGATGTCAACATGGAGGTTAGACAAAAAAATGTGATTAGTTGCTTTCTAGGCAAGGCACAGTAAAAACCATAAACAGCAGTATCAAGGCAAAAGGCATGGGTCAAAAATCAAAGAATGTCAGGACGAAGAAAAGAACCAATAATATAGAAGACAAAGGACTCGGTATACCAGAAAGTCAATGCTTTATAAAGTGTACTACCAAACACAGTCCTTAAATAGTGCTAAATATAGAAAATACTCAGTTAACACAATTCTCAAAGACTAGCTTCACTATTGGTTTGGAGGGTGAACAGCAGTGCTGAAGTGTCCCAGAGCCACCCTCCTAGGCACAGCTCCCAGAGTGCTACTTTGGCATGGAGTATCAGGAACAATGGCCAACAGTTAGCCCAGTGTAGCGTGGAGGATGAACCTAATCGCGGAGTAGCACGAAAGAGTAGGTAGCCCGCACACTTTGCTCTGAGAACGCTCTCTGAATAGAGGAGACACACAAGTCAAAGACAACCGGAGAAGTCACGGTCCTCAAGAGATGAGGCTGTTGTGGTGACGGGTGAAGCCTCAGTGACACCACATGACGAGCACATGAGCATCAAAACTGGACCACGAAAGCAATGGAAGATGTCACATGTCATGGTGCTGGTCCCGATGGAAGTCAGAGATCAAGGACTGGTCCTGAACATCTCAAGCCAGAACCCAGTACTGTTCCCAGGATCATACTCTTCCCAGTCCACTAAGTACTGTAGGCCATCACGTCTCTAGGAGTTTCGGATAGCCTTCACTCGATAAGCCAGCATCCCATTCACTGCCATGGGAGGAGGAGGCTTGGGGCAAACGTGTAAAAAGTTATTTTAGTTGACCATAAGCTTCTTTTGCTTCGTACATCTACCGTAGTTTGTGGGGGGTGCCCTTTAGCAGAGATGTGATTGGATGACTTTTTTAATAAAGCGTCGCTAACAATTAGCAAACCTTAAAAAAAAAACCTTTGTAGTATGCATTTCACCTTTATTACTGTCAATCATCTCATGACTTTCTTCACTGTGTATTTTTAGATTTGTGTCCTGGTAGTGGTCATATTCCCTGAGTAAGTTAAGCACTCCGAGATCTTCAGGTTTTTTACTAGCTAGGTTTTAACTTAAACTCAATTAAGTCCAGTTTATTACTAACAAGGATTTTATGCATTGTTGCATTTATTGTCTTCATTTCTCTATCAGAGGAAATTGTCGGCATTGGTGGAATTCCCAGCAAGTCTGATGAGTCTCTCAAAGAAAACTATGAGCGGGACACCACGGAGGAGCACTAACATGGATCGCTGAAAAGCCCCATTATCCACAGAAAGGACATGCAATGCAGCACACAATACCATCTTTCTAAGAAGCCATTACAGAACCTTCTGGGAGCAGAGATTATCGCTGTACGTAAAGCTTTGCCAAAGCTAGACTCTATAATTATTAATTATCATCCCAAGCATTTGGCGAAAGGGTGCGGCATATTTCTGGGAAATATGTTGTTCTGGGAAGGCAAAGTAAAAAAAAAGAAAGAAACTTGACAGCTTGCGGCCTTTTTATTTTCGTTTTCCGGTTTTGCAAGTGCTGAGAAATGTGTTTCTACAAGAAAAGCAGCAAAGGTGAAAGTACACAGTATAGTCAAACTCAAAGCATGATTGCATCTGGAAGGGCTTATTTACCCAAAATAATCTGTAACAGTAGTAACCCTAGCACACTTGCATTAATTGTCTAGCTTATAGGATTGCTGAATTTAAATGCCCACCAAATACTACAAGCAAGCTGGAGAAACACATTTGTATCTGAAAAACAGATAAGGAAAAAGCCAGTTTTCTGATTTGACCTAGAACAGTGGCGGTCGATTTAGGACTGCCTTTCCCACATTAACATGCATCTTTCTGTGTTTCCTAAGAGCTTGAATGCTGGCGCTACTTGCTTTGTAGGAGGAAAGCATCAGTTCATTTCTTCTTGTGGAAGGTACTCCGTCTATCCACCATTGTTGTTTCACTCCTGTTTGACATGTTGAAAGTCCTTGGCCTGAAAAACAAACTGAAAACCACCCCTCCCAACTGAGCCACGATACCGAAACCACGGTCAAGAACCAACACAAAAGTTCTGAAAAAATTCATAATTGCCTTGTTTAGAGTGATTGTGAAAGAGCCTAAAAAGCCTTTCAGCTAGAAAGATTTTCTCTGGAAATGACAGGAAAGGTATTGATGGAATATGTGAAGGCTCTGTGCCACTGCGGTGCAGAAGAGGAGGGGAAAGAAAGCTCTTCAGCTTCGATTAAAGTTTTTTTTTTTGTGTGTCTGCAGTAAGCACCTTTATTGGAATTAAGCAGAAGAGATGTTTTGTTGTTTATTATACTCCAACTCTGATAATGGTTGTCTCTGCGCTGCTTCAGTTAATGTTTTAATCAATTATTGATTCTCTTGTTTCTTTGCATCTTCAGCTTCTATACAAATGCTACAAATGCTACATGCATATAAATAAACGAGTCTGATTGCCTAATATAAGTTTACCAAGTTTACCAAGGAGTGTTTTAGAGTGTCTACTATGTAAAGATATGACGTATGAGTAGAAAGAACTGTATTAGTTTTAATTATTAAGTTTGAGTGGATTTAGCTTACGTTTTTGAAGAGGGTACTTGGGCAGCACAGATATACAACCCCGTCAGAATGCCCATGTCCACCACCGAAAGGGCCTTCAATGGGCACGTGAGCATGGCAGAACATGCTCTGTTGTGATTAATCACTTTCTCTTTTGCGTTGGGTGGGTGGCCGTGTGTGTGCTTACATATTATTGCCAGAAACCACTACAGGCTGACGAATGTATATATAAAAATAAAATTCTTGGCCTCAGTACAAGGAGTTTGCTATCACAAAGAAATGTGATTCTGTTCTTGAAATGATTGGTGGGTGTTATTTGGTGCCAGTAAGAAATCAACCTACACAGAAATGCTTCGGAGCGCTGTGGATGCCAAATAAGTTAAGCAGGCAAATCAAGAAGAAAAGTAGAAAGGTTAAAGAGATGTTTCCCCAGATCCCAAGACTGGTTAGATAAAAGCACTTGAACATTGTATAAAAATCCTTCTAACTAGATGTGAAGCATTCACAATGTATATTTAAGACAGAAACTGTGGTTACTTTCTGCTACTTAAAGTGTGGCAGTAAGTTGCTTGGGTGCTTACAGTGGTTGACGTTTGAAGAGCATGACTCGGAGAGATAGTCGTCACATTAGTACCAAGTGCTCGTTAGTGCTGACAGCTTTTTGCATCAACAACATATTCCATGATTTTATGCTTGCGCCTACTTCTGCTCTTGAGGTGTGAGGAGAGGGGGACGAAGCGCTCCAGAAGCAGCCAGAGGAAACTGGCCAATTTCACAGCGCTTTGCCCCCAGCTGATGCAAGAGCGCGGTGAAGAGAGATTGCGGGCATGGGGTTGGATTGTTTAATAGCCTTAAACTACCCAGCCGTAGATAGGCTAGATAACAGAGCGGATGTGCGGCCATACCGGTGTGCTGGAGTGTGCTGCAGTGGTCTCAGATAACTTGCTACACTGATGCTGTTGGGCAGATATTCTCCATCAGTCTGCTGAAGGCCAGATTTCTTCAAACATTTGAGAAGCAGAGCTACACAATGTGATTGCGATTTAAATTTCTGCTCACGTTTCACAAATCTTGAGTAAAAGCCTTTAATTGTAGTGATGTGTGAGGATCTCATACCTTCCAGAATCCATAATGTTAGTCAAAAGAGAGCCGGCCAATCTTGAACTTTTTTTGAGATATTTTGCAAAGTATTGTGCGATTGCAGTATGTAGCAATATAACTACTTTTGTGGCTCATGTTTATGTAATGCAGACCAATCAAGAGTCTTATTTGCTTCCAGTGTGGCCAGTTCAGAGCCTAGAGAAGTAGCACAGCGAGTGGTTCTTGGCAAGGGTACACTAGTTCTGTTTCAGGCTGCTGCTTCCGGCTCCCATTTGTTACATGGGAGCGGGGTGGGGGTGCTGGTGTGGGATGGTAGGTAGCCGGCATGAGGGAGGGGAACCTGCCCTCCCCTCTCCTTCCCTCAATTTGGCTGGACTTCCATGGCTCCACATAAAAGGCTTGGTTTGACCGGGGGAGATGGCAGCTGGCGGCCCTAGACAAAAGGAGCCTTTCTATCTCCCCTCTGACTCCCTTTCAGCTGTTCCTTTTGTGCGCCAGGACTCCGGCCTGCTCGGGAATCGAATCCGTTGTGGAGTGCCACGGAGAAGATGGAATCCGGTTGCCTCAGCTTTGGGAGGGAGAGAGGCAAAAACGCCCTGCTCAAGGACAGAGGCCGAGGACTGAATAGATACCACTTCCAGAACCTGCCCAGAATGCACCTGACACCCCGTGTCTCTCCATGCATTTTGTCTGCTTTTGGCCAGTAAATCCTTCCTCGCATCCATTCAGACCTGCAGCTGCTCAATAGCCCAGCCATTTGTTTCAATAGGCTTTTGTTGAACAGGTTGCTGTTCAGTTCACACGGCAACCTACACATTCTAGAGATATCCGTGGCAATGAGAGCTTATCTCATATTTGTTGAGCCTTTCTCTCTTTGATAAGGCCAAGAACTATGGTCAGCCTATGATGACCTTCATCTTGTTATGAAAAGTGAGCTATCCCAGCACAGCCCCACCCATCCTTTCCTTTTTTTCCCCAGTTCAAGATCACCTTTTTCAGCTTTTTTTCCCAGTTTGGTTGTCATTTGCTTCCATTTACCGCAATTTCTAATTGGGGTTTTAAGTTTAAATGGAATTTACAGGCACACATGCTGCAATCAAGCCAACACAGCACAGTATGACTGCATTCTAATAAGCTCTCTCTCCATCGCCTGAAATCAGTCACTGCTCAGAATTCTCAGCGTTCTGCTGCAGTCCTCAAAAGTCATTTATTTCATCAGGCTCTCAGCAGTAGGATCCTCAGGCTGTGGGCTGAGAGTGAAGGACTTGAATCATAAGAGTGCCAGCATCCTTGATAATCATGACTTAAGGAAGACATTGCTCTCTCTTTCCCTCTCTCTCATCCCTTTTCTCTCCCGTCATCCTTGTTCTCCCCGTTTGTGATAGCTCCCAATATATTCGTGCTATAATTTTCTCTCTCTTGCTCTCTGGTCTTGTTCCCTTCGCTGTCTCGATTCCTCCCCGTGGAGCAGCAGCCAGGCCAGCAGGAAATAGGAACGAATCAACAGTTATGATTGGGCGCCAGGATATTTCATTTATAGCCTCCTCCATTATTCCATTTCTTTCGTTTGGCTGCTGCACATGCCTAATCAATCTAATCTCTTCTCTGAGCTATACTTCCTGTTCTGGCCATGAGCTAGACCCTGCAATTTACGATGCACCATGTCTCAATGTGGCAGGGCACTTAGGGTGCCTGAAAAACCTTGTCACCTACACAGCATGAAAGTTAAAGGGTATTGGCCTGAGGTCATTGACAAAAGAGTTTCACAATGTTCTGCAATTAATTGAGCGAATAAGGACTGCTGCGATTAATAGGTTGGGATAACTTTGCCTTAATTGGGGCGGAATCAGAAGCCCTGATTGGTTGGGGGAGGGCAGAAGAGAGTTGCAGTAGAGAGAGACACCTTCCCATGAGCACACCAGTATTACCTCATTTTTCAGTCGTGTCCATGTTGTGCCACAGGGCATCCACTGTTCCGGAGAGCTTTCAGTTTTGATGAGTGAAAATGCTGTTGATCTCAGCAAGCACATCTCTGTAGCAAATGTTTCCTGTTAAACCAGCATCTTTATCAGGTGCTTTCCTCCTACTCTTCCCTTTAGATACATCACTTCCCAGATTTTCCATTCGAGTGTTTGTGCCTTTAGTAGGGATGGTTAATGCCACTAAACTCTGAGCAATGTGCCGTAAAAAGAGATACACAGATGAGGACATTGAGCAGCACGGCTGAAAAACACTATAGTGGCACCATACGATAATAATAATCCGTATTATTTTGTAGCATGTATAACGTTTAATTGTGTGATTGTGCTACAGTAATTATCACACACTGTATTGTTATATATCCAAGCCTTTCACATGCTGCACAGCACAACATATAATTATGCAGGGTCAATTTTACTTTGTAGGATTCTTGGCACTGTTAGGGTGCAAACTCATTAATGAGCAGCTGATGCTAGTGATGATGAGCTTGCACCAGTATCAGTAATATCCCAGCCTATTTGCGAGAAACAAATGGCACGGTCCGTTCTCTGCTCTGTCCTTTAGCCTCAGCGGCAGAGCTGTGAAACTCGATCTCCTCGCCTCCATCCTCACCTTTAGAGATCTGCGTCCTGCTAAACAATGCGCTGCTGTAATGCTGGGTGCACATGGACTGAGGAGCTCTGCCTCCAAATGTGCAGGCTCTGAATTATTGAGTCCTCCCAATAACAGGTTAGTTTGTCGGCCTGTGGATATTGCTTTGTGTGAGATTTACATTGCCGTGCCCTGGGGAGGGGAGTTTTGGTGAGTAAGTGAAACTTGAGTGTCTCAAATTGATGGAGAGCATGGGTGGCAGTTCTCTCCAGTGCCATGCAAACTCACTGCCTGCTTTTAACTGGGTAAGAAAATGGCCACTCTAGCGTGTCCAAGCTTTCTATTTTAGGAAGTAGCCGTGCAGATTGGCATCCCAGTGTGTCTCATATCCTCTTAGGCCCACCGCACACTGGAGGATAATGGAGGTCTTGGAAGTGTATGGCATGTCACACTGCATGAGATGATGGCAATAAAATCGACAGCAAATTAAGTAGTGGACTGTGCAATAACGTTTATGTTCTCTGACAAAGGATCTCTTACAGCAGGCCAGGAAGACAATATTCTGCTTAGGACATCCATCAGTAGCACCCACTTGTGGTCAGTGTGGCTCGTGCGTCACTACATACTGTGCTCCTGCTGGTAGCTTTTTACACTTTTGGTCCAAAGCAGTGAATCAGCTCCCAGTGATGATGCTGATTTATTCAGATGACAATAAATGAATTAGGCCACATGCTTGACCGATACCTTACTAATCAAGTTCAGAAGGTCATTTAGTGACAATATTTTATTTAGAGTCCCCATGATTTTTTTTTTACTTTCGCAAGTGCCATAAATTAAATCAGTTGCTATCCCAGCAACATTTTTCTTCTGCTTCATGGTGCTGGCATCTTCATACACAACCGCAACTGAGTTCCAGATATCCGAGCTTTGCGCAAAATTTTCCTTTAGCAAAATGGAAGGCTGACTAAAAGTCTGAACTAGAAGTCATTTTCAAAAGTGATTCAACATTGACACTGAAATTTGGTCTAAGACTAGTCTTAATCCAGCCCCAGGTGTTCTAAGAGTGTCTATATATAACAATTGTGTAATCGTTCATCTTCTGATTATTTATATTCCGTTACTATTACTAGCACACTGTAACACAGGTGCTAGTAATTCAAAATAATAACTTTGCAGGAAAAGAAATTCATTGCATATTTTCATGTTAAAGAGCTTTTTCTACTAATTCTGGACCTTTTCTTATGGCCCATGGAATGAAAATCATTGAAATGGGGATGCAAAAATTGAGAGACAACAAAATGCTATGCCTCGTGCCACACTGTTACTTTAAGAAACCTTCACACTTTGTGCTTGCTGCATCTTGGCTTCTTTAGACTTCTTTTGCCTCCTTTTCTTTGATGTCAATAATATCCAGTATTCTTTCTGTGCGACAAGCAGTTTCTCTTTTTAAGATGTGTTCAGATTACACCTTTTTAAATGGTAGGCTTGCTGCCAGAGGCGTGACCACGGGGGGGGGCTGGGGTGGGCACTCCCCCCCCAGAGACAAGCCGTGCCCACCCTGCAAAATGCTCTGTCCACTGAAACCTCAGGAGAAAAAAAAACATTTGGTTTTCAAAACTGAGCTGCTGTCTAATTGGTCCATTTGAGTTGGGGGCGTATCCCTCAGTGCATCCTTCACTAGACAGCAGCCGTGCTGCTGCTCTCTCCGTTCACTTCGCCACGCATTTTGCAGCATGTTTTGTGAACAATACTGTACAATACTCAAAATTTGCGGGGGTTACGTTCCAAAAACACCCGTGAATTTAAAAAAAACATGAATTTTTTATGTGGTATAAAATGCCTATTTTTATAGGTATTTTATGTAGACTGTACTGTAATTCATGCACGCGTGTTTCCTTTGGTATGCGCTGTCGTTTTCTTTGATGTAAGCAGATAAATACAGTAAAAATTTAATTTAATTAACAGTATTAAAAATACAGTAAAAATAGTTATATTTTATATGGAGATTTGGCTGAATTTACGTTAATGTTTAAAGAATTTCCTCCGAGATCAGAAAAGTTTTTAGATTCTGATTCTGAATATTTGTTACAAAATTGGTGAATTATATTGTTCTTAATGATTTACAGGGTTCCCACGTGTCCTTGAAATCCTTGAAAGTTTGTGAGACCTCGGGCCACGCCCCCACAGACACACCTGTTTAAACTGAACTGTATAGCCAAAAGGATTGGAAAACAGGCATCATGCAAGACTATATGGTCAAAAGTATTGGGACAGAGCTGTTTCTGGGTGGTTGCTAAGATTTAGGAGATGGTTTTAGGAGATCTTGACAGCAGGCCCATTTCAAAATTTCTTCAGGCCATAGCTACGAGACTCTGTAGTCGACCTCAGGCTTCATCAAGAAGAAGGGGGCCAAGAAGGGTCAGACGACTGCTGCGCTGGAGCAAGCACACTTTGCATTTTCTCTGCGGAAATGCAGTCTAGTTTTAACTAAAATTCCATAAAACAATACTGTACATCCTTAATGTATGTAGCGTGGACATTTCCATGCATTGTGGACAGGGCTGGACTGGGACCAATAATCTTACCGGG
>JBBPCY010000013.1:18015442-18036445 GCA_037974405.1 Brachyalestes nurse
TTGAGCTGGTGTCGCACGCAGGTCTCCCGTAGATGACGTCACGCGTGCGCCTGTCAGTCAGACATCTGCCTGCCGCTAACAGGTTACTGTGAACTTGATTTTATTAGTATAATTTTAAAATTATAACGTGTTAGATTACTGTGTTACTAAAAAAATAATCAAATTACAGTAACGCGTTACTGCCCAACACTGCTTGCTGATATCAGTTCATGAATGGACTCTTACCACCTGAAATGTATTGCCTGTTCCCTACCCTCCTGCAATTCGCCCATGTAACTCCCCTGCTGAAATCACTCCACTGAATTCTTGTGGAGGCCAGAATCAGGTAGAAAGTTCTAGGTTGACCTACACACCTGCACCATCTTAGCTCTTCTGAACTTCTGTCACTCCTTTGGTCCCATGGCTTTAGTGTCTTGGCACCTCAGTGGTGGAGTCCTGAGATTTGAGCCCACACCCTTCTGGTCACAGGGTCAACTCCCTAACCACTTGGCCACCAGCTGCCCTCAAGCGAGTCTTTAACTGGTGTTAAAAGCACATATTTAAACATCCTACCCCAGAAGTGATTTAAACAGCTGAAAGGCTTGAGTGTTGAGTGCTGATGTTACAGCAAGCTGTCAGAGGTTGGTCACATAGTGTTGGTTAGCTGTTTAATAGTAGTGTTGATTTCCATAAAAGACAGCCTATTTAAAGTTTCACAAGGGGCAGATCTGCAGTTGTGAAAGTTCAGGTCAAGCCTTTCAGAAGGGGCCAGTGGAGTTATTGACTAGGGCAATCTACTGGTGTGTGTGTGTGTGTGTGTGTGTGTGTGTGTGTGTGTGTGTGTGTGTGTGTGTGTGTTAGCGAGAGAGAAAAAGACAAAAAATTACAAAGTCAGCACCATACTCATTCAGGAGTGGCTCGGTTCAGCTTGATATTCCCTCTCTCTCTCTTCCTCTCAGACACAAACACACTCTTCCCCTCTCTTTTTCTCTCTCCATCTCTCTCTTTTTTCTCCAACTCCACATTCTCTGGCCATGAAGACATGAAGCAGTACTAATGATTCCAATTCCCTCCGACTGCATGGGTCTAATGCAATTAACTGAACTTGTAGAGAGGGAGGGAGAGAAAGTGGGTCTGGAGAAATTCACCCTTAATCCAATCAGAGAGGGAGAGAGAGAGAGAGAGGAAAGAGATTGTGTGTATGTATGTGTGCTGGACCAGAATGAATATCCAGTCAACAGTTTTAATTATAACCCTCACTATACAGAGGAAATCTTTCCTAATCACAGCTCGTCTCATCAGCTAAATGAGTTACCTTGAGTTATTCCAGCAGCCCTTAAATAATGCAGTCATGCTCAGTGTGGACATTAAATAATTGCCAGTTTGTCGTTTTCCTCCTTTCACCACCTTTTGGTCACATCTCTCATGAAACACAGGTGTGTTTTTGTGTGTGTGCACGTGCACTATACGGCTCCACTGTTTGAACTCAGTGTAGAGCTGCTGAGTTAGCAGGTGGCCACTAATGGAGAAGTCCAACAAAGGCCACTGATTTATCAGAATTTCTGCATAAGTAAAGTATTAAGATGTGATTTTTTTCAGAGTGCCTTGTGATACATTCCATTCAAGAGGAACCTATAAAGTCACTGTGTTCACTGTGTTTTTGAAGAGAACCAGACCTCCACAGTGTTTAATGCCTCTAAATGCTCCCTCACAGAAGGAGATTACATAGAATGGTTATGAATACACTGCCTGATGCCTGAGACATCGATTTATGATAATGAATGTTCTAGCCTAAAACATATTTTTCAAAAATCCATTTTTGCTAAGTTTCATAAGACAAACCCAAAGAAAATGTACTTGTAGAGATGTATTTTACCATTGCCAACTTTATAAACACTACTGAAGTATACATCAATGTTAATTATAATTTGTATAAAACATTTCATACAAGAAATGCAGTTCAAAGTGCTTTACAGAAGAGACATGCATCGAGTAACCCCATGAGGACAGTAGCAGGAGAGCTTACTGTTAGCAAGAAAACTCATTGCTAGGAGGGATTGGCCTTTTAACCAAGTTTCAATACAATATTGTACATTGTGTTCTGTAGCAGTTTTTAACGTAAACGTAAAAACTAAACTCTGACTTCTGCAGCTACAATGATGTTTGTGTGTGTGGTTTGCTGGTCAGGTTCACTCTGAGCAGTCTAGCTGATTGCTAATCAGCAGCTGCAGGTGTTTGGAATTTGAGCCAAATGCTAATTAGCATCATGAGCACAGTTGATGCGCGTTTTTGCTTTGAATTGCTGCTCATTTTGGACATTCAAGGCTGGAGCAGCTCCAGCTCAACATCAAATGCCACTGAACTCCCCCCAACACACACACAGAGGACAGCTGTGCTGACCATTCAGAATTTCTCTGCCGGTTTAACATTTACTATATTTATCTGCGTTTTTACTAATCACTCTCTCTTCCCTGTTTCTTTCTCTAATACTCAGTCTCTCTTTCTAACGCTCTCTTTCTCCTTGTCTCTCTCTCTCTCTCTTTCTCAGTCTCTCTGTCTTGGTCTCGATCTCTGTCTGTCTTTGCTCCCCCCTTGCCTTTTCATCATAATCTCCAGTGCTGCTCCTGTGAAATCTCCAAAGTTTCTGGGTCAAGAATACACACAGAGATTAATAACAAACCCTCATGCTGAATAATTTATGGCAAAGGACTCGGTCGTGTTTTATTAGGAGGGACAAAGCCTCTCGCACAAACGGTCCTCACATATCTCTGAGGGATTTTCATCTGATCAAATGGTTTAAGATATACATCCATTGTTTAGTGAAGATGCAATGTGACGATCACATGACGAATAGACGATGCGCTCTAATGCCAAAACAAGGAGCTGGGCCAGCAGATTAGAGCAGCGGAGGCTGTCCCAGCAATCTTCACACACTCTCAGCTTTGCTTATTCAGGCAAATTGAACTGTAGAAGAGTGGAAGAGTTTTGCATTGGTCAACCTTTCCATACGGAAGAGTCAGCTCTATTTAGCTAGTTTTGATTCTTTTCATTTCACTTGTTTGTTTGTATGTGTGTGTGTGTGTGTGTGTGTGTGTGTGTGTGTGTGTGTGTGTGTTTTTGGGTGTTAATGGGGTTTTGATAAGGGACAGGTGATCTTTGTGTACTGTTTGTCATCACAGAACACTATGGCACAAAATTATGATGCTGAGCTTGACTGCATCCATTAAACACAAGTCCAGAGATCCACTAGCTGTTTTCTGCTCCTTATTTTCAGACTATAAATGCAAACGTCCTCGCTCTTCAGTGCTGTATTTTCTCTTCAAAATTGTTTTGTTTTGTCTGTTTTTTTCTTTATTTATGTGTTTGCTTGTTTCTCTCTATTTGTATCTCTCTTTCTTTCTTTCTTTCTTTCTTTCTGTCTGTCTGTCTGTCTGTCTGTCTTGCCATTTATATTTTTTGTTTATTTCTATTTCTGTCTCTCAGGATCACTCTGAATGGTATGAAGGTGTCGCGGCCGGATGTGCGGATTGGCCGGTACAGGATGATAAAGCATGAAAGAGACAAGCACAATGAACCAAACCCCCAGAGGTGAGCCCCTCCTACATTATAAACACTTAAATACTTAAATACTTACTGCAAACACCCTCTATGGTGCTGTGCTATAGAAACGTGCTGCACAAAATATTTTCTCTACTCTTATTTACTTCTTTCATTGCCTTCGCTTTGTGTGAACAGTGCCATTGTCCTTAGTGTAGATTGTCTGATGTGAAAAATTGCCTGAATCTAAACCCAAATTAAGGACATACTGGAATATATATATATAGAGAGTGAAGAGAGGGGCACCTTTTTAGGTCAAATAAATCACGCAGGTATGAAACACGACATGGTAAGGAAAACACATTTATGTTATCAAAAAGACATTTCTTTCAGAAGGACACCATTGAGCAGAGTTGGACAATGAAGGAAACTGCATCTTTTTAACCACTTGTTTCTGATTTCCAATTACCATAAATTACATTTAGGTTTTTAATCATATCTGTCTATGTAAGGCCTTGTTCTTGACTATTTTATTTATATTTACTCATATTGTGTGACTTCTGTAGGCCTACAGATAACTTTTTTTGTTTTTTTGGGCATATTTTTCTCTTGCAGCCAAAAATGAGGTGTCGTGAACTTTCTGGGTGGTGAATATTTTGGTACATGTTTTAGTGTGTCCCTAGTGACAGTCGGACAGAATGAGCTCTGTGTGAAAACTAGAATCCTGTGATTGAGATCGAATCCCAGTGGTGCCATTGTGCCGTCTCTGACCCGGAGACCAAAGAAACGTAATTGGGTGCATTCAAGAATGGAGGAATTATTGATTGCCTTCCTCGGTTCTGTTTGGTCACATGATGAGCGTCTAAACATGTCTGGTTGAAGGAAAAAGATGAAGCACAAGCTTCACAGTTTTCTCTGGGGCTCTTGCAGGTTGTTAGCACTGCCATTTAATATGTGAGCGGAGATGCACATGGATTGTGCGTTAGAGACAACCAAATTGGTGGAAAATAATACAAAAGTACAAAGGCATTTTAAATAAAGAATGGCTCCTTTGTAAAAGCAGCTTGTGTGAGTCACACAGCATGCTAGAGAGTAGCAGCATCCTCATGTGAACTGGCATTCAACTTTTCCTTTTAAACTCCCCAAGTGGAGTTAGAGTGTCTCTGTGGACTTGATTATATGCATTTTGTATGCGTTAGGTTAAGAATTCATTCTCAGTGTGAATGTCAGTATCAATATTGGTATATAATGGATGTGATCCAGTCAGTGCATCCAATCCAACAAGGATAGACTGTGGGCCCCAGTTAGTCATGTAACTGCTGAAATCCGACAGTGACTGTATTATTAGCGTATGTGTAAACGCAGTGAGAAGCCGGTTGATCTTACATCAGCAAAGAGAGCTGGAAACTATGTTCACCATGTAGATATAATAACATTTTCATGTTTGTATTTTTATTTCCTTTAAAAAATGAATGATCAATCAGTGTTTGCTCTAGATTTTTTTCAGCCAGCTGGTATACTCTTCAAAGCAACCAGCGTGATTGTGCAGATGGGGTATCAGCAAACACCTGCAGGGCCAGAGTAGTGTCACCATGCAGAATTATTATACATTTGTTTTATTACACATTATTTTATCTATACATAATTATTTTCCTTTTTTTTGTTTATTGTCATATTTATTGTCAGTTAATTTATATTAGAAGAGCAAACGAGTGACTGGATGCTTTAAAATTCAAACTGGGCCAAAGAATAATTCTATTAAATGTATTGCACCAGTGTTAATAGCTCCAACAATCCTAAATGTTGTTTGGACTGCCAGGTCTACAAGAAAGCCCATATCGATCTTCTCTTGTTCGGTAGGGCTTGAAGAATGTTTGCTCGTCTCACTACACCATATTTCAGTACAGTAAATTCCCGCTTGACGCGGGGGTTACGTTCCAAGAGCACCCACGTATAGTGAAAAACTGCAATGTTGTGATGTGGTAAAAAAAAAAAAAAGGCTAAAAATGAATAAAGAACCAGCACGAAAAAAAGCCAAAAAAAAATGCCGAAGATATCTCCAGTTTCCACTAACAATTATTAGTTCGGTTCTCAGAACAAATCTGCGAGAAAATGAAGCCGCGACTGCTGTATATCCAGCTCAAACTAATATTTCAATTCGTAGCAAAACACATTGTCCCTTTGAGGACCTAGAAAGTCTACTGTGATCAAACACTGAAAGATCACAAAATGTCCCCTTTGCCGCACACCACCACGTTACATTTTTATGTCAATGATCTGCACCAGACTGTCTGATCGAGAATTTTATTCACTGAGAATTTTACTTTGACCAAAACATATCACCTAAAAATCAAATGCTAGGAAGTAAATGATGACAGTTATATATATATGCATCTCATCCAAACAGATTTAATGATTAAACACTGTCAATTATCACTGAAAGTAACAAAAAACTTCTAGTGAAGCCCATTTTATGTTGGGTCAAATGTGAGCAAATAAGACCAAAACTATTAATTGGAATGAATCATTATGGAATTAATTCTGAATTGATTTAGTCATTTGACAGCCCTAATATAAAACAAAAAAGCCCACTCAGTGGCTTTTGGGCTGTTGGGTTGTGAAAGTGGAAGATGGATTGTTCTCAAGCCAAAGGAATGCAGCGAAAAGCAACACATTGCAAAACAATTCCAGCAGCTGACACTAGCAGTGAGAGAGGAACTTGCTCTTTATCAGCTGTAGATGAGGCTCAGAGTGAGAGAGCGAGACAGAAGAGCAGGACAGCCATTAAAAGTTGAGAACGGTCCTTTCTCTGGCATGAGCTCAAGCTCATCTCATCTCCAGCAGTGAGTGGATCTGAGTGAAGTGCTTTTTCTTTCTCTCTCTGTATCTCTCTCGCTCTCTGCTCTTTCAACATCTGCCATCCCCTTCTGTCTTTTCTTTTTTCTTTTTATTTAATTCCCTCTCTTTACCTCGATTACTCTATCTCTGCTCTGTCTTCTTTTGCCATCCCTACCACCTTTCCTTTTCTTTTTTTTCTTTGTTTTTTCATCAATTTCTTCTTTCTTTCTTTCTCTCGCTCTCTCTCTCTCACTCTCTCTCTCTCTCTCTCTCTTGCTCTCTCTCTCTCCCCCAAAGAAAGAATATGTGGATGGAAAGTGAGATATAGAAAAATGATGACTTTTTTCTCTCTCACTTTCCATCCATATATTCTTTCTTTGTCTCTCAATCTCCAGTTCTCTCAGCTCTGTCTTCCTGTTTGTCCTCCTTTTCTTCCTCTGTCCATTCTCTCTCGCTCTCTCTCTCTCTCTCTCTCTCTCTCTCTCTCTCTCTCTGTCCCCGCCTCCTTTTCTTCCTCTTACTCAGTCTTGCTCGGTCTTGGCTCTGTCTGTCTGTCTTTCCTTCTCCCCCTCCCCTCCTCCTCCCAATGACTGATTCAGATAATGGAGATAATGAGCTCTCCCCTCTGTTAGCTGCATGCTACATGCTACACAGTACATTCTCTGCACTGGAAGGAAGGTGGAGTGGTAGAAAGCTGGCCGTACTGACAGTAATGAACTCCATCCAGTGGTGCTGTCACAGGCAGGCGGTTTGTTTGGGTTCTGTCACGCTTCAGAATAATCCCCTACCTGCAGCCCCTCCCTCCATTCCCACGCATATGATCTCACACTCTCTCACACACTGGAGTTTTTTATAGGCTCCGGTTAACCCAGAGCTATTCTTTTGAGAACTGTTGGAAGAATGCACTAAAATCTGGGACGGCATGGCGTTTTTCCTTTTTATGCAAGCTATACGTTCTGAGCTCTGATAATACGGGTCTTTGTGCATTTAATTGCCAGCACTTTCATTTTCTCTAGACAAGTGTGACATGCTCTGCCTGATGCTAGCCTGTATTAGCCAAATGCCACCTTACAAATGAGCAGGACTGGCAATTACTTTAATTATGGCTCATCAGAGGTAATAGTCAATGGAAATTGCTCATCAAAGAGTGTAATCGTAATTTTCATTACGCTTCCACTTTGCATAACTGTATTGATGGTCAATTAAAGTGCTTTACCATTCTGCCGTTCTCACTCAGACAGTGGGTGATGAAATTCAGCCTTGCCTGCCGTTACATTTTGCCTGTTCTATATTTACAGCTACTGGATTGCATTCTGTTGCAGGGAGGACAGTATGTGTTAAAAACAGGACCTGAAGCTGGATTTATAGCCTAGCAGTAGGGCTGCATATTGGCAGGTACTGCAGTTTAACATGTAATATGAGTGACAACATGAGTTCCGTAGTCTAATATGATATATACAAATTCAGAGGAACATTTTCTGCAAGTTTTTAAAGGTAAATGCGTGGAATAACACTTCAAAAGGCAGCACAAAAGCTATAAATAAAGCTCTCACATAATATAATATAGCTATTTAAGTGTCCCTGAAATAGACTTATTCCGCTAATTGGTATCACTTAAAGGGCCTATATCATACATTTTCATGAATTTCGTTCACCCACTGAGGTCCACTTATGACTTCTATGTGGTTTTATATTCCATTTTTCATTTTTCCATTTTCCAGCCTCTCTTTATTCCTCAGAATTAGATGGACTGTCCTTATTACTGTTACAGTTAAGAATTATCTCTGCAAATGGCCACTGTTTTGCTGTTGGTGGGTATGCATAGGTTTTCCTGATGCCACGAAAATGGTCAGTTCAGAACAGGCTGTTTTGATTTCATTAATAGGCCATATAAACTGGCATGTGAACAATATGTTTACAGTGTTAAAATACAATAATAATCTTTTATTTTAAAAAGTGAGAGAACATTTTCCTATCATTTCCATTATTTTTCATAAAATTGGCCCTTTATGTTAGCCCTGGCCAAGTTACACTGGGTCTAGTTCAGCGGAGTACTACCTAAAGTTTATCTTTAATGTGAGTAGATCAACTTCCCATTCTCTGAATTTTCAAGTGCTTCTACAGAGTCAAACTGGCCTTCATATCATTTTGTCCTTTCAAGAAGTGTTATTTGTGTTGTATATGACAGGCCCTAGTTGGAGGATGAATAGGCTGTTCATGTGACACAGATGGCGATCCATAGTCTTAAGTGGGACTGCTTTTGGAGCTGTATTAGGGCCACTGTGTTAGACCCTATTCTCTCTAACGGATTTTTTCAACACTCTCTGTCTTCGTCAAGACTGAATAAACGCCTGATTCATTAATGACCATTAGCATCTTAAAGAGCAGAAAGAAAGAGAGAGAGAGAGAGAGATCCTTCTGCAATACATTGGCAAGTTTTTGGGGCGGGATTATTTCAGGATGGCTCATTGTATGTGATAAGAGGTTTAGTCTTCGCTAAAAAGCTTCTTGAAATTTTAGAAGGTTGAAGAGCCCTTAGAGGATGGCTGTCTATTTAAGTAGATAATGTTGATGGAGATTTTGCTGTTGGTTTAGGAGTGTGTAGTTGGCCTGCTGTTTGATAAGAAGTGTTAGAACCTTAGCTTTGCTCCTTCATAATAGTTTAATCATGAATACATTTTGAGCACAGTGCTTTATAGAGCAAACATGTTGTAGATTGCTAACATCTTAACAGTTCCAGAACAGAACCAAAACACACTTACTGTAAGCTAAGCTGTTTGCCACAAGCCTCGGAGAGCAATGCACTGCACCATTTTAGAAAGAGGTTTATATTATTGATATGAGTTCAAACTGCTAATGTTCCATCGCAATAAAAATAAATAGGCTACTGCATCAAACAAATGAACTGAACTGCTAGAATGCTGGAAGGTTCAGGATACATACATACATACATGCAAACATAAAGGATACATGATACATAAAGGAATTGAGTGATGTTGAAGAACTGTGTTTTTCATGATCAAGCATAAAATGAATGTCTGTTCACTAATAACAGACCACATATGTCTCTTCAGTACCAGTAGTTTGAGCCTTTGTGGCTAAATAATTTGTTACTACGGACTATAAAATTGCCTGTAAAATACATTGTTTTTAAGTATTTGTAATGTTTTCCTGTAAAACTTTTGAAAAGCAGCGTATGGTTTATTTAAAACTGAATCTGAGTGTGGGCCCAAACTTCTGCCTTGCAGTGTGTATGTGCATGTCACCAAGACGTGTGCTCAGTGTAGACACACTGAAGGCTTTGTGATGGTTGAACATTTACTTACTGTCAGGACAAGATTTTAAGAATAAGTCTGCAAATGATTCCAGGTAAGCTTGCGTCTAAACATCCAACCAACTCCTCGCCTGTTTTCAAACTGTCCTGGATTAGGTCCACTGAAAATGAATGACTTTGCGTGGAGCAATAAGCCTCTGTCTGCCCCCCTGAATGTGTTTAATGTAAGCGTCCACCTGAGGTTCTATCTGTCTCTGTGGTGCTGCGTGCTAGTGGTTCGTCCTTTAGATAAAATCCAGAGAGAGGGAGCTAGAGAGAAAGAGAGAAAAGAGGAGAGAAGGTGCTTACGTTCTCCAGGCATGACTGCTGTTTGCCCAGACGGTTGTTTCTCTTGATGAATGTTTACCCTCTCTACCACTCTGTCACTGCCACAGGCGCTTTTTGTTTGGTCACTTTAGCGAAAGAGCCGCAGCCTCGGTAATGAGATGCCACACTTGCCAGAGGAAGGCAGTGCACTATTCATCAACATTCCACTGATTAGTTAGCACTTCCGCACACTAGGCTTCATGAATATTAACTCCAGTCCAATATGAGCCCCCTCATACCCGCTAATGTCATTCAACCTGTGGACATAAATCACCGGCTTTGGACAGTCTAGCGGCACTAATAGGCTTTGCAGGCAAGCCCGATGATATGGAAGCTGATAGCTGAGAATAAATCATGCCCGGCTTCAGGAGGACTCATTTAACGGTGTTCCCTTTTGTTGTGGTGTCTACAGGAGGAGTTCAGGTTGTCGAGTTCCAGGTCAGTTAAGCAGAAAATCTTCAAGTAGATGTCGTTTTATAAGAACGTTTCTGGCATTGAATAATAGAGGGGCATAGGTACTGGTCCCCACTGTCAGTCCTGTCTAAAGGACTTAGTGGTTATGAGCTAGATTTACTAAGATTACTAAGAAGTGCACAAGACCTGCTGCATGTGCTAAATTTGTTTTGCACCTAATTTGCTAAAACCTCCCTTTGCAAGCTGGCTAATTTGAATGCCATAGAACCACTCAGAATGTGTCTTGACCAGCTGTAGAAATAATGAACACATTAGTATAGAAGAAGAGTCTCTGTTTCCACTGCTTGGCTTCTCGTTCCCCACACAAAAAAACACTATGTATTTTTTAATAGTAATTTTAACTCTCTATAGCCTAAAAATTACATGTGTACTTCTTGCAATGCCAGTGATAATCATTCTGCGTTCATTAAACTGATATTATACATAAAAAAAACAAAAACCCAACAATAAACGTGCAAATAAATTAATGAATGAATTCAACCAATTCTATACAGTTTAAATGTATTTGATAAAAAGAAGTATACAGTTTTTCACATAGGAAGAACCAATGCTCAGCTCAGGATAAAAGTCTGGGTGGAAAAAACAAGGACAATGATTAAAGGAAAACACCTAGAAAAGTGAGTAAATCTTGTATAGCATTCACTTATCAACATAACTCAATGTTACATTTTTTTTTTTCAGAAAAAATATGCTTAAAACGATGAATAATATACCCTGATCTCCGCTTTAAAAATATGAGGCATTCTGGGCATTCATTTGATAATAACAACAGAGTGCTTTACTTCTAGTGATGTTAGAATGTGCATCTCCATTCATTATTCTAGATACATCTAAAACATCTTTACAGCTTCATAGCTAATTATGGAATTCATTTGTAATAGTGTTATTTTATTGAAAACTTTTGTCGTTTTCAAGCTTTGCGCTTTCACTTTGCAAATGACGAAATGAAAAGAGCAGCTTGATTTTAATGAGAGATCTGAGGGATAGAAGTTCATTGATGGAGTTTTGTCATGTGCTATCGATGCAGCAGCTGTTCTTAATGCTGTGCTTTCTTCTCTTTGCAAAACACAGTTTTTCCAGTACGTCCATCCTTAGTAAATTGATCGAGTATGTTCATTTACATACCCTCTTATTTTTGGCCCATAACAGTCACGCTGATGATTTGGCTGTGGCTAGTTTTGCACGTGTAAGACGTGTTAGCACTACTTTAGTAAATTTGGCCCTAGGTCTGCTGAAGTGAAAGATGCTGGGTTCAGTTACAGGTCAGTACTCCGGGGAATGGAGTGTTAAGCAGATGTAGGTTCTGAGATCCCTGAGGACTGCTGTGGCGTTCTTGAGCAAAGCACTTAACCTCAAGCTATTCTGCGTGTGCTATCTGTTTGCTCTAGCCTTTCCCCATTTTCCTGACCGTGTCTGTAAATAAGTGGACTTTCACCGTACTTTCTTTGGAAAACTTTGCCTTGACGGTCATGTCTTTATGAGCACTAGTACAAATGGGCTAAAATGCTGCAACTTGGTGCTAAACTACCTCCCACTAGAAACATTTGACGAGATCCAGAGCTGAAAAGTTTGAAAAGTTGGTTGTGAACAGATCTATGGGTCTGAATGTAGGTCCAGTCCTTGAGATCACTCAGAGCTCAGTGAATATTTATGCTCCGTTCATGCTCCCAGCAAAACCACACCAGTTATTCCATGTCCTTGGTTGCTTGGCTCAGTTCTGTCGGAAGCTGGGATAAAGTATTTGAATCCCTCTCTGGACTGGGAAACACTTTTACAGGCCAGTGAACATTCTGTTCGAGGTTGCAGAAGAGGTAAGTAAGATTGTATAAGTAGATTGTATAACATCTTTTAAGCTTGAGATTTGATATGGTTTGTCATTTGTTATAAACCACTACTGTTCTGCTGTGCTCTGATTATCATCCAAATGATTCCTAGTCAAGTGATGCTTACACGTTTATTACTGTTGATCACTGGGTGTTGCAATGCAAACTGGAAGCTATGAGTTTTAATTAGTTGTAGTGTCCAAGGAGTAGGATAAGGATGAGAGACACTTTCAGCTCTAGGACTTCTAATGAGGGGCTCATGACCAGTACTTTGATTTGTTGTTGGCTGTTCCAGGTAGGTTATAAAAACAATTAAGGAAATAGAAATAAACAAAAAGAGCCTTTCATGGTGAATGAATGGAAAATTACCATTGCACAGAGACAGAATACATTTAATTTAGCTTGAGATGAAAATTGTTTTTAGTTTTTAACCACAGTGAAAAATGAAAAATGTTCTGAATGACTTGCATTAGCCAGCTTAGTGGTCAAGATCGCCAAAAGATCGACTTCAAGAGTGTTTTTTTTTCAAAGCAGTACGGGAAGAAATGTTTTATACACGTGTACACGTGTGTTTTTGTGTATTGTGCATATTTTATATGTGTATTTGATATAAGGCCAGTTCATTCCTAATCATAGAAATTGTTTGGATTGTAAACAAATGCTTTAACTTCGTGTCCTCTGAGAGGCAGGCCACTTTACTTACCAAACTACTGGACATGTGTGCTACTGACGTGCCAGTTAAACTCAGAGGAGAGAGCAAAGATTTTTCAAAGTCTGCTGCATAACAAGGCCATGTTCAATTGCCTTCAGATAGAGTTATTAGGGCAGCCCTTGCTAATAAGGAATGTGAGCTCCACAGTGAGATCATTTAGAGTTTGTTGGTGTCTAATGGATCCTAATGCATACACATTGCACTGTTCACCAAGTCTGTTTCATTGAAATATCTCCCCATTGGAATGAAACTACTCTCTTTCACACACATTCTGTTTCTGTCCTATCTTATTCTCTTTGTCTGACAAGGCCCTGGGCATAAGGCGCACTTCATTTGCATTCAGTGTGTCAGTGCGAGACTCCTCTCATTCTCTTAAGATCAGTGCTGGAGGACGCTACATGGAGTCAATGTATTTGATGTCCCGAGTAATAAGAAAGGCATCTTGTGAAAGCCATTGGCTGCTCTTTGAAGAAGAACCCATTGTTTCAAGGGAGATGTCTTGTTTCAGCCGTGCAGTTGGATTAGAAGATGAATGAAAACAGTTCAAAATTGTCCTGTGCTGCACCTGGGACTGCAGGGAAGGCTGGATCTATGGAGATGCTGAGGAAGGATCCACTGCTTTTTAGTTGTTTTGGCATTTCTGCCATCTGCTGGCCACAAGTGTAACAACAGTCAAAAAAATGCTAGCTGTCACTGTCAAAAAAGAATTACTCATAGGTTGCACTGACACCCAAAAGAAAGCAACATAGGAAATACACACTTACAGTTTATAGTGTTTGTCAGCATTTTATAGCTCCACTGGACTTGATGAAAGCCTGACATCTCTGTCATACTTTCCGTTTGTTTGAAGAACTTCCCAGACGTCCTTCACTGTCCACACAGCAGCCATAGTGGTCAGATTTTACTTCTATACACATTTTCCAGTATAACGCCACAAGACAGCCCAGACAAAAGAAATATAGTCCAGTTGGAGCAGAGTACATTTACATGCACCGGTCTTAAAGGAACGATAACAAAAGCAACCTGTTTTGATAGAGAGTCCAGAAATTTATTTTTGGCTGCCAGTGTAGTTCCACACTGTGGACACAGATGAGGCTCAAATCTGACTGCGTAGTATTTAACCGGAGACATGTTTCTAACACAGCTGATCTTTTTCTTTCCTTGTCTCTTCCAACAGGTTCAATAAAATCCAGAACACGAAGAACACCATGAGGAAGGATGGCATCAGCTCACTCACGTATCGCCTGGTCTCCATTAAAAAGTACCCCCTCTACACTAACATCTCTGTGGAGATTGGCAAACCCCCTCCCAGGCCCATCAAAGGATAGTTCATGTCGACGTCTCTCCAGCTCAGTAAATACACACACACACAAACTAACATGTGGACACACATGCTGGCCAGGGTCATCTGCCTCTAACAGCAGCAGTGACATGCTGAACAGGTTAGTTCTCAGGAATACACGAGGGCCCTCCCAGCCGCAAGCCTGATGTGGATCTATAATCGAAAATCCACACACAGATTTGGACTTCTCTGTGGAGAAGCAGGTGATATTTTGCTGAAGGGACTCACCTGTGGAGCACAGGAAGCCATATGGATGATGCCCTGCTCTGACAGACTTTCTGCTCCAAACTGGAGGACACTTTGAACAGTGTCTCTGGACCACAGTTTCAAGGAGATGCTCTTGAGGAGATTAGGGTGATCAAACTAAACCTCGCGAAAGGGGCACCCTGTTCACTTGATGTAAATCAACTGGAACCTACTGTACATTGCAGAAAATGAATGTCTTTTGTACCTGCAGTTACTGCAGTGTCCAACTCTTTCTCTTCATATCTCTGAAGCTGGATCTGATGAAGTCGCTTAATCGGTGCTTGAAGAAGGCTCTGTGGATCATCTTTCTTTTTTCTCTCTGGATTTCCCACCTTTTCTTATTTTGTATATTTTCTATTTTTTCCTGCTTAATGACTTTAACCAGGGAGTGACACACACACACCCGAAGAGAAACACTGCAGTTACAGAAAGTCGTCGTGAGGCTGCCGAGTGAAGTGCTCTAATTTCAGAAGTGTCCCCACTACCTGCTCTGCCTGGACCGCTGGGTCTTTGGTGTCTATACAAGCTCTGATGTTTTTTTCTTGGACAAAGCAGGAAAACGGGAACTCTTCGAAAGGAAAAAAATAAATAGCTCTTGACAGTCACATTTCCACACCTCCACATTTTTTATAGCTCATTCACTTATGCCTCAAATGATTATGTTCTCATGCTATCATACTTTGGACACAGCCAAAGGCACTTTGATCAACGAACGCCTGTACTGTTCAAGTCCACTCTTCTTGGCTGATAGTTAGATAATACCAGTTGGCCAACATATGAGTTTGAGGTCAAGCTCATTCCAGAGCCTGATTACCTAGTTTATCACTCACTGGAGGTAAAAATGGATTTGAATTGATTTGTATGATGTTGTTTTTTTGCTGTTATTTTGCAAGCCTACTGTATGTTTCTGTTTGACCTTTCGTTACCCCTCTTTTTCTGTTACTGCCTACAAACACCAAACTGATGCCTTCAGACTTTTTTATGAGGAGAAAAATAAGGGAATGCTGGATTTCTGTTTGGTTTTCTGTGTTAGATGAGATTTGGTCGTCTTTTTTTCATGCCAATCGCACAATTCAGCCTTGAGGAGGAGGTCACTGCTGATGTCCTGGCCACTCTCCCATCCCTTCGAAAAAAAGCCTTTTTTTAAAAAGCGAGTGCATTTCTTTTTTTTCTCTCCCTTCTTTTCCAGCTGTACTTTCTACCTTCGACTCTTTGCCATGGCTCTCTGTGTCAGTTGCCTCTCCATTTGTGCATTACTACTTCTTTTTTGTGCTCCATTTACACTGGAAAGACCCAAAACCACTTACTTATTTCATCAAATTTGGCAATTTCCTGACTCTATCTGGAACACTATGTACTATCTGAATGGCCTTACCAATGCAAAAACTTATTTACTCTAGAGTAGACGTTTCCTATAGACCGTGGACATACTATCGTCATACATATATTCAAAGGCTGCTGAGGTCTATTCAGTATACAAGTGTATAGTATAGTACAATAAAGCTCATATCTACCGTTGTGCAAAGGTAGTAGACGTGCAGTTTGTGACAGTACTGTTCACATGCCACAAGCTCATGTAGTGCAGTATACCAAATATAGAACAGTGAGCATACAACAAAAAATATATCATAATATGAGCAAGTACAATGGTATGTGAGTACAACAGTAGAAAGTAATGGAGAAAAAAATTATATTCATTTTAATCATACACATTATACTCAAGAATCTGAGAGTATGACAGATCTTCAGCCTCAATTTTTAGCTGATTGTTTTTCAACCTAATCTTTAGACAGTAACCCTTACATCAGAAACTATTGGGCAGGTAAACATTTGTGCAAAATTTTATTATAGTTTTATTATTAATTTTAGTTTTCCTTTCATGGTGTGGTCGGACTTTTCAAAGAGCTTTGTCGGTCTCACTCGAGAGCCCAGTGGCGTTTGTTTCTAATTGAAATGATACGGCCAGACATTTCAAATGCTGATTCGTGGAATTCAGCAGCTGCCCACTGACTTTTATAAATGGCTTTTATTTTATAATAACTATTATAAGTGAGTTTCGAGTCCATAGGCTTTATTTTCTTTTCTACGTGCAGGGAAATGTGCTGAAATTATTATCAGTGGTAACTGACTCTACCCTAGAAATGAGGGAGATGGGGATTAGGTTGAAAAATGCTGGAGTATTTCTTTAACATTAAAAAAGTCCAGTTGTAACAGTCTATAAGCATATTGTTCATGTTCAAAGCTGGTGGAGCATTCTGAGGCTGGTCCATAGAGCTCATCATTGTTTTAATTTCCATATCTCATTACATTCCTGCGTTCTTTAAGGTTCCTAAGGCGTGAAAGGCATTTTCTTTTAGCCCGGCTGTTTTATACAGTGCAGCCTGTTGTAGGTTTGGGATCCATACCTTCATCTATGAGAAATGTTTAGGCCATATTGAGTTTTTATATTGCTGTGAATTTGTACATATCCTACACTAGGTGCAGAGATGGCATTGGTCTACGTAAGTTAATAGGGTTGGCCGTACTCGGTCACCGGGTGTACCTGGGTGAACGAGTGAGCATAAGAAGCTGCACTCTTTCCCTAGATCAGAAGAAAAAGGTGCTTCATGTAGGAACACAAGCTTGCAGTTGTGTAATGAAGTTTTTTTAAATTACGCAGTTTGCTGTTCTAGCACTGCTCCCGTTTCATAATGCTAGAAATCCAATCCAAAAAAAAAAAAAAAAAACCTCGCACAAGTCTCATCACAGATGTTGCACAATACAAAGCGTTGCTTGTCAGGCAAAGATGGATCAGTTATTACTACTAGTAATAGTCAGTATAATCTCCACTAACATGGGTGTCTCCATATATTCTTTTGAAGCACAGTCATGATATAGTAGAACACTTTATTCTTTTGCTTTTTTTTTTCCCAATTCAGAGGTCAATAAGCCCTCTTATATAAAGCACTAGCACACTGTGTGTAGCTATTTCTTTCCCTCATCTTCTCTTGGCGTGTGCCTCACCCCTTCTCTCCTTCTCACCCATCCCACCCTGCCATCACCCGTATGCTTCTCCGTCTGTGTACGGCCAAGAGCCGCATGAGAGAGGGGCAGAGGGGCTGGCTAAAATCCTCTACAGGACGACTTGCATACGAAACAAAAATACTACTGACTGCCTCCAGTCTTCAGGCCTGGAGTGGCTTTTTAAAGACTTACTGCATCTATCTAGTTTTTTCTTCTTTTTTTTGTACATTGAATGTCAAAAAAAGTTATATCTTATATATAGAATGCATTATGTCATATCATACTTTTTGTATACAATCAATAAAACCGATGTTAAAACAGCTGTCTCTGAAACGGTCTCTGTAAAGGGGAGAGAAAGGAACAATCCAGTTTTCCAAAAGTATCTTAGAATTAAGATCTTAGCTGGTGGGGAGTGTTCAGCTTGCTCTACCATTTGTGATCGTTCTGCTAAGGTGCTGTTGAAACCCAGTCCTGAATGTCATGTTCGGGCCACTTTATTAGAAACATGTACTTTGTATCTCCACCACGCGGGGGTTGGGGGGGTGTGGGGGTTAAAAATCTGTAGTATTCTGCATCGGTTGCCAACATAGCATAGTTAGTCATGGTAATTTTCTACTTCGGTGCTTACAAAACAGAAAAATGCTACCTTAGATAACGTTTCAGATATTTTACAAATATTCAGATATTGATGGGGCACTGTCAGTGATTGTCAATCAAATTTCTGGCCCATACAGAATTTGATTGGCCACCTCATCCCTTGCCACTGGCCTCTTAACACTTGAACCAGCACCAAAGCCTCTACAACGCCAGTACCATGTCTGTTTCAGGGCTGTGTTGAGAATGGTAAACCACTCATAATTTCTGGTTACTGGTGGTCATATGGTGGTCTCATTCCAGCGATAGACAAGATAGATAAGGGGTGATCAATTGCATTGCAATTGTTTACAGTCAGTACTGGCAGCCCCACACAGCACACCTATGTGGTGTTTCGAATAAAGTAGCAACTCTGTATTTATGTGTATGAGAGAAAGGAAAAGAGTGGGAGTGTGTGCAAGATTGAGAGTTTAATGTGGCTCAGGCTGTCGTGGTTGTGACACGGCATCATTTCTGGGAGGACTTGTTAAAAGTGACAAGCTGCCAAGAGCCATTATGTTTACAGGGCGCATCAAAGCGCGAGACGGGTCGTTCCAACTCATATTTACACCCGATAACTTTTAATGGGACAAATCTGAATTCAGCAGCACAGCTCATCATCGAGGGCCGAGTCATGTCCCCAAACAGCATCTCGGACAAAAATACGAATCAACAGTTACTATAAATACATCTGCTGTTGGACATTTATTTTGATATTAGAGGTACTTGATCAATCAATCCAGAGAAAGCATGACATTTACCAAGTGTTTTTATTTATGTTTGTGGATCTATAAAATAATGCTTAAAGTTTTTCATTAGCAGTTTTCATTCTGCATTTCTTTTTTCATTTCAAACCAGCAGGAGCACACACAATTGTGCTGGTTTATTCAATAAGTCTCAGTGGAATCAGGCTTTGAACTACACAGGCTGTAGATCAGACACCCCCAGTCAAGTGTAAGCCTTACATGGAGCATTACATTTTGGTTTGTCAGGTTTTGGTCCTCTTGAGAGAGCAGAGAGTGACTAAAGGAATCATTCATCTACATGACTAGTCTAAGTATACAGGCTTCAAACCAGGTTTTATGATTATCTCTTCTAAACTGTTCAACAGTGATGTGAGGGTTATATAAGCAAATTCCATTCAAAATTTGGGCTTGAAGATCTAATATGTGAAGGAAATCACCCAAAGATCTGATCTTGTCAGTCAAGTCTGGAGAACCATGTTGGATACATTTAGAAGAAAAACGTTTGGTTCCCTGAAGAATCTTTTCACGGATGAAGATGAAATGCATGAAGAACCTTTTTCAGATTCCATACCAATTAAAGGTCTTTTTCTAAAGCTGTACAGCAAAGCCTGGGACTTTTATTATTAGCGGATATACTGTAAGGTTTCTACAAATCGTTTGTGATCTTAAACAGTTTAAACTGTTTCTATCAAGAATACAAAACACAGCTCCTACAAAAAGAGATCTTTATTTTATTGCAAGAACAACAGAGAGACGTGTTGAAATTATAGCAGTTGCTTGCTTTTCCAATATTCAGAGTCTCTCATACTTGCTTCTCATACCTACTATCAGATTTCTAGCACCTAACCCGGATACGAAGGCTTCATTAGAGAATATCCCTTACAAAGCCAAGCAATATTCAGCTGAGTCATTTAACCTCAATGATAGACACATTATACAAGAATACTGTTAACAGTTGCTAAGGATACAAGACTAAGAAGCTATGACCACAAGCAACCTTTAGCTTAGGTGCGAGCCTTAAAGCAATAGCTCAAAAAAAAAAAAAAAGAACAAAGTGTAGTCAGTCAGCCAAGACATGTTTCCAAAATGTGTTTAACCAGTTTGTCCCTGGGACTACAATACTAATGTAGCTCAACAAGTAATGGAATATATAGACACCACTTATAACTGTGCAAACTAAACTGCCTAAATGGACAAAGTGGTTTTGAATGCAAAAATATGCAAGATCCTGTTCATAGATAACAGCTTATCAACAATCAGTTTGGGGCAAATGTTACTAGGAAGCAACATTAGCCTCAAAGCTCCAGTACAAAACTTCAGAAGCAAAGCTGAAAATGATTCCACGGATAGTCTACACATGGCAAGGCTTACTGAGCTTTATTCTATTGGAATGTTGCTGCTATCTACTGGGAAACTGTATGAGAGTCAGTTGTTTCCATCGCTGGATGTGCAGTTTCGGAGACGGGTGCAGGTGGCGAGCCGGTTGCCCTCCCAGTAGCCTGCGTCCTGCCCATCATGGCAGCGACACTTGGTGCAGGAATCCACCCACACTGGTTCGCCCCCAGGAATCACTTTGGTCCTAGAGGCATCCACATAGCAATTGGGACCTGAGGGCCACAGACCATTAAACAAATGTGTTTGTTTGGGGTTCCATTACATTTTCTGACATTTCTTAATATATGGTTAACCTGATAACTGAAAATACTGTTAGAAAATAGAGAACTCAATATTACTCCAGCCTAAGGTACAAATCAGTTTTTAAGGTCCCACTAATCATAAATAATTTATAAAGGTATGCTGCATTCACTTTCCCAGGACAAGGGGGCTTATTTGTGCATTTTCAGTACTGAGCTGTTGTTAGAAAAATGAAATAAATGGGTCACGGTTCAGTACATGATGTCGTACGGAGAATACACGGTACGAAGACGTGATTGAAGTAATGTGGATCCCTATGGCATCACAGAGGGACCAAAAAAACGCCAGTAAATCATAAACCTGGGTCGTAGTGTGGTGCAATAGTGCCACCTACT
>JBBPCY010000013.1:18036545-18059535 GCA_037974405.1 Brachyalestes nurse
GCTCAAGGGTACCTCAGTGGTGCCACTAGCAGTCCTGGGATTCAAACCCATGGCCTTCTGATCGCAGGGGCAACTCCTCAACCACCAGGCCACCAGCTGCCCAAAAGAGTGTTTAGTGTTATATGGTGTTTATATATAATGTTGTTTTTTTTTTGGTTTATTTTCTAAAACTTAGTTATTTGTCCTTTGCCTTTATAATAGCCTCAGGTCCTGCCACAAATAAATTACACCAGTCTCCTGGTGACACTGAGAATTGGGACTGTGGACTGGTAATTGTATTGGTTAACATGTCACAATATTCCATTATGTTTGTTGAACCAGTCCCACACAGTATCATCCTGGAATGTGGGAACATCAAGGTTCTGCTGCAAGGTTGTGGTAGGAGGTATTTTCAAGTTTAAAACATGAAAAACAAATATTATATATATATCTAAAAAATTATATATATATATGTTTGCTTTGTGCAGATTTGTTTATTAATGACAGTTAATACTGTCAACAACATTTTTTCCAAAAATAATCATACACATATACATATAAACATACACACACACACACATATACATATATATATATATATGCACAGAAGCTGCAAAGAGGGACCAACTCCATATGAAAGTTTATATCTGAGTGCAGTGTTAACACTAGAATGGCTGACAGCATCAATAAACCCGATTCTGATTCTGATATGGCGACTGGCGCTGTACGACGGGCTCTGGGTCCAAAGTCCGCTGAACCCTTGCTGTGTATGCTGACTGTAGCTTGCTTGGATGTGTGCCGCCGGCTGCATGACTAAACGCCCGAATGTACTGCAGCAGCGTCGCATCAGGAAGCGTCTTGTGCGAAACTGGGCACTGCATCAGCCATTATAGGTATAGCCAGTTTTCGGCCGTCCTAGTGTGACTCACATTTGGTGTAATGTTCAGGCGTCTTATATGGACAAAAGTAATGGGAGCGCTGTAGTCCCATCAGCTGGTTTTCGCAGGGTCGGGCATCCCATTACTTCTGTCCATATTAAATAGCTCAACACTCGCATTCGGTGAAAGCACCGAACTTTCAAAATAAAAGGATTTTTAAAAACCTGCATTAACGCGCGATAAGATAATTGTCGCCGTTAAGTAACTAATGCGTTAACGCGATAACGCGTTAACTTTACCAGCCTTAACATGGGTGGTCTTGGGGAGCTCAAGACCCCTTGATTGACTTGTGACACTTCATTTGTGTTTGAGTTTAATATGTACAGGATGATGATGATGCATAAACCTGCACTTTAGTTTGAGCACGTTTGCTGGCATACAGAGCTATTTTGCACATTTGACTCTGTTTGACTGTTAGTTAAGACAACATGAGTGTTAGTTCTGGAAGTCTCTGTGACTCTCATTCTGTTCTGACAGTGCAGAGAACACAGATCCAGATGTGGACCCTCTCAGTGCCAAGCAGATGGAGAAGACATCTATCCTTGTCAGACTCAAACACACACACATGTACAGTGCCAGAGCTTTTCGTGAGCTCCAGTCTCTTGGTTGGGAATGAGACCATGTTTCTGCAAGCCACTGAGCTGTCTGGAAAGAACTGATGTCTAGTTCTTACTCATTGAGATTGTTAAATGACCACGATTATCATCCTTGAGTTTTAAAGCTCCTCTCATTTCATTATTTCTTTTTCAGTTTCGGTCTTAAATGTCTTTCATGTAATCACTGTCAGAAAAAAATGGTGTCTTCAGAAAAGTAACTTTATAGGACATGACCAAAGTTAAACTGGTTTTTATTCATTATAAAATGTTAACATTTTTAAGCAGTGTAAATGGCAGCTGTCATTTTCAAACGATATGAAAGTGTGTTTTCTAATAAATTTAAACATCATGAATGCAGTAAAACCTAAGAAATTAAAAATACATTATCTTGGAAGAATACGGTTAGAAGAACACATTTGGCTCCTGACGTCTTGCTTCATTCCAGCAATTGCAAGATTTTGTTCAGTTCTGTCAGGGAGCCGTTTACCTCGTCGTGGTGTCCCAATACTTTTGTCCCGCGACCTTCCGAGTATACACGTGTACACACATGCCAACATGCCACTACCAAGTGTTATCCATCCAAAAATAACACCTCTCTGGTAGTCCTGTGGGGTACTGAGCATTGATGAACAAGGTAAAGAGAGATAACAAATGATGAAGAGAAACAGAGAGACTGCAACCTGTAACTGTAATCTACAAAGATAAACTGGGCAAACAAAGTGTGTGTGTGCATTTTTACATCATCTAAATCAACAGATATACTTGATATTGTTTAAACCTTTTGGGTTTAAATTGAGGAAATGCTCTAAAATTACCAAAATTACAATAAAACCTTGTAATTTTAAGTAACTAAACAGCAACATTTTAGCTTCTCTCATAAATGTACAAGTTTGGAAATTATTGTGAAAACTAGAAAAATAGAACATACAGAAGAGTATATTTGCAGAGAGAGAGGAGAAGGAGAAAGAGAGGTGCCTGGTTTTCATCTCCCCCAGCTCCCCCCACTATGTTCTTTGGTTTCAGAGCTCCACCGCAGAGCGGTCGGCTGAGCGCTAGGGATTGTGTTTCAGTAGACTGCCGTGGTTACCGCCGCTCCCAACGACCACACGTCTACCACAAGGGCTCTTCTCACACGGTCATTTACTTCACTCACGCAGTGGGAGGGATATTAACACACACGCACGCACACAAGAACAGCTGCATGGCACACCAGGACAAGGCCCAGATGATGAATCCATTCACACAGAGCATATAAGGGGCTTTGAAGGCAGACAGTGGGCCTCACAGTGATCCTCCACTGCCATCTGCTATATGGCATTACAGCACTAATGAGGATGTGTGTCCCGGCCTAAAGGTCCGGTCAGCTGGGGCCGAAATTGGGAAGCTGGACCAAGACAGGCTGCTTTTAAAAAGTCCTGCTAGAACTGTCCTGCTCAAATGCTTAATGTTTTAGACACGTGGTTCGGTAGTATCAGTGACCAGACTGCGCTCCCCGTCCTGTGGTTATTACTGACTGCTGAATAAGGCATGGGCAAATAGTGGCCAGCTGTGGTTTGGGGATGTGGAATATATTGCTTTAATGTTAGATAGGGAAAAAAAGCTTTTCCACTGGAAAGTTAAAATCCATCATTGTAAGGAATGTGTCAAAGCACCATATATACCTGTAGATTGGCTTTACCACTGTGTGTGTGTGTGTGTGTGTCTGTGTGTTTTAGGAAAGTGTGGAGTTAGAATATCAGAAGCAGAGGGAGCCGGAGTTAATGGAACCAACCCTAAGAGGTCAGTGGCAGCTTAAAAGAATAGTTAAGTAATAATATAGTAAAGGAAAAGTATTTACACGCGATTCCACTTACCGCTAATGTAGCTAAAACTTAATGGAATCTAATAGTCACACATTATTTGCATCATGCATGCATAGTTAAATTATTGCACAATTGCCTCCAACCACATTGCGCTGATCAATAATCTCATAAAATGGAGTGAAGTACAGACTAAATGCAGACAGACTACAATCTAAATATTTCTAGATCTTCTGTAAACATGACGTCCCAAACCTGTGGGCCACAGGAGTCCCTTGAGTAGGGGTTTCAAACTAGTTAGCTTTATCAATTCCAGCTCAGTAGTTTTTCATTTTCATTACAGATTTGACTACTGTAATCAGGGACCATGGCTGTACTTAAGTACTACATTCACTTTATAAAACTCGCAGTAACTTCACTTGCAATAATAAGATCATTATTTTACTATCACTATCATAATACCACTGTTGAATGTTTATTAAAGATTATATTTTATACTACTAAAAATAAGAATGATGATTAGACCAACATTGATTAAGATGTATCTGTAGTTAAAATGCATCTTATTAATGATTAAATATATAACATATATTTATAAAAATGTTAAAAACATAAAATATCAGTCTTTTTTTAAATATTTTTTTTTTTTTGCCATGCAATTTTTCAATAAGCCTTGTGAGAAAAGCACCTTGCTCGTGACCCTCAGATCATTTGAGGTTGAGAGCCTTGCTATAAAATAAAATGTTCCTGTTTAAAGACTAGGAAAACCCCTTTTTGATCATATATCTTGAACATCACTGAACATCTTGACCGATCAGTTACATTTGATGCACAGGAACAGTTACTGGTAAATGAGAAAAGCTCACAAGTCGGTTATTCCTCAACATCATTATAATTCACATCAGTCCAGTCATAATTTTGCACTGCACATGAGAATATGACTTCATGGCTGCTCTGTTTACTGACCTCATGGTGTCCTCTAGTTTTTACACCTATAAAGCTCACACCATCAGTATCCATTAACACCACCTTATTCTAAACTACATCCAGATGTGTTGCTGGATGACCTGCTTAATTGTGTTTCGCTACCATCTAGTGGCTCAGTGCTGAATTTATGGCCATTTTCTCCCCATTGTTTCATTACAGAAAGAAAACAGTGGGATGTGACACCACTGCATAGCTTTGTATGCAAAGCTTATTCAGCACAGGCCTGCAGCCAGACAATTTGGTCTTTGGTCTGCTTTCTGAGGCATGAAAAACATTTGCAGAACGAAGCATCTGAGCCTTTGAGCCGTTATCAGTCAGTGTGTCCTGCCTCATAAGCAGTCCTATCTCTGTCTTCCAAAACTGACGTTTTTCTATCTCGGCTAACTGGACTCGATTCAAGCCTCTTTTGTGCCGAGGCAGCACTAAACGGGCTGCTGCCATCTTGCTCGCTGCTGCTGCTGTTCTCTGCTTAAGCGCTGCCAAATTACGAGCCTGCCAAACAGCTAGGCCAATCTGTAGAGCCAATCTCACACTAGCAGAGTAATAAAGCCGAATTCCCCATGTTAAAATGGCATTTGATTTTTTTCACTGGAAACTGGAATTGGGTTGTGATTGAAGGGGGCCTCCTGATAGCGAGGATAACTCTGATGCCTCTCCTTTTAGAGCTGAAAGAAGAACGGCGCATTATCCAGAGGGACCTGCACATCCAGAGTATGATGAGTGAAACCTCAGAGAAGTCTGGCAGCTCTCCTGACCTCAGCAGGTGCCACTGCAGAGTTTCCTTGTTTTAAACCTTCTTTGGAGTCACAAGATAAGAGAAAGCCATTGATTTAAAATTTAACCGCATTATCACCTTCATATGAATCAATATTTCCATGTTTTATGTTTCCATATTTTGACAGTTATGCTGATAAAGAATTTCAAGGCAACCGATGACCTACGCTTTCTGCACTTTTTGTTTTTCCTTTTTACTCATGTCTGATACTGACTTTAAGTTTACTATTTTTTACTTTTCAAGGGAAACAAGTTTCACCGGCTTGCTTGCAAATGACTCAGAGGTGGAGGATCCATCGACCTCACTGCCGCCCAGGAATTGTCTTTATCCAAATCCATCTCCTCCAGGCTCAAACAGGCATGTTCACGCAAGCAAGTCCAGGCACAGAATGTCTCATAAGATTATGCAGCTTCTGCCCGCATCCCCAGCTAACAGCTGCCCAAGCCATTGGACATCCACAGCCTCCACCACAGACAATCACTCACTGAATAGTTCTGCTTCTTCTGCGACTGTATGGATGCCTTCCAGCTGTTCCAGTGAGCCCAGAGAGGAAACACACATGGGTTTTCCCACAAGGGTCGCAGCCTCCAGACCAGCTGTAGGCTTGGACCTTAGGCAACCATGTGATTCCTCGGCTGCTGGCACCTCTGTTGGCTCTAAACAGCTGAGCCACAGGGCAGAAGCAGCCATAGCCAGGGTCCTGCTGCCCACTCCCCCAGCAGTGCAAAAGGCAGCCAGCAGAGGGCAGCGGGCAAACAGACGCCTGGTTCTCCCTCAGGCTGGTAACCTGCTCGGCACCTCCTGAATGTGATTTGAGGAAAAAGTTTTCAAGTCAACCACAAATCCTGCCGCCACAGCTCCAAAGAGTCTTCCTTCCTCTAACACCAAGTATCCAGCTCTTTTCAAGTCCTTGCTAATTAGCTGATGAGTTGACTTAGGTGTCTTTAATGAGGGGAAAATGCTAATTAGCTAAGAACAGTTAGCCTGTATCTCAATTGGCTCTTTTCACACTGAATAGTCCACTACATGTCCACTGGGGAGTCACTTGGGATTTAACTTGTATCTGGTGGGCCACTGTTTTACCATGCCTGGCCTGGTCAGTTTAGGAAGAAAACGCTTATAATAAAATACTTCTGTATAAGGTGTTAATACTGAGGGCTGGGAACCAGAGGGGTGTTACAGTAAAGCCAAATACATTTTAGCCATACTCTGACCTGCCTGTGTTTATTCATTCTTAACACTAGTTCATGTTTATTTGAAAACTATTTGGCATTTAGTATGTCAACTTAAATTTGAAGTGTTTTTTGGCTAAAATGTCATTCCCTTCCTTCTGTTTCAAAGCCATTCATATGAACAATATTGTAGGTTGGTTACAAATCTGAGAGTCACTACAAATTGAATATCGCCTATGATAAAGGAGCACTTACCTCGTGTTGACAGTACAGGTTATTCAAGTGGTTACCGCTGGCCTGCATATTTTGATAGTTTCTCTGTTAAACACTAATGATACCAGGATTAATCACCATTGTGCTTTTTTGTGATTGTACAACTGAGTTACATTTAACAGCCAGAAAAGTAAAGCCACACAAAAAGGTGATCTTTAAAATAAACTTTATTTTTTACCATTTGAAATTGAACAGTTTAAGATATACAGCTGACATGACTTAAGACAATGTTCAATGCAATTTGGCCCTAAGGTTCAAAAGACATTGTTAGATATGTTTTGATAGAAAGTACCAAGTTCATTTAATTGTGCTTCACTCTCCCTGATGTCACAGTACTGTTTTTTTGTATCAACATATTTGAAACAATACTCATACAGTAGTGGACACAGACTTCTTGCCAAAGCATGAACCATTCATTTTATTATGGAACTCAGGAAGAAGAGGGAGGGGATGTAGCTATTGCTTTTAAACACTGTAAAAGTGACATCGTAAAGTGCTGTAAGAACACGAAAATATGTATGGAGCTTCATTCATATAGGAAAGTTCTCCTACAGACATCAGAGAACCAGAGAAAAATTCACAGTTAGAGTTAAAGTTTTACTGTCACTGTCCAAAAGGTACTCTTGCATTACTTGTTGATGAACATATAATAAACTGTTCAGCTAACGGGCAGGGGAATGAAATCGCATGTATGGATACATATATGAAGAAAAAAAAAGGGGGTACATTTTACAATGTCAGTATCTCAGCTAAGTTTGGAGTTTTGAAGGGGAAAAGTCCAACCATGTAATTTTTAGGGCATTTCAATTGACAACCCAACTGGGAGATGTTATGCAAACAATTTACAATGAATAATTTGAGAGCCACAAGTTATTTAGAAAGTCCACTCCTCCACTTAAAATATAGTGGACTCTTTGGGTGTTTACAGAAACAACTCGCTTTCTGTTCCAACGCTAAGCTGTTATCATACTAGTAGATTATGTTTCATTAATAGACATGTTAATCACTATAAATAACTTGGGGTTTGCTTGGATATTAGTTTGGTGAAGCCAACCTTTTCAAAAATGTAGCTTACGAATTTTCCTTCGCGAGTTTAAAAATGCTTGCAGAACATTGGACATGTATAAAACAATCTGAATTTCCGAATAAAACATGCATCAAATTTCATTACATTGTGTGCTGCCAATGTTCCAGTTATGGAAATACTGATATTTTGCCTGAAGGACAGCATGCTACACTGAACTGCATTCAGACGGCATTTACAATACTGTGGTAGAGGTATAACACTGCTTTCTACTGTGAAACAAATGTGGAACAGGTGATCGTCCTTCTTCATCAACAGTAACCATGCCTGCGTCAAGCAGACAACACTGCAAAAAGCATTCCTTTGTATTTCAAGTTTCAATCCATAGTGTTAGTTTGGCAATATGTTTTGATACTGGCTGGCTTGCGGAGCTTGAAATAAAATAAAAAAAGTAGTGTCACTGCATATAGATACAAAAAAAGAAGATAAAATACAGTTTTAGTACTATAAAAATAAAACAAAAGCAAGATCTTTTACAAAGGTAGATTCTTTCTGTTAAATGATGTGGATAGTTACATATTGATTAAAATGCAATGACATCAATACTGATACTACCCTAAGCTAAGCATAGACTAAGAACAGTAGGATATCCACTACACCAAACACAGAGTACACAGAAAACACCAGCTATCAGACTAGTGGAAATAAAGTAAAAACAAACCCAAAAAACACAAGAATGTTTTTTTTTCCCCCCGACCAACCAGAACTCCCACCCACCCCTCCCTCTTATATCCCATAAGACCATAAAAACACATACACACCAGTCCGATGATTAATTATTATTTTTTACATTACTGTACAATACAGTGATGGAGAAGGGACAGCGCAGGACCAGGGTGCAAAAGCACAGTACTGATTCTCAACTCTACTACCGCAGGCTAGAAGATTGCAAGAAAAAAAGATTGAACTTTAAAGGAGAAAAGGGGGTAGTACGGGGGGCTACTCCTTGCAGAACCCAGAGGCAGATGGAATGATCCACAAAATTTGCGCACCACGAGCAGCGCCTGGGAGCCAGATGGTGATGTCATTGTGGGTCAAGCTTGTGCATTCATAAGGGACAGAACTAAACATATACAAAAGTTTGGTCACAACTTTCATCATCACAAACAGGCTTCATGTTATCTTAGACATCTCCCTGAAATGTACAAATATAAACAGTTAAGCTGATCTATGATCATTTGATGGACGAGTATGTCCAAACTTTTGATTGCTACTGCCAGTAGTAGGACTAGTAGTGAGTCCTATTGCTATTAACATCTAGTTGTGCTACGACGACTAAAAACTGCAACAAACACAATGCTGCTCTGTGCTCTTTTCACGATTGTAGTTTGACACCACATACGGAGACGTTAAGCCTGCCTCTGTTAAGTTCTTTCAGGTTCACTTGTGCTTTTTTCCTTTCTATGGCCTCGAGTGACCAACACCTTCTGCTCAACTACATGGTTTCTTTTCACTGTGGATCTTTTTTGTAGGTTTTTTTTTTTTTTAAAACAGTGAGACTTTAACTTGTCTCTATACTTTTTGACTGTATACGGTTTGGCAGCATGTGTGGGATGTTTGGTGGGGTATGAATGATCATGCTGATTATGAAACAAAAAGACAGTTACCTAGGAAACTGACTCTTAACACAGTCTGGGTCTAGAAAAGGAAATATGTCCTGTGAAGAAAGATGTAAGAGAATAAGGAAACAAACCCAGGAGTCTTATCAATACATGATGCATAAGCACTTTTAGCAACTGCATTGGTAGATCAGCCCCTTCCTCCAGTGGTGTCAGGCAATATCCCTAACGTATTCACAGTGTTACCAGGACGTCTTATCCACGTTTTTGTGCCACTGCGACCCTATGCGTCGTAAGAGAGGGGACTTGTTGGCTTGTCACCGGAACTGGCCATACTGACCATAACCAGACACAAAAGCCTACAGCAGAAGATCCGGGCAAAATCTAAAGCATCCAGCCCAAGCTTGCCCCTCTCACGCCAGAGCGAAGATAAAAAAAACGTAACATAGTCAAGTCATAGATGAGGAATGGTAAACATTAAAAAATTATTATTATACTAGCTTCTTCTTTACAAAATAAAGACTATTTTACTGTGTTACAGCAGAGAATTACAAGAGCATGTAAAGATGATATACTACCAATAATGCTGACAGCATAATTCAGCGAGTTCAGTAAAGATGACTTTTTTTTTTTCCTTAAATCACAAGAACTCTCCTTTGCAACTTTACTATACTTCTTATTCAACTGCTTGGCTCAGCGCTTTTCAGTGCAAGCGCAGGTTTTTCAGTGTGGTGAGGACAAAGAGAAACAATAACAAAAATAAACTAGAAAAACACACTCCAGCAGTGTCTTCAGGATTCAGAAGGTATGTGCATGTCAAACTTTTTTTTGCTTTTGTTTTTTAAATGGCATGCCACTTTCTCCCTTTTCCCAAGAGAAGCTGAGTGTGTGTGTGTGCTTGTGTGTGTGTGCGCGCTTGTATGTGTGTGCGTGTATGCATGTGCTTGCTACAGTACTGCGGCTATAATGGCAATTCTGCTGCCCTACAGACGCAGTTTAAATAGCTACTCCTGTCAGTGCTCTAAGGCTCCGTTCTTGGGCAAGATGTATTTCAGCTTTTAAATGACTGGAAGACTAGTCAGAGTTTGTGTGCTTCCTTTAGAACGTTCCTCGCACCAAAATACTCAATCCTCTCTTAGGTTAAAAAAAAAAAAAAAAGTTTAAAAGAACTCATGATTGTAAGTTATGAAAGGTTTGCGGGGGGAGGGGAAGCTAATTGTGTGCAATCCTGAGAAAGGACTTTCTTTTAGTATCTGCCCTAAAAGCTGAAGGCAAAATATCCTTTGTGCCGTATGTGTTCACTATAACAGGATGCAGTACTATAATATTCAGGTCTGTTAAGAATGGAAAACTGAAAGTACTCAAAAGCACCAATCTGACCACAGGGCAGGGTGGTGGAGAGCTACAGACACAGCGGCGGGTAAAAATAAAAAGATAAGCAAAGAAGAGTTTACGGTTTGGGGGAAACATGCATGTTAGCGGTGTGTTTGCTACAGTCAAAGAATATTTGGTCTTCAGCTTTTAACCCGACTGGCACCGTTACCGCTGTACACACAAGAAGCCAACGCCTACTGCAGCAGCAGCAGAAGTTATGTTTCCGGAAAATTCTACACAGAAGGAAAAGAACAACATATCCCACACTGCACCATGCACAGTGGGTATGCTTCCTGCATATGCATATGAACATAGTTTTACAAAACATGAATGATTAAATTAAAAAGAAAAAAAAAAAGGTTTTGGATGACAACCGATTTCTCTAGAGGTTAGAAATAATAAAGCCCTTACAATATGTAAAGGTCTCCAGCGAGTGTGGCCTGGCCCATGGGCTGCAGCATGGAGGGGAATGGGACGCGGCGCCAGTTGGTATAGGCTGTCTCTATGCGCTGGGCGTGGGGTTCAGTGTGGAGCCGTTGCTGCCCTGGATGGTCAGACTTATCTCGTCCTTCTTCTCTTTTTCTGGCTCCTTCTCCTTCTCCGGCTCCTTCTCTTTCAGCTCCTCTTTGAGCGGGCACACCTCCACACTCTCTGGCCCTCCTGTGGCGTAACGGCCCTTGCGGTGCTCCTGCAGTGCTGGGCCCCAGTTCGGATCTGGCTTCAGTGAGTACTTCAACCTCTGTAGCAGACCCATGAGACAAAGAGTAGAGTGAGATAATTAAAGGACATTTTTTCAGCCTTATATTAAAATACTTATCAGTTTGTATTTGTTTAAAAAAAAGCTCCCTGAAGGAAAAAACAGACAAAGCAATCTCAAGCAACTTGTGATGTGTGTATCTGCTAAATGCTATAAATATAAAAGAGTGCCATATTGGTGATGATAAGTGAATTTTTTCTTGATCCAAACAACTGTAGTACTCATGCTGGTTTTTACACGAAAGTACTGAACATGTTCATGTTGATAATACGTGGTCATACCAATATGCTAAGGATGTCAAAGTCGCATGCTGAAAGACATTTCAAGGATAGCGAATTTTGAAAAGAGTCAAGGCTGATGTACTAAAAGGTTAATGCGCTGAAAGAAAATTCTAGATTTATGGAGTTTATGAAGTATGACACAAGACACAATCTTTTCTATAAAAATGTACCTGATCCCTTTCATTTACCCAAATAACAATACATCGCCGTCAACTCTATGCACATTATCTTACCTCTAAGAAAGTGGATCCCTCAGAGGTGGCGATTTTGAAGAGAGCATAGATGGGTATGCAGATCACTGAGGACAAAGCCATGCAGAAGCCAATAACCAGAGACCAGTTTGGGTACACATAGTCATTGTAAGTGATGGGCTTGTACTGGATCACTGTGAAGATGAGGATGAACTAAAAGACAAACACAGAAGGAGTGTTAAAGCTAGCTGAGAGCTGTAAATAAGGCCTGGTTTGCAAACATAACACATACAAACACAATGTCCAAGGCCCGAATCAAAACCACTTAGAAATCAATTTACTTAGCCTATTTGACTTAAAGTAGTGGTTCTTACAATTACCACAGTTCTGTATTTCCTGAGTGACAGTCCTGACCTATTTGGAGTTTTTCTTGACTGCCTGTAGCCAATGCTGTGGTCATGATTACTTTGATGATGGCATACCCTCATACACTACGTACTCCAAACACATGCTGTTAAAGAATGGGGCGAAGGTTTGTAAAGTCACCGACGACAATCAATAAGCAAAGTCAAAATAAAGGAGTATAATGGCGGCCTCACAGACACGGCAAATGATTTCAGGAGCATTTTTTAGAACGGAAGGTGCCAATGGCACCCCTGGAAACACAATGCCAGGGAGCACCCGCTGCTCCTGCTTCACCGTATGCAGCTTGACTTAGTAGGAGCCTGTTAAAGCCTTTTAGGTACTGCAGGTGGGCCAGATTTTGTTTCATTATTCTTGTAACTTACATATTAGTTTTATAGTATGTCCTGAATAATTTACAATACTAAAGACATATATTAATGTTCTAAGATTAATAACCAGACAATTCTGGAGGTTAATTACTTCAAGCTTTTGTTCCAACAATCATTTCCACTTCAGAATGCACACAACTTCAACTGTTTCATGAGAAAGACATATTTTGTTATCAGTTTCATTCTGATGTGCTACTGACCGTGATAATGACTGGAGAGATAAACCTCCAGCAGATCCTGAAAAAGATTGGAGGAGGGAAGCCCAGCATCATCTCCACATCCTTAAAGTAGTTACTGTGACCTGTGGATGGAACACACAGCTACAGTACAGTTCTAGCCAAAAGTCTCCATTCATTTCCAACAGATACACAGTGAAACCAGAAGAGAAAATTGCAGTAAACTTACCATAAACATACATAATGCAGATGCACATGATGCAGGAAATAATGACCAAAGAGAAGCTGGCAGCATAGTTATCCATCAGCAGCAGCCAGTATATTCCAGCCTGCAACCACAAAAAGGTCACACAGGAGTGCCACGGATTTTGTGGGTACATGAAAATTGTGGGGTCACTGAGCTGGGCTCAATGTTTTAATTGGAAAAAAGTAAATAGGTTGATAGCATGTAGTAAAAAGAAAAAAAATGAGCAAGTAGGTTTTCTTTTGGTTACACTTTTAAAAATGAAGCTTTTGAACTAGAAAAAGAACTTCAATTGATGTAGTAAACAGGCTTTGTAAACTTTTAAAATGTTAAGGAACCAAAGTGGTTCTTTTATGGCGTTGTTCTAAAAAACATTTTTAGTTTCCCTGTGCTAAGGTTAAGGGTTAGTATTGTGTCTGCTGGCAGATCTACAGTGCCTACAGTATTTACCTATAGTAATACAAAAGTGCACGGAAACACTAAAAATATACAAAATTCACAAAATTGGAGAGCCTGTATTTGTGTGAGTGTGTGTACGTGAGCATTTCTGTGTTTGTGTTCATGTAGAACTTACCTGCGTGGTCAGTGGTACTCCCAAGAGAAACCCAAGGACGGCAACACCAAGAGTGATGAGGGTTTTGTTTCTGATAATCCAATCTGTCCCAATCTCATCCACTACAGCAGTGACCAGAGTCTCCAGCAGACAGAACTGCACACCCAGATATATGAAAAGTTAGAACGCTGATAATATAGAGACTGTATGACAGGACGAATGTGGTGGGGTGAGTTACCTGTGTGCCCAAACCCAGCAGGATGAGCATGAAGAAGAAGAGCAAGGACCACAGTGGAGAGATTGGTAGAAGTGTCAGGGCTTCTGGGTAGGCCACGAAGGCCAGGCCAGGCCCATGATCAGCCACCTGCGACACATCCACTCCCAGGTGATGAGCCATGAAGCCCAAGATGGAGAAAATGACAAATCCAGCATAGACACTAGTGGCACAGTTTGTCACGCTGATGATGATGCTGTCTCTGTTCAGTCACAGATTAAATAAAAGAGTTTGTTAAAAGCGCTAGACTAAGTCACTAAAATCATATTTGGCACAACACTGAATATTATTAGTACTATTAGATAGTTTCTGCCGTGCACTCCACCCAGACCGGCACATTTTTTGCATTTTTGCATCTTGGATATTTTTATATTGCATCTTGGATATTTTTTGTTGCACTCTATATTCTTTTTTTCTGGTATTTGAAAATATACTTGTCTTCTAAATGCTTTTGATTCTGATGCATTATGAAAGGCATGAATCTGCATTTAGAGTAACCAGCCAGAAGGGGGCAGTAAAGATGCCTCCCATTTGAGTAAGTGCCACAATGTTAAACTGAGGTCAGGGTGCATGTTTTTGGCTCTCACATTATCGCACATGATCTGAGGCGTCTACCTAGCACGTATGTCACTCACCTCTAGTCAGCTCTATCCTCTCATATCCTATCTTAAAGTAAATTAAATTAAAACATACATATAGTGCTGTTGGCCTGGCTGAATGATACTTTTTTTAAATTTACTTTTATCTCTTTTTCAACCACAAGACTGGCTAATCCAACTTTTAATTATACTATAGAGCTGCCCATTAGGATAAAGACAAAACATTTTGGATAAGCTGAACAGTTTAAACAGATTTTTTAGTACCTGAAACAGTTGTTATGGAATTTGTTATAAGATGCCATGGTGATGAGACCACCCCAGGCACAACCCAATGAGTAGAAAATCTGAGACGCGGCATCACCCCACACCTATAAAACATGAACACACACACACACACACACACAAATTACAGAAGTAATAAACCATGTTTCAGCACAACCTCTTAAAAGCTTCAGAGTCTCTAATGAACTTTAAGGCAAAAAATGACAAAAGTGCTGCAATGACCTTGGCATCCAGGATTTTCTGCCATTGTGGGGTGAGGTAGTATTTAATTCCGCTGATGGCACCCTCCAGCGTGATTCCTCTGATGAATAGAATGGTCAGCACCACGTAGGGGAAGGTCGCTGTGAAGTACACCACCTGAGAGGCATCCAAACAAAAGGAAAGGAAGCTAAATTAAACAGTCAGCACATGAAAATGCAGCAATTTCCCAGTGCACCACTGATGGGGCATAGTAAAAGTCCTACAGCCATAATGACATTCAAAGATTTGCTTCCTCAGTGGCAAAAGACATGTATTCAAACTGCTCCACTCAAAAGGCCAGGTCCTGCATGACAACCTATTTATCACATAGTGAACTGCATGGAGTGTTAAAGCCACAGGCACTGAGAGCCCTGAAAGTCAAACAGGGAGTCATTCTGGATTCAGCCACAGGCTTGCCAATGTGTGACCTATATGAACAAATAGAGAAGATCCAGCTCACCTTGCCTGAAGACTTCACCCCACGAATCAGGCAGAGGAAAACCACAACCCAAGAGACTGCTAGACAGCCCAGGATGGGGAGACGCACCTCACCGAAGTTCCCTATGCCATCCGAAACGTTCAGCACGTAGTTTCTTAGAGAGTACGACAAACGTTAGGACAAATTAGTTGGAAAAACAGTATACCCTCGCTGTGGCAAAAAATATAGTGACTCACACAATTTATTAAGGAAGGAAAAAAACATTTTTTATCTTTAAAAATAAATTTTAAATCTTGAAAATTTTTGATTGCGCTTTCACTCTTTTCTCACTTATAGCTCATTGGAAAAACAAATCTATTAAAAGTGCAAATCCCTTTTAAAATTGGGTAAGTATAAGATACATTTTTACTATGGCCTGAATTTGATGAAACATTATGGGTTTTGAATTTGGATCATGTTTTAGTCTTTGACTTAAAAGTCAGATTCAAATACACAAAGTCTGAAGTTAATTATGAAACCATTTATTAAGCTAAATACATTTTATACATTTACATAGTATAGATACACCAGTGTAATAACTACAGAGTAAAGAGGTTGTGAACTGGTCTTTTGTTCACTGCACATGCAGAACAACTCTGGAACAAAACAATGCAAAAATGCGAAAAAGAAACTAGTCAAATATTTTGAGTAAACATCTGACCACTTGCTCATTTGCCACCCTGTCACAGAGGTATATTGCACTGAGCGGTGTGTTTAGCAGCCTTTGTATTAAAAAAAACAAAAACAAAAACACAACAATATTTTAGGGCCACAACCCAATCAAAACAACTTCTCGTCTCACAATGAATTGCTTGACTGACGGAATGCAGTGACAGAAAGGCTTTTCATGGTACAGTGACAAACACAACCCAAAGAGCTAGGCACAAACCATTTATAAAGTCATTTAACAGGCACACACACGCCTCACTGTCAAAGCCTTTCATTCTCCAAGAGCTGGCAGAGAAACTCTCCATTCAGGAAGAATATATGCAAACACACACACACACACACACACACACACACACACACACACACACACACAAAAACAATAACATTACGTCCCATTGTCTCCAGAAAATGTCAGCCTCAAGCTGAACTCTCTCAGCTCAAGGCAGGCCTAATAAAATAAAGGAATAAAAATATCCCCACCAACCAGCACGTCTGTCGAGTTTAATTTCATGCACATACCCAAAGTATAAAAGAAAATGTCTTGTTTCAGAAGCAATCATTTAAAAAACCAATAAAAAAGACCCAAAGCGGTTTTGTATATTTATATTTCGTTTGTTACAACTTAAATCTAGTGCATTTTCAATGCTTATGTAATTGTACTTTATGTTGGAGGTTAAGTCTTTCCTGCAAGGCGTATTTCATTAAGACTTCCGAGACTGGTCCCTACGCAAATATCTCTGTCATCTGAATTACACAACAGCTCAGTTAGTTCCCGTAGTCTGCGTTTTAAAAATAATGTTGTAGATGACCGTACAGCAGGCCTGGTATGCTCATTAGCAAGCAGGCATTATGTCTGATATTGCTTGTGTTGATGGTCAAAATGGGAGGCATAATATAATTTCAGATTTTCAGATTGGTACTCTACATTCATACGATACACATGGTCATTCAGACACTACAAGAAATGTAGTAGGCGACATTGGTCATGGCAGAATGGTTAGTTAGTTAACCAAACAAACCCTAACCCAGGCATCAGACAATTGATGATACATGTCAGTTGCAATCTGAATAAATTACTAAAAATAATAAGGGGTCAGTCAGGTACATAAAAGATGGTCCAAGTCTGCATCAGTGCAATGATTCTATGCAAAGGCAAAGTAATAAGTGGCAAATGTTGATAAGGAAAAAAAATCTGACCACCATGCTACACTAACCTCCAGTATTCCTCACTAGGGCTTGTCCTTTTGGTGCGGTTGACCATCTCAGTGACCCCAGACACTACGGACGAGATGTTGGCAAATGTTGCATTGACCCTCTGAGTGCCCACCACCCCACTACAGTCAGGGGTGTTCCAGGGGTTGTTGCAGTATGTCCAAGGCAGGAGGTTGGTCATGGACGTGAAAAAGTAGTAAAAGGCAATGCATATGACCACATTGTAATAGATCCCAATGTAGGTTGAAACCACCATCATTCCATAACCCACACCTAAGAGAAGAGTGAAAAGGTGGCACAGAAAAGATATTTAAGGGTCAAATTACATTAATGTCTTCGGCCTGATTTAACACTCATCACTTACCACTTATATCAGACCAGGGGTCGGTAGCCTTTAACACTCAAAGAGCCAGTTGGACCCGGTTTCAACAAAAGAGAAAACACCGGGAGCCGCAAATCTTTTTTGAAATGTTAAATGAAGATTACTCTGCATATATTGTTTTTTTTTTACTTTTATGCTATGTGTAAAAACTAGGCTAGTGTGTTACTTGAGAAATGTTATTTATCCAAAGAAAACAATTTTTTTATGTTTCAGGATCATAATAATCTTCAAATTTCCAAGTACAATTAAAAAAAAAAACAACAAATAAAAATATCGTATCTATTGGCCCATTGGAGCAGCAGCATGCTCTGTAATAGACATATGGGTGTGGTGTAGGCACATGTACACACGTATCTTTACATATTGTTGTTGTTTTATACTGTTGTGATGAGAGACACCATCGACCAGAATCAAATTCCTTGGATGTGTTCGCTCACATACTTGGCCAATAAACGTGATTCCGATTATGATTCTGATTCTGAGACTGGCGCTGTACGACAGGGAGCCACAACATAAAGACCCCTGGTTGCCGACCCCTGTATTAGACAATGTAATTAACTGTATCTTGACATTTTCTTTGTACTTATATTTACTGCCCATTATGTCATCTAGAACAATCCATGCAGTACATGTACATAACAAGCGGTCACGTCTCTTGGTCTCATGGTCACATGGTCACTGACGTAAATCTCATGAGGTAAAAAAAAACATTTTCCTGCGAGAAACAAGTGCTGATTTTGTATGCTTACTCAAACAAGCTATTACACTAAAATGCTAGTATTAATATAATATTCATTCAGCAGTGTATTGTATTGTATTTAAACCCGCGGTGCATTTTATTTGCTTCGCAAACATAGGTGCATTCTTAGTTTCTCTTCATCACTTATTAGCTCCCTTTTCCTCACTCATTAACTGTCAGGAGCCCCACCGGACCGCCGGTGAGAAGGTAACATTGGGGTTGAGGAGCATTCTCAGCAAAGCAGTGACACTGACATGATAGTAGCATATAAGTGTGTATGTACTGCACAGATTGGCTCACTGTTTTTAAAAGAGCTCAGCTCCTTTTGGCTAGAAACACACTAACGAACGAAAAGATGATGACTAGGACAAGCTGTGCAGCATCAGATGAACTATCACCACAAATTTCTGCCAGGTGGACTAATAGGTTAGACACATCTAATTGAGAGGGCATAGAGTTTAAAACATCCAGCAGCACTGCTGAGTGATGCTCCTATGAAGGTACTGACCGATGATGAACAGGACAAATGGGGCCCAACAAGTGATGCAGAGAAACAGTTAGACTGCAGTCTGTAATTATAAACTATATAGTGCACCTACTTGGTAAATTGAACTAATAAAATTAAGAATGAGTATAGCATATTTGAAACACAAAATGGTGTGTGTGTACGTAAATGCATATGTATGTATGTCCACCTATCCATCTACCTACTTATTGTGAATTAGGGCAGTCACAAAGACAAAGACTAGATTTCATTCCAATTTGGGCATCCAAGCAGAGTGGTACCTAAACGGTCACTAACCTTTAAACATGGGGCTGACCCTCCAGACACCCAGGCAGCCCAGTGAGGTGAACTGTCCAAAAGATAGCTCCAAAAAGAAAAGTGGGATGCCACAGAATACCAGCATTATGAAGTACGGGAACATGAAGGCACCTGACAGAGACATGTACAATATTCAGTAATAAACAGTGCATTTAAATTCTTTCAAGAATATCATATTCAGTTACAATTATTCAGTTAAACTGCCGCTGTCATTAGAAAACATTTTATCACACCATTTGAAACTTTTCTCTTTTATATTTCATGACAAACATGCAAAAATGTGAAAAGCACAAAAAAATTGCAACAAATGGTTTTGTAAATGGTCTTTTCAAGAATCATAGAAGTTAAAGGATAGTTATATCTCACGGATAATAGGTAATTCAATAAAAACGGTCTTGTACTTGAGTAAATTCTATTACCCACCACCTATTCTCACTCATTTACAAACTTCAGTCTTAACTCTTCAACATATAAACTGAACTTTTATAACCCCTGTAAACACAGAAGATGTACTGAAGTATACAGAGCTCAGTAAAGCCCTGTCTTGTTTGAATAGGTCTAATTCAGGGAATGGCCACTGATTAGCAGCGGTCCCACTGAGAGCATGAGTTCATGGGGAACTGGGGCACGGAGGTAGGCCACTGGAGCTGATAAAGGCACAGTCATTGTTACTGCTGGACGCAGAGGCCTGGCAGCAACAGGCTGCACTATTTTAAGAGAGCTGGCCAAGGGACTGCACCTTTTATGGCAAATGGGCTGCCATAAATATTCACAACAACCGTATGCAAACTATGAGACATATAATTCCTCCAAAACACCTAGAAAATTGCTATACAAAGTACACAAAGTAAATGTTGCCTTCCACTGAAATACGCAAAGGCTTCTAAATTAGCCTTGAAGAAAAATCTTATGGGAAAGAAACAATCTGAGTAATTTATCACAAATCAAAACATCCATTGCTTTGTTTCCTAAAATTAAAAATGACAGTTGCCATTAACCTTCTGTGAAAAATTCATGATGAAATAGCCCAAAAGTACTAGTAATAAATATTGTATGAAATGTACTGTTTGACATTTTGTGTTTGACAGGGTTTTCTCTTTCTCCGATACATAAACACAATGTCTATTATGACAGCAACAATCTTTTTTGATTTTGTTTTACAAATTAAAACAGACAATGTAGTGTATAATGACCTCCTCCATTCCTGTAGCAGAGGTAGGGAAACCTCCAGACATTGCCCAGTCCCACTGCATAACCCACACTGGTCAGGACAAACTCAATCTGGTTCCCCCAGTTTCCTCTCCGGGAGTTCTCATCCTTCTTCACTTGCTCCCCTGGAACTGCTCCATTCTGGAACACACACACACACACACACACACAGACACACAAAAACAGGGTTAGTTACTCATTCAGAGGGTCAACCCAAGCTCATCTGACAAACTATTTTCCTCCTACACCAAATGTAGTCATCAGCCAAATCTTTAGCTTTAAACTACATTAAGTAATCTCAAATAAACTTTTCTGACAAATTCTGAATGACTGAGTCTCAGGAGTTAGTGTGCCAAAAAGTTCAAAACAGGAAAAAAATAAATAAATAAAAAAATCTGGCCTATGCAATAATACCCCCCCCAAAAAATCCTGAATTGCATGTGAGCTTTTTGGAGCACGCTTGATGTGAACTCAAACCACTGCTGCCTGCAAAACTACCATTTGGCCCTGTCGGCTTGATTAGAAGTTCACTGTCTTCCATCTGTTCCCATCAGATGGTCCTTGGTCTGACCTCCAGAGTGCTCCCAGGACTGGCCCAGGCAGTGTTTATTGACCTGACCAGCGGGAGCGGAACTTGCAGCAGCTTTTATGGGGTCCCATCCAAATAAAGTCCGGACACCAGATCAAACTAGTTGGATTGAGTGTCCGCTGAAAATCTCATTTATTCTTGAGTAAGATGAGTCAATGTCTAAGAGTAGGAGTCTTAGCCAACTGCAAAGTGAAAGTGTATGGGAAAATGACGGAGGACATGCAAACCAGGGCTGTGGTTTTGATGAATCACAGTATGCCTGTAATCATGTATGTAATCTATTTTGGTGAAAATAACTATTTAACTGGAACATCGTGAATTCAATATACAATACTAGCGGTTAGTAAATATCATGTAGCCCTAATGTAACATCTTTTAAGGTGAAAAAATACTGCTTGTGTAGAATTTTGTGTAAGATGGGGTGGCCCACAGTGCCCTTCGCACATGCCCTTCCACGTGGGGCTACACACGCACACACAACGAGCACCATCTGAGTCTGAGTTCCCTGGGCCGTAGCTCCCAGCAGAATGGCACAGGCACATGCAAACCGTCTGCAAAACACACACACAAGCGTGCGCGCGTGCGCACACACTCACAGTTCATGTTTCCATCTTCTCAATTACCCTTTTGGCTGAGCCAAACATTTATTTTCAAAAACAAACAAACAATCTTGTGGATTTGGTTCATTCATTCATTGCAAAAACACCCAAACTAACAGAAACATCATCAACAGTGTTCAACAACACCCCTCCTTCAGCAGAAGAGCAGCAGGTTTGGGGCTGTTTTCCTCTCCTGGAGTTTCTGTAAAGCTGCGAGGGTGTGTGTAAACTTGCCAGACGGCTGGACACCTGTGCTCAGTGGTGCTGATGGCTTCATTACTGAGTGCGTGTGTGAGTGTGAGAGAGTGCGAAAGAGCAGGAGAGAGCAACAGACAGAGGTTGAGAGTCTGGAGGAGGCGCACCTGCCCTGTTGAAAGTGTTTGGCTGCAGAGAAGAGCAGGGAAAAGGGCCTGCAAAGTGAAGTAATACTTCAAACACACATACAGCAATCAGCACCACTTCCCAAAAAAACAAGACAGTCACTGATATTTGCTCAGCAGGACACATTTCTGCAGACATTCCTGCTGTGTTGTAAGACCTTTTGATAATTTTCCATCAAATAAGTCAAATCTCAAATAACCAAAGACGTCTAAAGACAGTCAAGAAGTGATTACGCTCATCCCATACATATACAAATATACACTGGAACAAAGCAACAAAGTTCTGTGCTTAGTATACAAATCCACACCTTACAAAAATATCACACAAGGCAATTAAACTAAACATTGTAGTACAGTAAAGAATACTGCAATACAATAAGTACATAACAGTGCATACCTAGACTTGGAGCCCAGAAAAAAAACAACTATGAAAAAGATCTGATGTTTAAACTGGTGTCACAAATGATGACATTAAACTTACTTTAACCATGAGAAAGTACCACCACCACCTCTCAGCTTATCTTCTTGAAAAAAACTCATATTCCAGGAAAATACAAGAATCTAGTGATTCTACCCACCAATCACTATTGCAAGACACACAGGCATCGGTAAGGACATCTGGTAAATACAAAGAGTTAAATACAATTATTTTCTAATTAATTTAACATGCTAGCATCGGTTATTCCTCAGGTATCAGATTGCCTACACGACCTTAGCAAGGTAAATCTGGCTGAATAATAGGAGCCGGTTGATTTTCCTTTATCAACAACCTATTCTCCTTGATTAACAACCGACTTTTGGTAATTTTCCATCAAATAAGCCAAATCTCAAACTAGTAAAGAAGTCTAAAGGCAGTCAAGAAGTGATTACGCTCATCCCATACATATACAAACAGTGTTGTGCCTGAACGCGTTCAATGAACGGCGTTCATTGAACACGTTCCTATTTTTCATGAACGCTGAACTGAACGAGTCGGTTTACAA
>JBBPCY010000013.1:18059635-18077604 GCA_037974405.1 Brachyalestes nurse
CACACACACACACACACACACACACACACACACACACACACACACACACACACACACACACACACACACACAGCTAGCATCTGTATGCCCAGGAGGACAGTAAGGGTGAGACAAAAAGACAAACTGCCTCTAAGCACCCATATGTCTCTGTTCTCTCTTTCTCACTCATGTAAAGTCTTTCTGGCATGTGTGTGTCCATGTGCGTTATGAGACCCCTATGCCTTAACAAAATACAAACATACCTTCACTATACAAGTGAATTACTGAATTCACTTGTATAGTGAAGGTATGTTTGTATTTAAATATATAAATATATCTGCTATTAAACGTGCATGAGCACAAGTATATTGTGATTGCGGAAATAATTACACATTCTACCTAAAATGAATTACATTTTTGATGCTTCACCATATTAGCCTATAGATACAAACCCAAAAATTTCATACAAAATTGAACAATGAACGTTTGTTTGTTGAATGTTTTAATATGAACTAAATCAAATGTTATTTTTTGTCTTCTGTATTTCCCACCCCCCACACATTTTCATGCTGAAGCAGGCATAAACAGCAAATCCTGTCAGATCTGTGGTGTACCTACAAAGGTTAGGCACAAAAAGGAGCCAGAAGACAAGAGCGGTTAGCGCCAAAAGCATGCCTTTAATTCCTCCTCATTGTGATAGCACGTCAGGCTCAGCTGGAGGTGGCCGACATGTAATTACATTTCCTTGCTCAACTTCTTATTACTCCAATTATTAGTGAAGCATGTGGCAGGCTCAGAGATGGCATTAGACAACGGGGAGGCTAGAGCACAAAGCCAGCGACACGCACTCCATTTATCAGTAAGCCAGAGAATAAGATCATGCTGAAACGACTGTGCCTGTGACAGAAACTGAAGCTTCATTAGGAGGACACGAAGACCAGCAAGTATGAGCACATAGGCATTTTAGAGCCCCTGGCATACGCTCACCATGCTTGTGGAATCTGGCCAAAGATAAATTCAACTGCATTTTAAAAATTAAGTTGTATTATAGTTTTACATCAAAAATGACAAAATAAATTACCTGCACATCCGTATTAAAAGATCTGATAGGGCTCTGGTAGAGCACCTAATCTCTGGTAGAATCCTAGTCTTCTAGCAGCTAATTTTAACTCAATGTTTACTAGAATGAGGGACGTGTTTTCGTGTGGACTACGAAGCACCAATGTATGTCGCTCTGGATAAGAGCGTCTGCCAAATACTGTAAATGTAATTCAAATGCATTTACTGTATTAAGCTTCTAGCATTTATGAAATAAATATACACTAATGAACTGCCTGGTCACAACTGGCTCCTCAGAACACCAACTAAATTCTGTCTCAGGCCAAAAAAAAAAGGATATTCTGGCTTTTGTGGGCCAAATGAAAATAATCATTATACTTGTCAGAAAAGTTCTCCAAATCACTAAATAATTCTAATTAGTCATAGCAGCACAGTAATCCTAAACAATAGTTGTTGGTGCTAAGTAACCTTCAAATGCAAGATATGGTCAAAATGAAAACATCAAAAGCTCAGAAAAATCTTTATGTTCAGTGACTACTAAACTATTAAAGACACGATCAATTAATGACAAAAAGACAGGCCTGATGAGGGTGAGGTTGTGCCTGTATAAAAATATCGTGTGAACCACTGCTTTAGGCTCTGGAATCAATCAAAGAAATTTGGAGAGAAAAGGGAAAGAGTGACCAGTGACCTCAACACATCTCGGCAACTTAGCATCAACATTTTACTAAGAAGGACTTGACCAGTGGCACAAAGTCCTTCACAAGCAAGCACTCACTCTCTCACACACACACACACATAAACCAGAGAAGCAGGTGCATCAGACACACCCTTGGCCTTTAGTGCCACTCTATGTATGTGTGAGTGTGTCAGATAAATCAGTCTGTACAGCTGGCCACCTGAATCAGTGCACTCAGTGAGTTAGAGGCAGCTAGAAATAATCAAACAAACGAGCTCACCTAGCACTGAGTGTCACTACTGTACAAATTCAGTTTGTAAAAAAAAACCCTTCTGGCACAGATATTATGCGCAATATTTCTTAAATGTATTCATTTTCTACTGTATGGACAATAGATTTATAGGAGGAGTTTGGGTGTGATACAAATGTATGTGTGTGTGTGTGTGTATATATATATATATATGAACCTGTACTGATCAACCTAAAGCTGTGTCTGATTATCACAACCGTTTTGATATGTAATGCCTGAAATGCTATTCACAAATACAAGACTAAATAAAGCTGCACTCAAGCAGAGAACAAAAACAAAAACATGTGAATGTAATTCCAGGTGGAAAGATTAGGGAAGAAACAATGATAATGTCATCATAGACTCAAGGATGCGTCTGCAGTCACCTAATACGCGGCTATTAATCTTACTGGGTTCATTAAATAGCATATCATAAGTGATGTTGGCACAGTAGTAAAGGGGAAATCGATGAGATGAGATGTAGTTATGCTTATTCCTAAGTTCATTAAAAATAAATCATCCTATAGTATGATCTTACCCAAGGATGCTCAACCCTGTTCCGGTCTGCGATTTTCCTATCTGCGATTTTCTCCACTGTAGCATACCCTAATCAGATAATTAACAAATCCTTCCTGCATTAAAGTGGGTTTGCTGAGGCAGGGAAAATTCTAAAAATATGCAGGACAGAGCTACTCCAGAACATGGGATCGTAACCACTGGTGTAGACACAGGTACTCAAATGTGTAAACACTCAGCAACACTTAACCGTTTTAAGGAATAACTAAAACAAAATAGTAATTCAGAGAAGAAAGGAACAAACTCACTTTGCCCTCTTACAAATATTATTTGATTCTTCAGACTAGTGAGCGGCTTGTGGAAGCAGCAGCAAACGGCTAGGATGTGAGCAGCTGGAACTACCACAAGTAAATCTGGGGGGCACAATGGTTTATCGGATATCTGTGTCTTTCATTTCCAACAAATCTTCCTAGGGATTGTTCAAGTGATAAGTGTCCTGGTGGCTAAAAAGGGAGACAGAGGAAGAGAGAAAGAGCATAAATATGAGGAAACTCCACTCTTCAGAGCAAAAAAAAAAGAAAAAAAAAAAAAGCCTGGATACTCTCCTCCTTCTTCCCGCCGTCATTCTCTCAAACGCAGTTCTCCTGCCCATTTCCTTAGAAACTTTATCACAGAGCCCTTCTGCCAGTGCCGAACAGAACTTCCCACTGCAATTAGTTATAAAAACTTTTCAGCCGGCCCACACGTGGTCTGGTTTTTAAAGAGCTGCAGCCCCCTTCTCACGTGGTTTGCGGACTATTGAGTCGTCACAGGCCCCCTGAATGATGGCCGAAAAATAAGGCGGCGCAGACAATGCTTCGCCTTGATTAATTCAATTCTTTCAGGACCCTGCACCGTCGTCCGGGCAGCTCAACACAATCACCGCTTTGATGCTCGGGTTAACGTTCCTCTTGCATCCTAACTTAAGGATTGCATATATTTTACCCCCCAAAAAATTTGAACACCGTATTTTCTTTTCAATGAAGGAGAATGATAATTTCGTTGAAAGTTTTGTCATAATTGTGCTGGAGACACAGAAGTGACCGAAAAATACTGCACTGACCTGATCAGCCCGACAAGCCACAGTGCTGTTGGACTCCGACATGGTTGGACAGTGCCCGCCGTTTCTCTCCGTCCCACTCTCGAGTTCTTCATTCACACCTTTTCTGTCCGCTTCCGTAGAGAATGCGCGCGCGCAAAAGAGAGGAGGGGGCGAGGAAAAAAAAAAAAAAAGAACACCCTCCTTTCGGCCAGGCTTGATTAATGCCTGAATTATTTTCACCTCATTTCATCTGATGGAGTTCTGTTTCCTCTCCGCCTCTCTCAATCATTCGGCATGGAAGCTCTCTCTCTCTCTCCCTCCCACCCCTTCACCCTCTCCTCTCTCTCTGCTTTGCTCAATCTCCCTCTCCCATCCATTGCCTTGCCTTACCTCCCTTCCTCCTTTTCAGTCTTTCTCTGCTCTACTTTAACTTGGAGAAAATGCCCCCCTTGCATCTACACTTAGAGGAGGAAAAAAAAAAAGAGAGAAAAACCCCAGAGCAGATCCATAGTCTCTTGCCTCTACCTCCACCATGAATGGAGTCGTTGTCATTCCAGCACCTTGGTTGCATACTGAGTACTGGGGAAGCTGCTAGCTTAGCTGCCTGGAGCAGGGGTCCGTGCCAAGCCCCTGAGCGGCCGGCCTGCAAGATGAAAGACAAGAGTGAGGAGCCATGCACTTCCACAGGGAGTGCGCTACCCCTTTCTCTGTCTCCCCATTTCTTCCACTTGTTTTCGGTGCAGCTGCACCCAGACCACCAACGCTCTCCCCATTCACAGACACTTGACTCTCAAATCCTCATCCTCGGACATTGCCAAGTCTCCAGTAAGGTTCCCCCAGAGAGGCGGAGGGGGGGAACGCACCCCGTCCCTCCGTCTGCACCATGGATGGGCAGGGCCGTACCCCCATAATTCATCCTCTCTTTCTTCAGGGGGTCAAAAGATTTCCTACTTTTTGTACTCGCAGGCCACGACCGGTCAAACAGTCCTTTGCAAAAAAGTTGCCGTTTGCCAGAAAGGACAGCTACGTCGTAATGCATGGGAAAAAAACATATAGAAGAAAAACGGAGATGTCTGCACAAAGAAAGCTCTCAATAGCTGGTTCTTGGCTGTGGCCATGACTGCATATCCTGTTAGCGGTGTCAGAAGTTGACAAGCATCTGGCCCTTGGCCTAACGAGCATTTAAAGAAGGTGAGCAACACTGGCAGCCCATTTGATGAACAAACCTCAAGAGTTAACATGCTGGGCTTCAGAGAGTGATGACTTGAAATATCTGCACCCAGTTTACTTTGAAGCTATATTTACCAGAAGATAAACTGTTATTGTAAAATGTGGGTGATACCACAATACAACATGCCACTTTTACACTTTTAGATCAATCATGTTTCAAAGAAGTTAACATGCACAGAGCTTATACAAAAATGGGGTTGATCATTGTTTCAGAAAATGTTTCATAAACGGTAGTGTACAATACTTCACGATTATTGTTACTATTATCAATTACAATGAACCTTAAAGGAATGAAAAACAAAAGCGTTAAAGCGTTCACTTTTTAAAGTACAAAAAGTTTCCCTTTTGAAAATAAAATAAATATGAAAGCTGGTATTTTTATCACGACACATGCCATCACAAGTGCTCTGAACAATTATTAAAATAATTGCTATAAGTGTAACTACACACACACGTACGTTAGTCCTCTGAGCCAGGATAGATTGTGTGTGTGTTTTTTAATGGGGTCAGACCGGGGTCAGTGTGTGTTTGAGTTAGAGGTTACTGAACAGGCAAACTGGCAGATAAGGCAGATGTAGCAGAGAACCACATTGTGAAACGTTTGTTTGATAACACATTTTGTGATCAGCATTTAAATGTGTAAATATTCAATAGCAGCTACACAGCATCCAAATCTTTTGCAAACGGGATATCCATCCTCGAGGAACACAACTCATGTCTTGGTGGGGATATTTGGGATATCAAAAGTAACCTCACCCTTTTCATTTCTTTTCCAGAGAAAATTACTGGTGATATCTGTCCTTTGTCTCTCTGACATGTGGCACTAGTTGCTACAAGTGAGATTCTATGTTTGTTTCGCAGTTTTCTCCTCAATATCCGTAACAGGAAAATATACATGGTGGAATAACCAACAGTTTTCATACCGTGGTATGCTGTGAAACCAGTATACTGCTGCAAACCCGTCTCAGGTAAAGCAATTGCATGAGGTTACATAAACACTGATGGTCATGCTCAAGTCCCAGCTGAGTTTTCTGAGCTTGTAAATTTCGCACTCCTCAGTGCATCCGGACTGCCAGTCTGGGACACGGAGAGGAAATCTGTTTAGTTCTGACAAAAAAGGTGGTCCACACTATTTGTGACTCTAGGACTAATGCAACAGTAGATTTAAATGAGCCCAGCCCACTGAAATCTGTAGAGACATCTGAATTCATGACAGTTTCAATGCAGTATAGCGACTCCTATGAGAGTACCCTCACCTTTCCCTACATTTCATTTTACCACTTCTGTCTTATAATTACTTGGAAGCTGACACCAAAGTAACAAGATCATTCGGCCTTGGAAGTTTCATTAGTTACTCAGATGTAAGGTATCTGCATTTTGCATTAATCTTTGAAGGTCAGGTGTATGTTTGTCCTGAGCCTATGAGGGACAAACTTAAAATCAGCTTTGTACATGAAATCTACGGGTCTGGCATCAACCAGCACCTCAAGCGTGCACAGGACTACAGTGAATGAGTGTGTTTGTGTGTAATTCATTCTGCGGCCCCACGCACATATTGCTCCAGGCAGCGCATTGCATCCGAGCCACCGTCCTGCCAGGGAAAGAGTTTGACACCGCCGGTCATTAGGCTCTCCAGGGGCCGCAGCCAACTCCTATTAGTCAAACAGCAGCACCATGTCTCACCGCCTGCCACACAATAGCGCTCTTCTAATGAGGATATGAGCGCTGCGCTATTTTGACAGCTCCATATCAATAGCAGAATGGAGTGCTGTTTAAATGAGGGGGGCTATGGGGTGTAACAAAAAAGGGACACATACAGAGACTGGCCTCAATAGGGCAATCCCAAACAAGCGTGTGCACTGGGGGCAATTAGCTTTGGTAATTGGATGGTTATAGGTATTTAGTGCTCATTAGGGAATGTAGATGTCAAACACTGTAATTACAGAAATCTGTTAAAACCTGTTTTTGCCTTGTTGTCTAAATTCAAATTAGCAGTAAAAGTTCAACAGGATCTCTTTCCCTCCAGTGATCTCTCCAGATGAGCTACTCTCAGCTGTTGATTTTTTAAAACTGTAGGCCATTCAGGTAGATGTGTACACATGCGTGTTTGCATGCCAGCAAAAGTAAGGCAGGAAGTAATAGAATGCAAGCACGAAGACCCCTGGCAAAGCACCTGTTCATATTCACCTGGAACCTGCACAGCTGGACTTCATTAAAGGCATAAATAGTTTGTGTAAACCCCTAATGTATAAACATCATGCACAGGGCACTGGATAAGCCCTCTGAGACAACTGGTAAGTCTATTGCTGAAGAAGAAGAAGGTCCTCAAGTGGTAAATATGAGAGCTTGGACCTTGTAACAGTAATAAGACTCTTTGATGGTGTAAGACTTAGCTTAGACGTTAGTTTTAGCTCAGTCAAGAGACATAACTGCATAAATCAACTATTAATCTGAAAAAAAGAGACACTAGCCTTGATAGCTTTTTAAAACACACAAAGAATATGATATGTGTCCAAGATGAGCGAACATGAAAGAACACAAACGACTAGTCTCACATAAGACTGAATTCAGAATCCGTTAGAGCCGGATCTGAAAACCGGAGAAAGGGACAAGCAACCATTAAATTTGCCTGGGAGGAAGTGCTGTTTCAAGCAACTCTGCCTAACCAGGTATTTCCTATTCGAGGCACGTTGATGCTATTGACAAGCCAAACAAGAGAGCCTCAGTGAGGACTAAAATACTACTGCTGACTAAAAATGTCACTTTTTCAAACTTAGTGCTGTGCTTTGATGCGCCACCTCTTTCCGCCGTGCTCCCTTGCCCCATTTACAATCTCGAATGGCATGTCCGAAGCACACAAAAACACTCTTAAACGAACACACAAAGCAGTGGGTTGCAACATAAAGCAATCAACTCACACGATTTTCAACCCTTGCACATGACAATTCAACAGAAAGACTGGCCAACACAGCACACTGCCAGCTAATGTGCAAACTGAACATCTAATACTCTTGCTTTCCGTTAGTTCTACGTCAGCTTTAAGAGCCATCCAGGCGTATGCACAAAACTGTAATCTACTGTTTGATGCACTGTAAATGGACAATGCAAACCCTTGTGTTCACTTGTGCTGCTTATTTAGCAAAGCCCCTGAACAATATGTCAAGAAAAATGATCTAAGGATATTTAAAAAAGCGAACACATCACTGTATGATTACAGTGCCTTACCATGAGATTAACTATTGCATCTCAAGTGACTTGTAAAAATGGTTCATGACTCATTTAGTTGCCTTTATCCAGTTTAGAAGGAGAATACACAGCAAGCACTTTCTATTAAGCCAATGAATATCATCAACATCACTATTACATAAGGTATGATGTTTAGAAAATGTTAGGGATCCTGTTCTGAATGTTTATCTTATACATCTTATACACCCAATCTAGACGTGTTGCACAGTTTTATAAGGCAAACAAAAACCACAACAGATTTACCACGGCATTTCCCGATAAGGCTCAGTAATGATAGGGTATTTCCTGCATAACCTTGATTCTTCTCTTTTGGTCCTTTTTCCGCGAAACACGAAGACAACAGTTAAGAGTGAGACATCCTTTGAAAGGGGCATGGGAGTCCCATCAGCTGGTGGAAAGTTACTACACGTTTCAGTAATGGTAGGTGTAAATTACAGTGTTGTGAAACAATCATTTTGCCAGACACTCAAAAGGGAACCTTGATTTTCTCAAGAGGAAGTTGAATGTTGAACTTACCAATGAGATATTCCAAGGTGCAGTTCAAGAATTCAAAAAGCTGATGTACGTTTTTACACACTCTATATAAATAAACTAAATAGATTCACTATAAAAAAAAAAGATACATTTACCAGAAAATATCAGTAACAGAGAGACTTCTCTTCTCTCAGAAACTGCACTCCATTAACCAAAGAAACTTATGATGATCCCATTACATCCCTTTGAATTCATATATGTGTCTGTTACAACAAATCAGCTTAATTTCCAGTCACAATGAATTATGGCTCAACAAGGTGCTCGGGATGGTGTTCAAGACTAGGCTCCTTTACTAGTTCTGTCACGTTGTTAAGTTTGGAAGAAGAGGCAAAATGATGAAGTTGTTTTTGGATAGCAGAAGGCAAGAGTGTCTGCAGAGAATTTTTATCCTATTAGTTTGCCAGAATCTTAACCTAAACACACAGCATTTCGGGTAGGTCAGTAAGAGTCCTGGTCTGGCTTAGTATGTTGTGTGGGGTGGAACAGAGGAACAAACCTATCTACAGTGCATACGTCAGTGAATAGGTTGTGTGTGTGTGTTTGTGTTTGCGCATTTGTGCGAGTGCGAACAGTGTGAGTGTGTGACGTCTGCCTGGTCCAGCAGCTTTCAGGGACACAGGAGAGCAAATTTCAAACGCTTGGATTAAGCTGAAGTTTCCATGATAATTTCCCCTCCCCTTCGTAATTTGGCTGGAAGGGCCCCAGCTGCTAATTCTTTATAAATAGCGTGTAGCTCAGATTGCCTCTGGGGAGAATGGGGCTCAGTGGAGTGGCTTGGGCACAAATCGGGCCGGAAAAGCACACAACATACACATACACATTGACAAACATATGGGACCATCACTGAGGACGAAAGCGAGGTACATGTGACTTTGACTTGACTCACGTGGATCCAACAGAGAGCAAATTATAAAGGCAACTGTCAAGTGTGGTCAACTGTTAAACTGTCGAATGTGTGTGCGGGGCAAGGATGCATTTCTAAAAATCCTGTAAAACCTCATCTAAATATTTCCCAATGACATGACAGTTAAGAAAACACATGGTAATATATATACCAGATGTTTGAGCAACACACACGTTTGGATAAATAAAAAACAAGCAGAGACCAGGCCAGAGACCCTGAACTAGGGGCAGTAGAGTTTACAAAGGGTCAAGGCTGGTCCAAGCAAAAAGACCCAGTCTAGGGTAGCTCAGGATGTTTTAATACATGGGTGAAAGGTAAAAAGTTAACAAGGGCAAGAAAGAAAAAAAGGATGACACCAAAAACACTACTTTCAGACATAGGTCTTTGGATTTTAAAAATTACTTTAAAAGTATTTTACTGGAGAATTTCAAAAAACACAAAAGCTCTAAAGTGATAAATAATACTGAAAGGGGGCTGACTGTCAGGAAAGCGCCTGAGAATTGTGGACCCCCCTTTGTCACATGCCTGTATCTGCTATTCAACCAAGAAAAGGGGGAGCAGGTTGGACTCAAGCGCAACAAATTACCTAAATATAGGGTGAAAGGCCTTTGAAGGACTTCAATTCAACTGTTAAAAATAATAACAATCAAAAGAGGGATGGGAAGATTTATGAAGCCTGGTGGGTGGAACACGATGGAAAACAGCAGCCCATAATTTCAGCCAGTGAGGAGAACAAATCCCCCCCCCCCTTTTTTTGGTGTCATTGTTGGTATTTTTGTTTAGCTTCAGCAGAAATGCGGGCACCTCCAGATATAAAAGGAAAGAGAAAGAAAAACAGAAAAAAACCCCGAAATTTTCAGCTTGAGTGGTTTCTTCAAACGAAATCCAAAGGCTGAGCCTCAATGGGGCCTTTTGGTGCTGGGGAGCTTTTTTTTTTTTTTAAGGAAGCTCAGCAGTGGACGTGTTTAGCATTTGGTGGCCCTTGTCCTTCTATTGTACCTTCGCCACAGTGGCTGCGCACTCCTTGGCCTGACCCCGGCTAGACGCACTGTACTGCAAAGGGCTCAAACTGAAATAGAAATTGTGTTTGATTTTCCCTTTGCTCCATCACATCTGTTCCCATGCCCCTGAAGGCACAGGCGATGCGTGGTTCACAAGGATGTGAACATTCTAGGGGGCGACTGACAGCTCAATATGTTCCTTACGTAAGCCCAAACGTTCCGCTAGTGGAGGCACAGCTTCAAGAGGAGGGGTTAGACACCTCAAAATGCTGTTGGGACCTCCGTGTTAGAAAGTCTAACTACTACAGTAATTTTATAAAATGGAGCTGCACTTGATTCATTTATAATTTTAAAATGTGCATCATTTTTGATGATATATTGTTTCAAAACAGTTTTGTTTAGTGTATAAGCTCTGAAACTGCAAACTGTCTAATGGCATAAACGAGATGTGTCCTGGGGGACCCAAATCTATAGGTATTTATAAAAACCCAGTCAAAGGAATCTAATATTTGTGACCATTTAACTTCCACTTCACAGGAAGCAGTGTACCTCAGAACCCCATGGGACAGGCTGGAAGCAGCGAAAGCTCAAAAGGAGGGAAGGAGAAGGAGGCGAGCTTGGGGTCAGCACAATTAACAGTTGCTCTGAAACTACCCCTTAGAGTGGAACTGCCTCAGCTGAAAAGCTTTGAGTGTTAAAGTTCATAAATGAGCAGTGAAACATCACAATTGTTTTTTTGTTTACTCGATTAGAAAAACACTAGTTGTTCCTTATTTTTGCACATTTATTTCATAATAAATGGTCCAACAGACATTTTGAAAGGCCAAAAGCATTCTAATTGAGTAATATTAAAAAAAGTAAAACTGAGGCATGAAACTGAGAACCATTTTTCTTTCACCCAAAAAGCTGTTTCAGAAATTGTTAAATCTTCTCATGACAGCAACAATACACTTTCAGCCGTGGCCTCAGCCACATTCTTCACTCCCTGCTGTAATGGAGTGTTGGCAGGGGAGCGAAAAAAAAAATGGCCACGCATGGACGACAGGCAGTCGGGGGGAAACAATGTGCTAAGCGGAGCTGATGTTTCATTGTGAACACATCAAGAGCTTCTTGAAGCTGAATAGCTCCTATCCCAGATAGGGAGGAGGCAAGGCCTATTCAAAGCACTGGCACAAGGTTGGCGTGCTATTGTGCTGCGTGACAGTACAAACACCCACCTGCTCCAGCAGATAAAGTCCATTGGTCAGATACTTTAAAGTAAGCAAAATTATAATGCATTCGAAATGGCCAATGATAATCCAGTGAGGACATGGCTGCAAAAGTACTGGACAAACAAATACACCAATCACAAACTCTCTTTGGTTTCTGTCTGAAGATCAAGCCATAGCCTTTCCACACCCAGGAGCTTGAAAAACGTGAATGGCTAATAAAATGTAGTAAGCCAAAAACCCATATGGACTCAAAGTCAGGAGCAAGTTATAAAAGCAAGCTGTAAATAGGCTCCAGATTAACAGATAAGCCGTCTTTCACAACTTTGGTGTGGACCAAGGCCTCGATGGTGCGACAGTGAACATAGAAAAAAGAAAAAAGCTTAACACGTTTGCACCTCATAGCACCATGCAAAATAGATAATGAAAGAATGAATAATGACTAATCTAGCAAACTTACTCACTAATTGAAACATCTAGGGAACTTCACAAAAATTCCAGTGTTCCAGCATACAGTGTCAGACTGAAACTAAAGTGCAAGGTCAGTACTACCGCAAAAGACATTCTGAAGACCAAGATTAATTCGTATGAAAAAACTGCTGAGCAATAATGCCAATCCATTCACGTGTGTAGGAGAGTGGAGAGTGAGTAGGAGGATCCTGGACGTATTTACTTTTCAGAAATGTTTGTGATTTTACAATTTGTTTCTTGCATTGCTCAGGTATAGAGGTGTCTATATTCAAGGCGTTATATCTTGATTTCAAGGATGACTACTATTCAGAGTACAGGTCGACTCTAAGGAGTTTCATGTGTTCCTGGGAACATCCTATTTGTTAACGTCATTTTATACAGGACAGACAGAGACAGAAAGAAGGGAAATGCAACTGCAGGAGTATGTAGCTGCAGGAGTATGACTGCACTGAGAAAAAGCAAGCACTGTCAGACCGAAAGTGAAAGGACAAAGATGTGTTTCAGGCTTGTAATTTTGTCTAAACTTTCTAAATGATCACTGCATCTTAACCACAATTTGGGAAGAATACTTAAAAAAAAGTACACAATATGCCCAAGTGAAAAGCTGTAAAATGTTCATATTTTAAAGCAGGGCAAGACAGTACAACTTGTGCCAAACTGCAAAAGCTTTTAAAATGCACTTCAAAAGCTATGTTTGGAGCCGCTGGTGTGTTGCGTGCTGGCTGCATGCCAGGGACACAATTGTCCACTCACAATGCCATCACTCCCATTCACGGCAAACAGTCTGACTTTATACCTGCTCCTCAACAAAATCAACGGACGGAAAATTAAGAAGTGCAACACCAGCAAATCACCAGCCTGGGAGATGGCTTGGAAATTCTGAACTAAATAAACTATACATTACATAAGAATACAAATACATAATATACATTGATGTCTAAATACATACATACCTCAATCAATGAATAAGAGAATGAAGCCACAACACAGATTTACAGTAGTCTATTGAAGTTCATAAAATGTCTTCTGCTTTTTCCTCCCTAAAACCCAAGTGTAAACCATCTCCCTCTGGGCCAAGCAAATAACAGAACTGGGACATCGTATTCAACTACATGGTGTCAAACTTCTCAGGCTTTTACATCTGAGTGATGTTTACTCTTAGACCGCTCTACTCACAGCACGCCCCACGATCTCATGTCTACATCGGTTTACAGGGCCAGATGTGCACACTCTCAGCACCGTGAATCCTCAAACACTGCCACAAATTGCTGCACTCAAGTTGCCATAAACTGAGACATCTATTCAGTCACACAACATTAAAAGCCCAAATGTCATTTATAAAGTTTATGATCACAATTAATGTAAAGAGTACGTGTGTACTTCATCTTTTATTAAAAAAGCCGGAACAAACTGTAGCATTTTCCCTTTAACATAATATGGCCTTGGTTTCTTAGCTATGACGGATATAATGCTTGCTTTATTAATCATTTTAATTATAAAAGCACTACAAAAAGACTATAATTGTGAACAGTGACTGTCTAGTCATTTAACATTTTTTTTAAAGAAATTTTATATGGGACCATGCCAAGAAAAAAGCCCAAAACAACAGAAAAGTTATTTTAGGTAGAGCAGTAAGATAGAAAGAGAAGTTGATTCTATGTACATCATCAGTGCCTTTGCGTAATCAGTACAATGCTTTGAGAGTATGCCATGATTAAAAGTGGCTGGACTCAGCTTCAGTTTGGGTAGCAACATGAGGAAATGTCAGTGTTGGCAAATGTTGGGTATTTGCAACCAAACAGAATCTTCACCTCATGGGTGCAAGACCTCAGTGATAAGAGAACTTGCCACATTAACTCAACATAAAAAAAAAAGTTTCTCTCTTCTCTTTAGACTTTTAGATCAGCAAAAACAGAGAGAGAGAGAGAAACTGATATGTGAATAAAGATGACTCACCAAAATGCCAGAAAATTGTTTCTCCTCCATATTGGCGAAGCGTTCTCTCCTCTTGCGGAAGGATGCCCGTCCCGGCGGCGGCAGCTCTCAGCTCTCTGGGACTCGTCGTGCTGGGGCTGTGGGGTGTGCGTCTCAAACCTCAGTGTCTCCTCCGCACTCACTCTCTCTCCCTCTTTTTCTTGTGGTCTCTCTCTCGCTCCTCTTGTTCACTTGCTGGCTACTTTGCAGTGCTGGGCTGAAGTGGCGTCTCTGCTTTGTGCTAATTCTGCGCTAATCCAGGAACTTTTCTATGCTGTGAAAGGGACATGTGACAGAAAGGGAGGGAGGGGCAGAGGCACAGGAAAAAAGTAAATGTTTAGCTCCTCACCATGTGCTTTTCTATACAAAACAATAATTTCATAATGACAAGCGTGAACACATGGGGGGAGGAGAGGTGAAGCTCACTATAATGGTGAACTTGCAAAAAGACACTTTTTTTCTAGGTTTTTTTTTTCCTCCTCAGAAAAATACACCAGTAATGCTGATATAATCAGACAACAAAACATCTACTAAATACACAAGTGAAAGTAATCCAGACAAACTAATTATCATACTTTTCTGACACATATAAGCATTATTATGAAAACAAACTACTCACGCTGCTACTCTGTGGATAGACATAAGTGTTTCAGACAACTACTCACAATCTAGCTCACAATTCTTGTCCTTGAACACATGACTGGCACAATTCACTGAATCCCTAATCACACTAGAAACACACGGAGACCCTTATCATTTAGCGCTACTCAGCCAAAAACCCATAACAGTGTAATGCAAAGGCAAAGAAAGGTTGTGCGCTTACTACTTAGTTCTAATCTTTGAAAATGTAATTATCCACGAGGCGTCTTAGAAAAACGCAAGCAATTAATTTATAATGATGAATTCTTCTATTCAACTGACTGACACTCTTAAAATAGTGCCATATAGGTGCCACATAGGGTTCTCTGAATGATGCCACAGAAGAACTATTTTAGTTCCTTAAAGAACCATTTTTGTGTAAAGAATCTTTCGAGGACATGAAAGAACCTTCGCATAATGCAAACCTACGGCTTCTATTAGGAACCTTTACATTATGTTGGGGTTCTCAAAACTTTATAAAAAAGGTTCTTAGTACCCTCAGCTTATCTTAAAAAAAACTGTCATTTTTTAAACCTCTAACATGATACAGTGCCACTCACGGTGTAGAACTCCTGAATGCCACACACACAGTCTCAACTGAGACAAGATGATTTAGGCTAAACTGGAAGTCAAGGTACCAGTTGCTTGCTTCTATATCTGCCTGCAGTAAGAGGCTGAAAATAGATCACCATGTACACAGAAATATATATATCAGCCCCTGGACAGCGCCACACAAGGCAAAACTGATGGGACCATAATGCAATAACCCATGGAATAAAGCATTTTGTGCAAAAACAAAAAATGCATGTTCAAATCTAGCCACCATTCATATATCCCACAAGTGAACAGGGAACCTCATTGGCCCTTCAGCAGCTTTAGAGCCCAGCACTGGCAAGATGAGTGTTGTTTTTTTTTTGTTGGGGGGGTGCTGGGGTCCCAACCACAAAACAACTAGGTTAAAAGCCAAGTCTTACAATCACAGACTGCCAATTACCTTTAAAAAAAAAACAGGAAGCATGCTGTTAGGCAGGCTGTACTATGAAACACTGATGAACCTAGTGTAAGAATACCCCTCCACAAGCCCCTCCAAAGTGTACACAGGAAGGTTGCACCACACCAAAACATGAACCCTTTGGCAAGCGGGTCGGGGGTCAGGGGGGGGTGGAGTGTATGGTGGAAAAATACAACTCTCTCACTCTCAGAAATCCCATAACCCCCTGCAACTAAAAAAGGGAGGTGTCCAGGTTCAGCATAGCTCCAGGAACTAGCTAAGACGAGATTACTGGCAGGGTGACTCAGAGGATGATGGAAGAAAAACACCACCATCAAAAAAAAATAAATAAATAGCTGAGCCAAAAGGCGCATTTTTTTTCTTCACGCAACACAACTCCAATTGCCGACTAAATGCACTATGCTTGCAGGTGTGACAAAAAAGACAGCAGTATTCAGTGGTTATTTGTCTCTTCAATACAATGAATGAGGTTCTAGTTTTAGATTAAAGGAACCATTTGCATTGCACTATATCTGCTGAAACAAAACACAACACATTTAGAAAAGCACACAATCTGACACTTCTGGTTCTGACAAGGGTTTTACTTTTATAAAACTTCTGGATGTTAAAAAGCTGTAGAATTTATCAGCTTCACCACCAGATGACATAGTTACCAGGCAGGTGGTAACACTAAAAGTTCCTTAATTAATGAACACTAAATACCCTTGAGCAAATGGACAGATGACAACATGTACATTTTTGTGCCAGAGTTAAATATAGGTACCACTATAACTTCACAGAAGCAAATTTGACACTGGCATTTCTCCTAAGCGTCCGAGATGGACACGTGTGTGATGTACTCTGCATACTCCATGCAGCATGAAAATATTTCATTTGCACAGTGTTCGCATTGCAGTATTTGTGTCTGTATAATATTTGTACTCAAAAAAGCTCAGTGGTTCCGTACAGTGAATACATTTCAGTTTTGTGCATTGAACTTAAGAGAATGTTGTTGTAAAGAGAACACTATGGGCAATGTAGAGCACTAACTCTGGCCTGCTAAAACATGATTGCTCTTGTACTGAGCTTCTGTTGCCCCATGATACAAACATACTGCACCTCCTTTTCTCCACCCTGAGTGAGATAACACAGGGCCTCACAAAAAGTGCAATGGACAAGACATGCCACAAGCATGATTAAATGACTACAGGGAACTTTTCCATTTCAGCAGATGGACCCTGCTGCCAGAAAGCATCACAGTATCACAAGTCGTTCTACGCATTCGAAATAAAGTGTGGTCAGTATGACCCAGTCTTACGCAAGATTAAGACAGATCAGTGGCTTCCATACAGACTTAAATCTATTCAAAGTATTACATTAAAAAATGAATGGAGTTAAATGAATGAGGTCCATCTAGGTGCCCTGACCAGTATGTTCTTTTTTTTGTATTTGAAGGAAGAAGCCTGTCAGACAAGATGAGGCTCTCAGCATCAAAGCCATTGACACAGCTAGGCCGTTAGCCACCACTAACACGGCAAACATTTACTAACATGTTATAACTACTACAAATTGTAGGAAAAGTCATAAATTGATCTGAAAAAGTACAATTTTAATATTAAAATTTGAGCAATTAATTCAAAAACATCTACATACTAATTTGACCTGATGTCACTCCTGAGAAATGCATTGAAGGAGTAGACATATGTTGACCCAACACCCTACTTGGCAAGCAGCCAAAACTGCCAGTTCCTGAACAGAGGATGAAATGTCTTAACATCCAAACCGATGTAGGCATGTAAAGATAAAATAAATAAATGGGCATTTTTTTCTCCTTTTGAAACAATGTAACTGTTAGCTGCTGTACTGCTTGGCTTGGACTAACAACTAACAAACAAAAAAGAAAACTTGTTTAGTTTGTCAATGAAACTAGAGGCCTGTACAAGTTCTACTAGTTAAATTAGCACCTTAGCCTTAAAAAATTCATAGTCTCTACAAACCAGTGGCGGCTCCTGGTCAATAATTTTGGTGAAACAAACCACCCTTCATCCCTGGCGCACGCCGCAAAACAAACAGTATTATTTCAACAGTACGTAATTAACAATATTTCTAAATCCCAAGAAAACATATCTAACCTCTTTCTCACCTTATAAATTAATTCTACCCTCCTG
>JBBPCY010000013.1:18077704-18116321 GCA_037974405.1 Brachyalestes nurse
TATATATCCTAAGTATTGTATCCTAAGTAATTAAGTAAGTAAGTAAATAAATAAATAAATATTTAGGATAAATCGAAACCTGCTGCATTTTAAACAAACAAGCGACTGTAAAATACATTTGCGTGGTGAGTTTCGGCTGCTCCTTTAATATTTAAATATGTGTTGGGGGGGGGGCGCTGATCCGAATCAGAGATGCAGAAGGACACGAGCTTGAGCTTTAATATTAATTTGTACGGATCGAATTCACAACTAATTAACATGCGAATAAGTAGCTGCGACATCTCAGGACAATCGAAACAACATGATAATCTCAAATCAAACAGGGGCCTAAATGGAATTTAATGGTCTCTGAGTCAATAAACTTCTCGTGCTGATTATAATGCAAATATAGACTCCTGATCTCCTTCAGGACACAGGACGAGTCCATTGAACCTCAGAAAGCTGCTGTAATACTGAGGGTCCAGCTTTAACCCTGCTTTACAGACGCACGTCTTCAAATAGTAAGAATAAAGCAGCTGATTTGCTTTAATCCGCCTTAAAGGAATAATTTAAACGAAGCAAAGCAAAATAAAACCAATAATAGCACGTTTTACATCAGTTACGTCAGTTGATAGTGTTGTGAATTATCAAGAACTTGTTTCTACTGAAAGAAATCAAGCCCGCGGTTTCCTGTGATCCGAGTAGTTTAGTTCTACACAGAGCATAAAAGTAACACGTTTTCACAGGGTATAAAAATTAACACGAATTTGAAGGGCACCACTTCTCAGTGCTGTCTGTGTGAGTGCTCGGAGAGAAAAGGAAACTGCTCGGTTTCTAAACACAATTAGGGAGATTAGAGCGGGCAGACAGAGCAGTTTCTTCCTGGAGACGCGCAGTTCAGACTAGCGGGCTTTGGACACTCAGATGCTCTGCAGATACCCAAATAAATGATTCAGTGATGAACGTGATAATCCAGAGAATGACTGCTGACCGTCTGCGTGGAGCAAAGTCTCGCAGGAAGCTGGGAAACCGCCGTGAAAAAAAACACGCGTTTCAAAAACAAGCATTTTGTAAAGCACGATTATTTTAGCTCCATGCTTTTATATAGTACACTCTATCTATCTATCTATCTATCTATCTATCTATCTATCTATCTATCTATCTATCTATCTATCTATCTATCCATCTATCTATCTATATTATATTCTAGTCTAAACCCGCCATCTGAGGTTGTGACATGTTTCTTAAGTTAAATTCTATTTCACTTAATAACAATCGTGGAAACAAAAGTGAAACCTATCGATGTTCTAAAACAAAATACTTTTTATTCATTTGCTCATAGAATTTTTAGTTATTACCATTTATTACAAAACTATTATATATGATTAAATCATTTTAATTCAAGATTCAAGTTCCTTTATTTGTCACATATGCTGTTATACAAGTATGTGTAGTGAAAGGCCACTGAAGGCTATTAATGAAAATGTAGAAAAATATATCTAAATAAATATTACAAGTGTAAACAAGTGTAAATAAACATTACAAGTGTGAAATGTGTTACATGTTTTTTTTTATTTGAGCCACTGACACCTAAAAATAATAAGCAGTTACAACACAGTGACTGGTTGCTTGTTAAACAGTGTGTCTGTCTTCACCTGCACTGTTACAGTTCAGCTTTTGCTGGTTACTGGTCTTGCTTTGCAATCTCAATCAGCCAGCATTAAACCTGTCAGCATCGCCACATGTTCATTTCCTCACTCTTGCCCTTTTCATTTGCTGGCTATAGCTGCTAATTCATGATTTTAAGGTATTTATGACCTAATTCATATCTAGTAATACATTTGAATAATTCATAAACCTATTATAAGGGCAGGCTTATTTCAAAGAAGTGCCTTTTGCTTGTATTTTTATATACCATAACACTGCTAATAAAGTGTAACTGCAGTGCAAATCCACTGATGCTACAGCAGCATTGATTTCATTTCCTTATCAGCGAGGTTGCTGTTGATAATGCTTGCTTTGTAGCAACAAAAATGTTGTTAGTTTTGCAGTCAGAGAGCATAATGATGAGGGAATGGATGTGATTGTGAGAAGGAACACAGTCTCCACCCTGACATGCTTGCATGCTTATAGCTCCTAAAAGGTATGTGAACTTGGTCAGATGTGTATATGTGTGTGATAGCAAGTGTTTATAGACGTTTGTTTATGTCCAAAGATGTGTGTGTGTGTGTTTATGTGCATGCAGTGTAGATAAAATTCAACTACGTAATTGTAACCAAAACATGCATAATCAAAGCATCCCAGCACATCCACAGTATGCTGAAAATGTAAGGACATGCTCAACATTTCTTAAATCTGCATGTCATGATCATCTATGAGGTTTTTATCCACTCTGTTGTTTCAAGGGACTGTTGCTGTCACTGTTGTTCTTAATCGCTTGGAAGAATTCCCTCTATAGCAACCCTCAGAGTGCTTTAATCCTTCTGTACGGTGACTGCTGTCAGGTTTAAAAACTCATTGTAAAATATTCATGTTGTGTAATCCTCCCAGCATTCCTCCTGTGGCTTGTTTTCTCTGTGAGCAATGTGAACGTTTTACCATTTTGTCACAGATGAGTAAGCTGAGTGTTAGTCACATGCAATTATCAGTTCATTCAGAATAGCCTGTGAAATATGTTCTTTCACTTGAAAAAGCCCGAAAGTAAAAGTAGTTTTACTCCCAACAGTTGTTAAAGGGTCATTCCACCAATAAGAAAATAAAAGACACTCACCAACTGCAACTGTTCCAACTGCACACTTGTTTTATTAGGCATTAGATGTAATAGCCAGTAAGGAATATGCCTGTTCGCAAGGCCAACCTGAACTTGCCCATCCGTTTATCACAGCAGTGGAATGTCTGAAACTAGGTGGTCGTTAATTTTCCAGCACTTTGTAAAGCTTGACAAATCTATGTGGCTGGGTAAATATTTGTAGCTTTTGTACCACCAGCGTAGTCCCTTTTCTGATTGACCAGGTTAGCCCAGTGTGCACCCTTGTTACAACAGGATGAGTCTTTTCACTTCCACTGGTCCATGCTAGAGCTGGAACGCATAACAAGAGCCCAGTCAGTAAGGATGTGATCTGAGAAGGAACTGAGCAGGCAGGGTCAAAATAATGACACCAAAGAGGCTGGGGCATATTCACAACAGAGCCTAGATACATGCAATACTTACAAATATATAAACAACCACTGTCTACATTATGGGCTTCACACTACACCCCATCAGTTGATCAGCACCCCCCCACACACATACACACACTCCATTTATCAACTTTTTATTCACAGGATGGTCTATTCTCTCTACAAAGCACTAGATCTGGGAACTGTCAACACTTTAAACCCTTTGTCATGTTCCTAAAACCATTAATCAACATACATTAACACTTTGTCCAGTTTTCACATGTTCATTGCAGTTCCTTTTGACAGTAAACAGCATCTAGCATGTGCACTTATGCAGTCAGCAGCTATGCAGTCCCATACACAGCAAACTACGATAAACTGTGTGTTCTGAGAGCTTTCAAACATAGTCAGCATAAACATTTCCAGATCAGTTTTGGTTGGTACCAACCACTGCATCCTGGAATACCACACGTTATTCCAGTTCTGCTGTTCTGGAGATGCTCTGACCTAGTTGTCCAGATTTGGCCTCTGTCAAAGTTTCTCAGATCATTATATTTGACTTCAAGGACAGACTGTTCACTTTCTGTCTAATATATCCCACCCTTTGACATGCGCCATTGGAACAAATTGTGTTTTTCACTTCACCTGTCAGTGGTTTAATGTTGTGGCTGATCTGTGTATATTAGTATGACCTCTGCTGACACATAACATGAAGTATGCTGTTGCATAGTGCTTGCACTGTAATAGCTCCTGGCTGTGTGTCCTGTGAGGCAACTGTAGTTGATGCCCCCCTCCCCTCCCAGCGCCTGCCTGCCTCCAGCCACCCTCTGTTTGTCTTCCTGTTCCACAGGCTTTTCACTCAGGCACTTCGAAAATCTATTACAGTGTAATCTACAGGCTCCAGAACAGTAATTATCCCCCATCTCACCAGCAGCAGGGGAAATCCACCGCTATCTCATACAAATTCGCTTCCTCGCATGATGTGAAAAAGCAACACAGAGACTGCACCTTCACGACTATATCAAAGGAGAAAGAACAAGAGGCCGGAACAGTCAGCACTAGAAGACCATGGGAAAAGAAAAAAGAAGAGAAAAAAAGCACAAAAAAAAAATAACAGTGTCGAATTGTAATCAGGACTTCCTGTGGTGGAAAACCATGTCTGTTAAAGAGTCTGACTGAACAGTAGTCTGGTTATGTCCACCACATAGCAAAAAGTGAAGAGATATACACATCCCTTTAGCTTATATTTATTAAGGTTTTATTCTACCACATCAGATTACATCTGAATATGTGACAAACGTGCCCCAAAACATCCTACTGACTCAGAATTCTGGAATTCTCATCAGGACAAGAAATTCCAAACACTGCTCTCAGTAGTTTATTTTGACTTTAATCCATGAGACCTATCAATTAGAGTCCTTCTAGCAGACTAAGAAAAAGAGCAGCTATTATATTTGTGTTTGAAGAAATTTTAAACAATATCAATGTTAGCTCAACAATTGTTATAAAAAATCAACCCAATATTCAAAGCTGGAAAGTGAGTATAATTTACAACAAATGTGTGTTTTTTTATTTTTATTAGCAATAGTATTGGTAGTAGTAATAGTACTACAATGTAATAATAACAATAACACCATCATCATCATCAACAACAACAACAATAATAATAATAAGTAGTCAGAAACAATAAATAAAGTAGTTTCAGTTGCTTCAGTAGGACTGGATAGTGATGTCTTTTCAATGATTGCATATATGTAATCTCTGTTCTCTCCGTGGCCACTAAATTGTGTAGTGACTACTTGGATTTATGGTACATGTATGCTACAAAATGTAGTTTGCAATATTAAGAACTGTTGTTTTTATTCCATAATAAGGTCTTTTGATTGTTTGATTATTGTGTTGATTATTGATTCTTGTCAATAATAACATTACTTTAACTAAGATGATAATAATTCATACAGAGTAGACAAAATAAGAACAGAAGCTACAAAAATAGACTCTTGGATGCTGGATGTACCAATATGTTCAGTTGCAGTCATTATTTGAGAATGGGTTTCAGCTACTTTATCCATCTCTGTGGCTTGTAGTGAGTTTAGGGGGAACTAGCCTAAAAACTAGCCTTGTGCCTACATGCAGCCCTGGGGTCAAAAGTGCACAGGGGAAGCCAGTCCAGGAATCCATGTCCTCCATGCTACCACACAATAGTAACATACCTGGGGAAAGCAATTATTTGCACACCTTTCAGTTCTCTGCCTTTCTGTTTTCTTCAGCTAGATGAGTGAAGTTCACCAGCGTCCCCATTCTGAACTTCAACAAAGGCATCAAAACCAGCACATTCCCATTTAGTTTCAGTGTATTTGAACGATTTCACAGTTTGAAAAATACTTGTATAAATATAAGAACTGTGAATACATTTATACACCTGTGACTTCTGCCTATGTTTTTTTTTTGTAAATTGCTTTATGTAAAAAGTTCCAACGCAGTTTTTTCAGGAATCCAGGTTCAGACTCTTAATGAGCAAGCAGTGGGAGAGAGGGGTGGAAAAAACCCAAAGATCATGAGATGAAACACTGAGAAGAACCAAGACTCAAAAGGAAACACTCTCCAAGCACATAAAGAAGATGCACTGAGAGGAACCAAGACTCAAAACGAACACCCCAGGCCAAGCAGTGATGGAGGTCAGTCGTGAAACTGACTGATACATAAAGGGGATTTAACACTGTAGGAAAACTGAACAGTGAACGATGAAAAGTCTGGTGGACTTCTGATTGCATCAGACATATACAGCTTTCAACAGTTATTACTCACAGTACAGCTAGTATGGCATAGAAAGGCTGGGAGTTTCTGCTCTTTGGGACAGCAAGAACTCCAGATCTTTCTACAAGATGCAGATGATTACTGCCATTTCAGGGTGAATGTTTTGACACCTTAGGCCATTTGACAACTGAAGGCAGAAACTAACCTGAAGGAAATTCGACAGAAACTAAACCATTTTCACCTAAAAGGCTACAGGTGACCACAATCTGTTTTCAGAGTCTCCGAAGCAAGACAAGGCAATGACAATATGCCTGCACAGTTCACTGGGAATGAAAGCGCAAACAAGCAAGCGGCCAAAAACACTCACAAGATATGGCAACTTACTGTGCGCTTGAATATTCACTTTGTTGTTTCTGGTGTTCTGCTCTGAAAGACCTGAAGTAGATCTGCACAGTTCACCTGCTTGATAGGAAAACATAGAAACTTTATTCTTTTTTTCCCCCAAGGGCTGACATCCACAGATTGGAACGTGAGGAAAACTATCAGTGTTTTCTCACCTGTCCAGATGATGTCTATACCCTTCTGTAGACCTACTCTCTTCCACTGTTAATTGCGTTACTCTGTCCATTCATAAACTGGCATGAAAGGCAAAAACTGCACTAAATGGAGCTAGACCAACAACAAACCCAGACCTCCCTCATTCAACTCACTTAATGGGTTCTGATTAACCTGTGTGGTATCAAAGGTGATCTATAGTTCACATGAAAAAGTGAATGCAATAGTTATTTTCGAGGAGTATGAAATCAGATATTCATCAGCTGCATGACTTCTCCCTTTGCGTTTCCCCTAAGATTGACTTGTTTGACTCAAGAGCCTTCCACGTTACATGCAAGTAGCTCCTAAGCAAAGAAAGTTTTGTATTGAATAACTAAAGCCTGGCACTGATGCCTGCAGCCTTTGTACCCAAGATGGACACATTGGGAGTTTTAGTGCATGTATGAAATAGAACCGCTATTGTGACGGACATGACTTGAGTTTCCCTCACAATGTGGAAGGCACAATCCCAGTAAGTTGACCCAACTGGGGCAGTTTTGTAGGTTTTAATGGTTAACAGTTGGTGCCCTGGGGAGTTACTGACAAACTTAAAGAAAAAAAACACTCCTCATTATAGCATCTAAAAACAGCTCATCGTTTCTAACCATTTAAAAGCATATAAGAAATGTCATGTCCTCTGGCTAAATCTGAACTATTGTGCCTAAAATAGCTTTAAATGAATTGCTGTAGTATGGTTAGGTTACCTTCTCATTGTGGTGATTTAAGCATGAAATGCTTGAGTCTAGCTTGTTGTTGCACATAGTTGGCCAACTTTGACTGAAACAATGCTGATGTAAAGTTGGGCAGAAACCTCGAATTCACTGTTGCTGAATTTACACGGATCCTGTTTATTGGACTGGCCATTGATTTAATGTTGGAAAACTGACCATGTTGAACGCTGATCAAACATTGATCAATCACTAATGGCTTCACTCCAGGGTGGCTAATATTGGTGGGCAAGTGCAGACTTACTTGAGGACAGTTTTATTTTTTATTTTAGGATGAAAATCAGACCTCCAAGTGGGATGATTGCTTTTCCCACTGTGCCATCTTATGCAAATGCTCTAGGTAAAATACTGAGTTGGTGTCAAAGTTTGCTATCTAGAGAACGCTGTAAGAAATACAATTCAAGTTTTTTTTTGGATTCATTTCTTCAAGTTTCAGGTTTTACCATTCTTAGTGCTGCTGACAGTAAGCACAACACCCCCCTCTGTGATCCTAACAAGATTTAAAAGAATATTAATTCAACTTACCAGGCTAATTAAGTAAGAACTAATGCATCCATTTTCAGGCTGATAAGAGCACAGCTATTACCACATTTTTCTCTCCTTGGTGGAACAGGCAAATACTTACCTTGGGATTTTCACACTTTAGCTAAATTAAGCAGAAGAATAGACTAACATACAGACAACCACACAGAATATCTTATATCCATGGAAGCCATAACAGAGATATACTGTACTTAGAATGATCAAACTCTTTTGGCAAGGGAGCAACTAGCTGCACAAAAGTTCCTGTGAGTCAACTGATAACACAGGTCCATCGTTCCTACTGCGTCATTATGAATGACAAGCAAAAATATCATACTGTAAAATGCACGAAGCTAACAGCAAAATGCTTAATGTTTAATGGTTACCTATATTTTGTAGGTTTTACTGCTTGCTTGTTAATGAAGCGTAGTCTAAGATCCATTTGGGCACTATTTGTCTATTAGTAAGTAAGCAAATCAAGTAAAAATTAACTTATATAGCACCTTCTGAATACAGGGTGTCACAAAGCATTACACAAGAAATTTATACAGTAAATGAATAAAACAATTCAAGTATCAAATAGCAGAAAGTTGCTTATAATAAAGCAGCAAACATAAATCAACCAAAAGTAAATAGTTGGAACTAGAACAGCAACAACAGAGCTCTAACTATAAGCTTGCTTAAAAAAGAGTGCTAGCTAAGTGCAAAAAGAGAGAGTTATTCCACCACTTTGTTGCAACAAATTCAAAAGCTAGGTCACCCCAAGTTTTGGGTCTTAATAAGGGAAGGCAGCCAAAAGGATTTGGTCCTGTGATTTCAGAGGGAGAATGCCTGTGAAGGAGATCAAATGAATATCATAATCCGAATCTTTATTGATCCCATAGGAAAATGCTTATTTTTTGACATACGGAGACACAGAGACAGAGCAAAATGAGTTAAAATAAAGATTAAAGAAATCCAATAAAAATCCTGAATATGGAAGTAGAGTAGGCATATAAAAAAATGAATTTTAACAACACAGATGGTTCTTAGGAGCATGTTATTGCACATAGTAGAGATATAGTTGTATATAATATAATACTGACATAAGATGTGATATTCACAAGGATGTTCACATAATGAATTGATCCAGCTCCCAAAAGAAAGGGGTTGGCCATTCAGGGTCCTATACGTAAAATCTCTTGAAGTCTAAGGGGAGCCAGTGCTTACAGAGATAAAATCAGAGTAATTTGTGTTCTTTTGTTGGAGCATGTTAATATCCTAGCTGCTATGTTCTGTTGCTTAATGGTACAGGAGAAATGATTTGCTCAGGCCAACAAACAGGTTGTTGCAGTAGTATAGAGGCAAAGAAATGAATGCATGGATAATCGTTTCCAGTTTGACTGATACAAACCATGGTACGTAGCTTTGAGATGTTTGGTAAGTAAAAGAAACAGGAACAAGACAAAGGTTTACTATGGGAGTTGAAACACAGAGATTGATCAAAAATGACCCTAAGGTTACAGAGATAAAATTCGATAAGAAATTTATGCCAGCTTCAGTGTTAGATAAGATCAGTGGTGTGAATGGAATATTGCACGCTCAGCTGGACATAGTTGTACGGGAAGGGCTGATGCTGCAATAATGTGCCAGGGTCTGGTATTTGGGTCAATATTGTCACATTTCTCTTCTTGCTGCTATTTGCCCTACCTAGTCTTGCCTTCTGTTTACACCATGAAAATGCTCTTTCTCCATTGCTATGTTTTACAGTAATGTTGCATGCAACCAAACACCTGGGATGACAGGTCTTAATGTTTCTTGGGTAAACAGGTGGAGCAAGTTGTGGCGGTAGTGGGAAGCTTTTTAGCTGCTAATGACCCTGAGAGAGTCCTGTGAATCTATTTCACACCTGACCTCTTCTGATTAGCTCCGACAGCCCAAACTACAGACTATGGAGAGGTCTGTTCTGCATTAAAACATAACAAATATATAACAAATAATATCTGTAATGATAGCTTTATTGTAGGTAGGTAGACAATTGTTTTAAAAATATTACTGACATCTATTTTATTTTGGATGGTTTCTGTCATGTTTATTCATGAGTATTTTAATAGTGTAAGTTGTGTAAATAAACACACACGCAAGGCTGTGACAATACTTTTATACCACTGAGCCTCTGCAGCTGCCTGATGGCAAGTCATGTCCCTTCCCATTTAACAGAGATGCTAATTCTGAGTGGTTTGTGGTGAGTATCAGGTGTAATCTGCCTGCATTCCCCATCCCCCATTCCAAAATGACACTTTCTCCCCCTGAAACCACGAGCGCTGCTTTTGTTTTGTTGAGTATGATGAGACAATTTCAGCCTTTTCAAGTGAAACACACTCATTCTAGCTTTATTAGGGTGATCCATATTATTTATTCCCATGTATTCTTATGATTGCGAGTCTCTCTCAAATCCTCTCTGGGTTTCTTTCAACCTGAGTGTGTTTTTGTCAGTCGTATCTAATGGGGGAAAAAGTGCCCTCATCTGAGGTTAGTACATATGGAACAGGATAAGGTCGCAACGCAGAGAGGCAACTCCCTGGAAACCCAGCAGTGTTGGGCTCTTTATCCACAAAAAATACAGGGTGGTGTTCCTGACATGCACACACACACATCCCAGGAATTGATGACATAGACTGAGGCCTGGCCAGCCACATCAACCACAATACTGCAGTTTTAAAGGAGAGAAAGGTGAGAGAGTGATATATGGATAGAGATTGTGAGAAACTGAGTGGGAGTGGGGTATATTTGGATCCTGGCACTATGCCTACTCACGTGCCAGTGTTATAAATGCACCACCTCAAAGAAGAGAAAATAGACAGGAAAAGGAGGAAGTAAGAATGAAAGAGAAAGAGGAAAGAGAGAAGGAGAGGGAGAGGGGGTGGGGAGAGGGGTAGAAGAAGAGATAATGAAAGAAAGGGGGAGTGGAGAGAAGAAGGAAGAAATAACAGAGATAAGAGAGAGAGGGTCAGAAAGAAAGAAAGAAAGAAAGAAAGAAGAAGGAAAAAGACAATAAGAAAAAGAGAGTTATAAAGAGACAAAGACAAAGAGGGAGAGAAAGGGCAAAACAAGACAAAGAAAGAGGGGGCGAGAAGAGTTTAGCTCTACAGTCTTGAAAGAAAACACTAAACAAACTAAAACATATGAACAACTAATGTAAATTATACAGCTGAAAAGCACATAAACCAATATTTCTCATTCAAACATATTTTATATTGCAAGATTTGACCTGGGACAGTTTTGGTTAAATTGGAACATTTCATTGTACGTCCATTAATTGTGAATTAAAAGATTTTCTTTGTGCTTGAGTCACTCACAGAAAGATGAGCTTTCTATTTCCAAGTCTATTTTGAGATTTATACTGTTTATGAGATGTAACTTCCTTAACATCCTCAGATAAAGCAATAACCCCATACGTGACATATAGGCTACCTTATACAGACCTTACCCGGTATTTAATAAAAAAACATCATCTTGTGCTCATCTGATTGTGTCTAACCATTCATTAATTGATACGTCTGTAAATATTGGCTCTGTTGGGAGAGTCTCACACTTGTGGATTAGTGTAATGCACAATATCAGTAAAGAGCACAGTGAAAGACTTTTTATTGATTGAATACACACTTTTAAACCTGGAGGTCAACAGCACATAATTAAAGCTAATTAATGACAGTTAGTTAGAAATACAAACCCTGGGTTAGGCAGGGGCTTAGAGCAGTCACTGACTCACACACAAACACACACACACACATGCGCACACACTTAAGAGAAGTATGTGGAAAACCATTTTATGCTCATCAGCAATGAGAGCCGAAGTCTGGGAAGCCAAAAACAGGTTCACCTCCTGAAATGATTTTTTCATGGATAAGATGGCAAGTATTCTGACATTATTTGATATGAGATATAAGTGACATTGCTGAAACAAGCTGTGTTATCTTACATGCTCAGCACCAGGGAAACTTATCCATCTAGGAATTAAACCGGTAGATGCCTCTGTGCCAAGTATTACAGATGAAGACGATACGTGTTTTATTATTATTTTTATTGCTCTTTATCCAGCAGATGTTTATGGGTGTGAAGATGTGTTCACGGCTTCATTAGAACTCATTTAAGCAGAGATAGGGTACCTGGGTAATAAGGTCAGTGCTGATAACAGTGTTAAACTGGTTCTTCTGCTCTGCCTCTCTAACAGACAGCAAACAGTGCTAAGGCCAGACTAAAGCAAGTCTGGTTCTACAAAAAAAATAATATTTGCTCACTGATTATAACTACTGATATAACCAGTGGAGAACACATGCAATCTGTTCCTGCACATTTTTCACCTTTAGAGCATTTCTATGTTTGTAGAGTTTTTATATGATCAAAATATTGCGATATTGCAATGCAAAAATGTGACAGTGCATTACAGGAAATAAGCTTTCTATTAATTATGATATTAATTGATATTAATTATGATATTTGATGTATATGCATTGTTTTTGAACACAGTCAACTGAAACCTTATTCACATTTCATTCTAAATTTTCTGAGAATACTGAACTGTTATCAGTCTTACTTTATTGAGTATATCGTGAGTGTATCGGACCATGGGCCCCAAATTGTTACAGCCTCAGATATTCCAGCAATCTTAAATATCCATTCTTCCTATGCACTTTCAATAAGAAACCCTCTACTCAGGACACAGTGCGCATTTTAACTTGCTGTCCCTTGCTGCACCCAAATTATAACAAAACAAGCACAGTGCCAGAAAGAACCGCAGAAACTAATAAAAAAGTTCATATTCTTTACCATTCCTATACGTAGCCACTTGTATTTTTTAAGTGAGAAATATTCATGTCGAACATAACAGCCATAATACATTTTAAATCCACCTTTTATGCGCAAGTGTAAAGTATTGTGCACTGACCGTCTCCCCAAATAGATGCCTGTTAGACACCAGTAAGTCTATTTTTGTAGGCTAACAGTGGTTTATTTTACTACAAATCAACACATTTAACTACTGATTCATATACAAAACATTTTATTGAACAAAATAGCAAAACAGAAATAACAACAAACCTGATATTCTTTCGACAACACTGGGCATTAACTACAAAACCTACTGTTTTTCAGCTTTATCCTTAAAATTGAAATTGGGGATGAAGAGATATTTCTAAGTATTATTTGAAGATAACCAAAAAATTGTTAAACTTCATCATTAGTAGGAGTGAGGCATTTAATGAAAATATGATGTTATTGTGGCTGTTATTTAATTTCAGCATTTGCTTTTGATGCGCCCTTTGAAAACGTCAACTCCAGCGCAGTCTGAGCATGTGTTGTACCCTTCAGTGTTTCGCAGATCGTGCTGATTGACCACCTGACTTCTAATGACATTAGTGTTTTCACATCGCTTTCCTGCAGTGTAACTCCGGCTGTGTCTGTGGGGGTGTGTGGGTTTATCTACTGTCACCAGTGCTAAGTCTCATCAGTGCTAAGTGCTTGAGCTGTTTCTAACCAAACGTTGTAGTCTCAAGCAAGTTCTGCACTTATTTGTGGTGTAATGGTATAACGGTAATCCCAAAACTCACACCTTAGGATACATTTTAAATGGAATACATTACTAACCATATGAACTGTTATACTGCCTACTACTAGTTAAGATGTAAACAAAGTCATAAGGAGTGGTCTGATGTGCCGTGTTCCTACAAATCCTACCATGCTATTCACAGAAACCACTATAGCGTCCATCCAAAGAGTCTGATGATTCTAAAAGTTACTAAACATAAAGCCATTTAATCGCATTGTTATAAATTCCCTGTCTGATTGCAATTTTAGTTTGGCCTATAATACATATTTCCCTCTTTACAGTTAAATGTGGAAGACATTTTGCAGAATTCTCCCTTAACCTTTGTGGTTAAAAATATACATGACCATTAGTTTCTTCTATGTCCTGTTTTCTGCTTGTCCTCTGGAGGTTCTGTGTAGTAACTGTAGTACAGATCAGGTTCTGTTCAGCAGTTGCAAAGGAACCGCTCTGCTCAGAACATTTGTGGGGCTTCACGTAGCTCCACTGCTTCTAAGAAACAACAGAGGCGAGCTCTTTAGAAGAAGCTCTGAGTGTGTTATCTCTTACTGCCCTCTTGCCTTTCCGTTAGAGCAGGGCCACTATCTGAGTCCACTACTGGCCAGTCCAGGCTGCTGAGAGACGATTACCACTGATCAGCTTCACACAGCAGACCGACTAAGGAATGCATGCAGAACACCGCAGATACTGTGTGATACCACACTTGTTTGATGAGAGTTTCTCTAAGACACAGGGCAACAAATGGATCGAAACCTCAGACTCACAAGGAACCTTTCTTACAATTATGTGGCGCAAAAACTCTTAGAGGTAGCTCTTAAAAACTCTTAGAGGTAGCTCTTAAAGGTAGTACTGTTCACACACTTCACATCTTTGTTCTGCTTGACAATGAACCTGTCAGAAAAAAAAACTCAGGAGAGATAGTCTAATATATAAAGCACTTTTTTTAACATCTACAGACTGCACAGGGTCTGTTATAGGTTAGACCATGATTTAGGAAGATCACAACACCACCACAATACACAAATCTGTGTTAACTTAATATGCGAAGTATTGTTAACATATGTATTTATACAAACTATATATTGTTAATATGCTGTTAATTGTTATTATGCTTTATATTGTTAATTTGCCATGCTTTAAAATGATTCTTGCCATAACTGGAAATAGTAGCAAAGCAATTTAAGTGAAAAAGAAAAATATATATTTGGTATTTATTATTTGGTAAGTATTTGGTCATTTGGAAAGAAGAAAATATTTTTTCACTGATCTCAGAAAGATATGCATGTGAAATCATATATACATCCATATAGGTCCATGATGACACCGGAGGGCTGTTATCTTTGCACAACCTACTATACCACTGTACTCCATCTCATCACCGCTGCTTTCCAGGGCTGAGGGAGATGCCTTGTGGCACTCCGGTGTTGTTACCAATCTTTACCACCTATGGCCTGCCTGTCAGGAAGTTCATTATCCAACTGCAGATGCGGTGTCCAGGTCTAGGCCCCTCAATTTCAGGACCAGCTTTTAAAGAATACCATTGAATGTAGAGTTGTAGTCAGTAAACATCTGTAGGTGTAGGTGTCCTTTCTGTCTTCCAGGGTAGTGTGTACTGTCAGAGAGATGATATCATTCACAGACCTGTTTGGTTTATACGCAAACTGTGGTTTATAAATGTGAGGCAATGAATTTAGTGTGTCTCAGATAATAATGAGAGAAGAAGCAAATTAACACAGTGCCAAAAAAATTATATGTTCACCCCTTTTCTATCTCACACACCCAAGCCTTAGGCACTAGCCTAGCCACTTCTACTCTACTGCTTCACTGAGTCACTGCATAGGCAGTCGTTCTTGGGGAGAGAAAATGTATGTAATAAAACTGGTCTATGATAAAAGAGACCAATAAAGTGTCACACTGCAGGATACAAGATTCCGTCATCTAATTTTCATATAAAACAGCAGTGACAAAAATATGTGGATTGCAACTTCAATTGCGTACAAGGTGTTGCAACTTACAAGTGACACACTCAAGTGGCTCATATTTAGCAGTAAAAAACCCTCACCCTGGTCTTTTAACCATGACTACAAGCGGGCTGATTTTTCCTGTGCTCTTGCTATGTGAGTGTGAAGTGCTGGAGGTGGGTGTCACATTTATGCATATTCGAGCAGTCAATTAGAGGTCTTGATCTTAGATTCCCAATTCTGGTCCCAGAGCCACCCCTTCCCTGTGCAATTTTGTGTTTTCCTGCTCTAAGGCATACACTTCAACCCAGCAAAGTCTTACTGATAAGCAAATTCACTTTTCGGTGTTAGTCTGCACACGCTGAGTTACCAGGATACAGTAGCCAGGGCAGCGTTCAGTCTCCCACAGCCAGCTGAAGGCACCTCCGTGTCGCCACTGTGCCGCTAAGGAGATCTTGGGACCCCTTAAACAAACACAGCAGTAGCGACAGCATGCCCTTTCCCATCATGGACCACACAGTGTGCCCACACTGCACATCATTTTCAACCTCTGATAAAGATCACTCTCTGCCACATAAAGAGAAAAAGCAACAACCAATTACATTATTAGTGCAGGAGGGCACGGGTGGTGAGCTAAAGCATTCCAATGCAATGTTTACAGCCACTAGCGACAAAAAACCCCATGTTTTCTTTTCTCCTGTTTTTCCAGTGCACTTGCCTGCTAAACACATCCGCTTTAGAACAGAATGAGTGCAGACATTTATGCAGTGGAGTGATGTATTCCTTTTTGAACAGGAAAAAAAGCCTTTTATTTCATAGAAGTGGTCATGCAATGCGATGATTTTTAAAGCTACGGTAGAGCTTGCTATCAGAACAACAGTGATACTGACATGGAAAAGAGGCCGTGTTTACTCGTGTGAGAATGCAACTGAATTGACTTTTCATGTCTTTCCTGGTATTGTTGACTCATCCTCTATTCAACATACTTATGATCTTATCATGAAGTACTCAGACAAGCCTTATCAAAACAACACTCATGCTATGACGCTAGTGATGAGCTGTTCTCCAAGCTGATACCGTGCCTTGGTTCTTGTCCCACTGTCTGTCTTAGAGTCTTACTACGAACAAAAAATGAGATGTAATACTTCAGTACTACTGTGTGCTCTGGTATGTATATTTGTAGGAATCCTCAGAGTGGAAGGCTGGTTTGGAGAGTCCCAAAGCTTGTCACATGTCCTGAACCTGCCAGTGGCTACAAACATCTATTATATACTTACTGAGGAATAGAACTATTGGGAATGGATTAGTTTTCCATTGGGGAGATGTAATTATTACTGGTGTTTCTCAGGGACTTCAGTCTCTTAACAGTCATTTTTATAGCGTGTGTCAGGAAAGATTCTTCCGCCACCTTCTATAAATAAACTGTAAAAACCAGTTGTATCAATCCTGTGTGAATCAACAACATCAATTCTGTGGAAAAATAGTTTTCACAAGTATGGAGGCACTCAAAGCAGCATGAATATTCTCGACAGCTGGAATGTTAACTGTTGGCTCTAAATTTCAGGCAATGCCAATGACACACTGCATTAGCCTTAAACTAAGTAGGCTCTCAAAATAAATGTAATAACTAATAATACAAATCCTTATCCCCTGTGCATCAGTCATAAACATTACATACTCTATATGGCAAAAGTACATGATCCCATCTTTGCAGGGAAAAATGAATCCTCTTGAATTTTAGGATATAATAAGCTGGGGATTATTTAAGGGGTTAACAACCATAAAATAACACAGCCAACAATATGATAAAGTACACAAATGTTTAAATATTGATTGAATGCATTTCTAAAAATATTCACAATAAATGACTATACAGCACTGTTTAAGTAGTTTTTTTTTTTTACAACCCCATTGCTGCTATGCCATCTAAGATGACAAGAACGTTCAGTTGCCAACATGTATTCAATTCAATTCGATTTTTATTTTATTTATACAGCACTTTTTACAACCAATGTTGTCACATAGCAGCTTTACAGGATCCCCTAGTCAGCAAGGCAAATGTGAGAGAAACAAGGAAAAACTCCTTTAACCTGGAGGAAAAAACCTCAGGAGGAACCATGACTCAAAAGGTGACCTATCCTCATCTGGTTAACCTGGAGAGTGAGAAAGAAAGGTAATCACGGCTGAATAATTGGCGCTCTATGGCTAAGAAAATATGTTTAGTTAAGTGTCACTTGGAGTCTCAGTGGACTTGGAGTCTCAGTGAGGAGCAGTTTGAAAATATCTTGTATACAGCAATAGGAGAACAATCTCTGATGGTGCTTTGAGCAGCAATTGCCCTTGGACAGGGGAGTGCCCACAAGCATCCAAACCAATTGAGGTCACTTGGGCAAAGGACCACAGCAATGGTAGATCTGGGATGAGGAGGTGAACCAGAGCCCCGCTGGTGGTTAGCTAGAAAGATGGACAGAGGTTTCTTTTGGACAAGACAAAGAAGGGGATGGGAGACAAATGGGAAACAGAGTTAGTTCCGTTGACATTGACAGGGTCCAAATCATAACTGCAAAGAATGACACATGAGACACTGGCGTTTTGCTAGGCCTTGTCAAGTGGAATGTAAGCATAATAATAAATGAGCTGAACACACTCTTCTGCCCACTTTAAAGCACACTTGCTGTTTATGTTATGAATTTAACATGATGGAAACAAATTAAATGAAGGCTGCACAAAAGTTACATGTATTTTTTGTTTTATTTTGTCCACTACTAAACACTGAAATATCACTAATAACAAAATGTTACTTGAGCAAGGGTTCCAAAAAATTGAAATATATCACAATCAGTTAAAGAACTTGGCAGGGCAGCTACGTATTTTAAGAATGTTTGGATACTCATAGACATGTGCCAGGCACAAAGGTGTGTATATTGGATATGCTACAAGGGCTTGGAATGTGCCAATCAGATTTTAGATCTTTTCTATAATATTTAGCAAATACTTATCAAATAATCATCTACCATTTACTATAAATCACTGTGATATCTACAATACTAATATGAAGGACTTGTAGTTATGTGACTGAGGAAATGAAGTGGATCCTAATAAAAGATTGCGTGCCAGCTTGGCCTGCTCAGACCATCATTTTACCAGAAAAGGCCTCTTTTTGCAACTTGGATGATGACATACAGGGTAACATTTGGACTGATATTACATCCAGAATCTTGTGTTACACTATACTAGCTGTTATAAGGATCCGCCCCTAGTCTGAGGCCTGTTTCTGCATGGCAGTATCCAGTAGCACGGAGCATTAGCTGGACCCACAGGCTGTACTGCATCCCTGGAGGACCCGCTGTAGTCATTTTCCCAGTGTGTTAACCCCCATCCACTGACTGCAGGCAAAACTTCATGCTGTATTTTTTTGTATGTACTCCCAGGTGCCTGAAACCATATAATGCGTGTTATGCGGCAGTACAAAAGATAATTAAAAAGCGCCAAAAAACATGTCCACGGAAACTGTAATGCAAGTCTACTCCTTTCAGAGGCACCGTTTTGTAAATGTTGCTGAAGAGGTAAGTAGATCTCGGATAGACCAGCGGGGGGAGGGGTTTTTAGAGGAGAGGCGGGTGAGGGGGGTGCGGGGCAATAGAAGATGGCTTCAGGGCATGAGGCAGGATAACCCGGTAAGGCTGATTCATCTACTGTGAGAAAATCTCTGGGCAACCTGTCTCCACACAAGCCAGGTCTCCATATGTCCTCAGAGCCTCTGGTCATCAGGGATCAGGGACAGTCTCTGACAGGAGTGTTTAGAGTATTAGTTCACCATTAGTCTTGTTTTTGACAGTGGGGACAATGCCTTGTTTAACACAGTCCCCTCTCTCAAAGGGCCTGGATGTTCATCACTGATCAAGCCACTGTTCATGCAGGCCCACTCCATCACAAACAGGTTTCAATTAGGCCTTTCCTCTATGAGAAGTATGAAAATGGTAGCTAACACATGGTAAGCTACCATGCTCACATATGCACATGTAAAATTGCCATGCATTGTTTATTTGCATTTTTTATATACTTTCAAAGAAATCTTTTAGATAAATGGCTTGACATATAATTTACCCAGATACCCAAGATGTTTCCGCAGTACATTTTGTGAAGGCTGCTAGCTAAGTTGCTCATGAATCCTCAGAATTCTAGAATATTTTCATATACCTGGAACACCTGATTGTAGCATAAACTATATGTCCAAATGTATCCAGACACCCCTCCTACTTCTACCTTCAAGACAAGTTGAAGCGATCCAGAATGAATCATCATGAGTAACTGACCTTATTAATGCATTCGAATTCAATCAAATTCTCACTGCAATGTTACAACATCTAACAGAAAGCCATCCCTGAAGAATAGAGGCTGTTACTACAGCAAAGGAGGGACAAATACCTTATTCATAGCCTTGTTTTCAAAAGTAATATTGCATGAGCAGGTGTTGACATGGTTTTGGACATGTAGTGTAAAAAACCTGCAAAATGGACAGTCACCTAAAATCTTAATGAAAACATATTGTCAGGTGTGTTCGTAAGGTATGATATTATATTTGTAATATGATATACATTGTTGGATAAAGACTTTTTTTTGAAAAACGCAAATCAGGTAGGCTTGCCTTATGCATAAGAATATTTACAACCTTGCCTTATCATTTCACCGAAATATTTTAAAAGGTTGTATTTTTAAGATATACTGTATATGTGAAAATCGAGGAAGATCAGAGAAGTGGGCTTAGTGCTTTCTTTGAAGACACAGCAGACATCTACATGCAACACCTGATTCATTGTATTTAGACTCAACATCAGTATCACTTTTGGACACTATTATATACCTGGAAAGCAGATGGAGCTGCTATCTGTATAAAAAGTGCTCTATAAACTCTGTCAAGATTTGTGGCATGTAAAACAGCAAAGCAAATGCTGTAGTCAAAACGGTTAAAAAATAATTTTATGTGTTTTTAACTGCAGATGAAGCTGGAGTGTTGCACGGTAAAAGTTGTATTCCCTCATCATCTTCCACAAAAGTCTGATCTGCAGTCAGACCTTTCTGCATTTTGTCAGCTGCTCTGTTTGCTGTCTTGTCCTGTATTATTGTATTACTCACTCTTGTTAGTGTATTTTTTTTTGCACTCTGTGTAGTCCAGTCCTGCCCACACTTGTGTAGTCGTGTATTTGCTTTTGCGTTTCACACTGGATTTTTTCCCTAAAAAAAGCCTTGAGGTCCATGCGCTACCCAGTTGAAATATGATTCTTTAACCTCTTACACCTCCAGCACTTACTTGTGCAACAGATTCGTGTAAAACACAGTAAAAGGTGTGAATCTTTGAGCCCCCATGTGACCAGCAGGTCGGCGCAGTGGCTCCGTTGCCTACAGGGAAAGGCCTTAAACTTTGACCTCTGTAAAATAGGGGTGAGCAGAAGGAAAAGGAAGTAATTTGTCTTGTTCTGGTATCACCTTCCTCTGATCCAGGCATCTCCTCTTCTCACCTGATACTTTCTCAGAGTCATTAGAGATAAGGCTCTGAAAACACAGGAGTATCTCCCCTTTGCTCCTTTTTCTGACATATTATGTTCACTGTAATTGAAGCCTCTTCTCAATCTTGCCATCTCTCTCTCTCTCTCTCTCTCTCTCTCTCTTTCTCTCTTTCTCTCTTTCGCTCTCTCTCTCTCTCGTCCATGTGTCATCACGTTTCAAACGTTAATCTCCAGGGAACCCCAAGATCAAACAGAGCATTTTCAGTTGACATTTCCAAAGGAAACACTGCGAAGTGGGAAGCTCTCAGAGCCCTGGACTTTGAGGACACAGAGGCTACTGGACTATCTCTGAGTCAGTCCTCATGCTTCATCCAAGGCAGCTTCTATCTGATTTAGGACTCTGAAAATAGGGACATGATTTCAACTATCCTTGAAGGCCTTTCAGTTATCTCAGATGATGTTTAGCTTTAATTAACTCTCAAACAAAATGATCTCGTCTGAGAACAAAGTAAACAGGATAAAGGTCTTTAAAGAGATGCCAAAACTGTAATGCATGATCATGCAGGGAGATGAATTTCGAGCACATGAGAGTGGTTGTCCCATGTCCATTGTACATCCCTTCCGATTCACAGCTAATGTACGAGTGTGTGCCCGAAACGGACGCACTTCACAGCCTAATAGTGCAATTTTGCTGAATTCTGAAGAGGAGCGAGCACAAAAAGATAACAGTGTGCTGTTGAAGCTGTCTTTCATAACTGCAGCATAAGCAGTGTTTAAGCTCAAGTGTATCTCTGCCCCCCCACGCAACAAACCTAACGCGCATTCTGTTCACAAATAGCCTCTTGAATAAGGTGCAAAAGCATGGGATATTATCCACACTCTTCATTCATTAGTTCTCTATCAGCACAAACCTATTTTGCCATCTATCAACAGAGAGTCCTAATTATCCTCAATGGTCAGTGAAGCTTTGATGAAATCGAGAGCTGTCATTGAGGTAATGAAACTGTCTTCTCTCATACCGTGATGATTTCTGATGCAATACAGCTTGTAAATTTATACTCAAATTTATTTGGCATCAGCCGTGCCCAAGGACACCTGTTACCTGTTGATTGCCAGGATGACGAGAAATGATTGCACCACTGAACCGTATGTTTTAAACCATGACTCACAAACTTCCAGAGAAGTGACATAGCAGGGAGGCAGAGGTGGAAAGTGAACATTTTATTGTGTGTGTGTGTGTGTATGTGTGTGTGTGTGTGTCCAGTTAGGCCAGCTATTTTCTGCACTCTTGGAAACAGGATAAGCCCTCTGGCCCTTTTTTTGGAAAAATGAAAAGTCATGGAAAGGTTTGAACACCTTTCCATCTGCAGCAAAGGCCACCAACACTCCATCAGCCCTGCACCTGGCTTAGGTCAACACACACACAAATACACAGGCACAGGCGCATAACCACAGTGTACTTACTGCGGTGTTGATATAACACATTTTGATATGACACATTTTGATGTTTGACACATTTGAACTACACTCTTAACAAACAATGTTCCGCATAGTAATCAAACGGGGTTCTTTGACTAATAACCTTATCAGAACCCCTTCTAGTGCCCTTTTAAGGGTTCTTTAAAGAATCATACACAACAGGTTTTTCCAAAAAAAGGCCGAGCAGATCAAACAAAGCATTGAAATGATTCGTAAGTGTTTCTGGTTCTATATATAAAATACCTTACTAAACAACCCTCGAAGAACATTTTAGGATGCATTTAAACTCAAAGCACTATTAAGAAGGGTACACACAATTAATTTTTGTTTTAAATTACTGTACACACAGATTTGAAGTCAATTGTCTTTGCTTTATTTATTTATTCATTCTCCCAATGGCCTCCTGTAATGGTGTTGACAGACTACACTGCTCTGATGTCACATGGAAAGCGTAGTGTTAGGGTTAGGGTCTACAGTAAGCTGTGTTGTGTAAAAACTACATTTAAAAAAGGAGACAAAGTTTATATTATTGCATAAAACATCTTAGGCCATGTGCGAATTTCATATGTAAAGCTATTAATCTGGGCAGTAAACATTTCAGTAGGCAATTAATTATTTCAGAAAATATGTAATCTAATTCAGAAAATATGTAAGTAAATGAACATTGTAATTTCATGTGTGTGCTTTTTTTTTCAAATCTCTCAACCAATCTGTTTTTCTGAATAAGATATCAATAATCTAATTGAAAAATTACACATTCTTGTTACGTTCTGCTGCATTTAGGTTTTTTTTTTTTTCAAAGTTAAATAGCAGGGGCAACCAAATGAGGTCCTGGAGGGACAAGTTCCAGCACAGCTTGTTAGTTCTCTTCAGGCTCTAACCAGGTGGTTTTGAGTAGAGAAACACCACACAGGCTCGATTTATGTAGTTATATTGGTATATATTCATAATATAGTGCTTTTACAGGCAAAAACATACTGTGGAGCTAAGTAGTTTTTAAGACTGTAGTCGTTACTACCCTTGATGTAAAGCTGACATTCTGCAGTTGAGTGGGCAGAAGGAAAACAATGAAAAATATGTCAATTGTGGGGACACATACATTTTTAATGTTTTGTAAGAAAAAAAACTTCTGCTAATTTTATACTCTTCCAGGGATGAAAAAGGCCATTTAGAGGCAAAAACTAAAAGAATCAATTTCCTTTTGCATGCTGATTTGGTTAAGGTTAGAACTGGTTTAGGTTTAGCCCTGGCTAAGTGCAGTTAATTGGAAAATCTAAAATGTGAGTGGATAAGAAAGAGTGAACATGTGCAAATGAACAGTAATGCACTGTTAACATACATATGGTACACTTCTGAAACCTTTATGGCAAGGTTTCAGGAAATTCGGCAGTGACGTTTCTACCTCACCTGGTCTGTAAGACAAAAACAACTGAAAAGTCTCCTCTGATGAAAGTCTCATACACTTCTGCATGGAACGTGCACCAATCAGCTTAATTGCAAAAGCTGTTTTCAGTTGAAATTCACTCCCTTGATTTACAAAACCTGCATTAAAGCAATGATTAAAGTGGGACTAATCAAGTGTTGGTACATCTGGAGGTCCCTGAGTATCAGAATATTACAAAATTCCTTAATGCATCACACAGTAACTCGTGTTCAGTTTCTGTGGAAGAATGACACTTGGTCCATGCTGTTTTTTGGTGTGGCCCTCATTTGTTCGGCCCCATGGGGAGAGAATAGGAACCCTGCCCTGTTTTACCAGGTAGAAGTATCTACAGATTCTCACGCATTACTCCAGCACCAAACAGAAATGCTGCAGGCTGTATATGAATGTTACATTCAGCAGAAACTATTCTGTAGAATGCTCCAGTGGCAAAAATTTGTAAGAGAAGAATTTCCCACAGACTGGACCTCCCTTCTTATAACACATCCTAACATTTTAACTGACTGTGATAACTGTGAAATTTTATCTGGATGACTGCAACTGGATGAGTATTCTCCTGGGAAACCTTTAACAAGCATGCAGAAGTATAAAAAACTATATAAAACACCCCAACCAGTAATATATATTTTTATGGAAATGATAAAGACACAAACTGTTTCCTGAAATTCCCCTGTCTATCCTCTCCTAATTGTTATGTTGTGTAATAATCACTCGTGCTTCCCAGTTTAATGCGGAATGATTTATATATATATATATATGTGTGTGTGTATATATATATGTATATATATATATATATATATAATTGGAAATTAATTCGGGGAGCACAAGTCCGTCAAGATACATATATGTATACATATGTATCTTGACAGACCTGAAATCACCATAATAGCTATTTGATTTGATTAAACCAAATGATTCCTCATTAATGATTAATAACAGCAGAAGCCTTTATATTTCATATTCAAATATAATAGCTTTAGGGCATTGTACTTTCATAGCCAGTTTTGAAAACTGCAGATGCTAAACATAACTTATATAAATATAAATTACACATTTTATAAAACATGGATAACAAAGCGTTAGATTCCTGAGAGGGGCTCAGGTAGGGAGGCATATTAATCAATTGTGCTATAAAAACAAAATTTACTGTCAAACTGTGCAAAGCATCCCCCTCCTCCTCCTCCTCCTCCTCCTCCTCCTCCTCATCATCATCATCATCATCATCACATGCAGCAAAACTCACATATATGGTTTATTTTATATATGGTAGATTTTTTCCATAAGAAGGAACCCTCCTCATTTATATATTATACATATATGTTGTAATAAATTTGTCACTTTCTTATAAAATCATTTTATTTTTTCACAAATACAAGGTACAAGGTAAAATACTGGTTGCCTTTTAAATTGTGTCAACAGTTCATGGCAATCACACCAATACAAATGGTTCAAAACTTTTATATACATACAGTATATACCCACAAATATATAATTATCATTGATTATGATATAATACACAGTGTATCTCTAAAAAGTATCCTTAACCAGGCTTGTGGGGTGCTGAAGCCTATTCCAGTGGTCATAAAGCTAAAGGTGGAGAAACACACTGACCAAGTCGCCAGTTCAAACAAATCCATGTACAGCTATTACTGCATAAAAAAGAAAGAAAAAGAGGAATGTTTTATCAGTGTTCTCTTCGTCAGTTGTCATGTCTAAAAATGCCCAATAAATTTCAGAGACCAATCATATTTGGGGGAATATCAAGTGAGAGGGGCTTTTATACTGAGCATAACTACTGAGCATGAAGAAAATTTGTGATATATGATCTTTACTAGTAATAAGCTTTACTGGCCCTCCCTCTGGGCTAGCGGAGGCTAGGAATGAGGGGCAGGCTAAATTAGAGGCCTGGCTCTTGGCGTGGTCTGTACCTGTCTCTCAGGCCTGTAGGTGCGGGCAGAGGGCTGAGGTGCCCCCTCCTGCCGAGTGGCCAGGGGCCTCCAGGCGGGCCTGGGAGTGGAGCTGCATGCTGGGCCCATGAAGAGGCCTCCGCCCCTTCTCGGCAGGACCCCTGTCACTCAGCCCTGACCCCCCACAGCCATCAGACCTGCCAGGACACAGCACGGAGCACAAGCACCTGAGAGAGGGGGGCATCCTCACACCGGAGCCAGGACCGTGAGGGACAATGAGGGGCAATAGACAGGTGCTAAAACTGCTTTATAGACTGTTTTCAATGGTCATTATCCTTTCTACACTTGCTGTCTCTGTTGCACTTGTTTCTAGTTCATTATTACTCTATTGTTCTAAACAAAAATGTGGAATTATGTGTCATATTTATAACTATTATTATTTTATCCATCATTAACTTAAACAGTGCAGTCTGGAACAAAATAGCTAAATACTAGACAATATTTTTAGATTTTATCAAATGACAAATATCATACAATGTGGCACAAATTTATTATGGAATCTCCAGCTTCTCCAGTTCATTAGTTATTTGAAAATCAGAATTTGTTTGAAGAATAAGACATTGAAGAGTAGTACATTGTCAAAATAACTATGCAATACTTTATTTTGTTAATGGTAACACTTTATTTTAAAGGTTTGCTGCAGATGCTTTGCAGATGTGCACCTAGTCTTTAACTAACTTTCAACTAATTATCTATTAAATGCAACTTATTTTTGCATATAACAGATTACCTTCAGTCTAAACCTAAACCTTACCCTAATTTCTTAACTTTAACCCAAAAGTTACATATAATCCTGAAGTTAAAACTATAAAACTATACCTAATACTATTGTTTATGAACCGAGTTTCACCAACTGTTCACAATTAATCATCTGTAGATAATCCACTGGAGACTATCGAGTTAACAAATGTAACATGTCACTGTTCTTTCACTATAAAGAATAGTATATAAAGAATATTCTTGATACAACAAGAATATCAAGATGAAAGTGATTATAGTATTTATAGTACTAAAAGGGTCCCCTAACTGAGCCGATTTCTTCATATACCTGTATTTACCATCATTAACCCCTCAAAAGGCCAGAACCTACTGATGTGTCCAATGTTTTATAACAACCTTACATAACCTAAGAACTCAAGTCTATGCTACAGTCCAAGCAGTTCCGACATTCATTTAAAAACCTAAATGAAAAATACAAAACGAAAAAACTATTCCCACATTTTAACTTGGAAAAAGTAAGTAGAACAGGGTTACAAAAAAACATGTTTTTTGGTTTTCAGTTTGCTGCCTTAGTGACTTTTGGGTTGGACTGCAACTATTTTAGCACCTATTGCTGTTAAAGTGGCCTGTACTGGACAGTGTTCTTGCTCTGTGTAATGTGAGACGTAATTTGTTAACATTCTGTTACTGGGACATATCAAAATAAGTCCTGATTAGAAAATTAAGCTTCCAACTTGTTTTTAATGCAGTTATGTGTTAAAGTGACAAATAAACACAGTGGTAATGCAGCATTAAATCAGCAAGCGCTACAAGAACAACCCGATCTTGTCTACTAACTTGGCATGAACAGGAAAAACAGTCTTTGTGCCTTCAACCATTTAGAGCATACTTTATGTCACTGTGCAGCTGTGTGTGACAAATGCACAATCATTATCATGCCTCTTGGCTTGTTAGGATGATTTTTTGAAACTCCCAAGAATGCACTGTGTACATAATGCCATCCTGCTTGTGAAATGCTTGTGGTGCTGAAAAAAAATTCTGGAATGGAAGTGTTTCCATGAGTAAGGCCCGAATGCGACACTTCAGAGGACCAAAATAACGGCAAATGTTCCAAAAAGATCAAATATGAGGGCCCTGGCCAAAAACAACAATGTTTTAACAGCCAGAGCGGTGCAATTAGATTGTTTCCCTTTGATGGCCACTATCAGCACACAACGGTTACTCTCTGAGGGAAATGTGATGACGTGGTAGGGGCACGCAATGCAGGACTAAATCCAGGGCTATTTGCAGTGAGTTTGTCTATTTGCACATGACTGATGATTCAGTGACTGATTCGATCATTTAATCAGGCCATGCATGTTGCAAGTGGGGTGAAGCGGTCTGAAACAGGATCTGAAGGATGTGGAGACGGCGGTGCAGGATGGGTGTGTGTGCATGAGTGAGACTAATCACAAGTCAAAGCACAGCCCACCTAAGCCTGAGGAAGAGCCCAGAGTAGATGTTAGAACTCAGTGGGATGCCTTTACCTGGACTATTAGTCACCTGACAATGGAGATTAAAGGGGAAACAGGGGTATTAAAGATGATGAAAGGATTGGCAAGGAACAATAAATTGTGCCCACGCTGTAGAGCTGTGCGCCACAGCTCCTTATGCAGGATGTGCCAAACGTTTTATGAGAAAAAACACTTGTTCAGTTCTCATTATGTAAAATCAACATGGCTTTGAAACAGACACTGCCCACTGTCTGATTAAGCTCAGTCGATCAAAACTGGACCTGAAATGGTTGGAATCAAGTACTCAAGGTGCCCAACCCTGCTCCTGGAGAGGTGCCCTCATGCAGAGTTTAATTCATACCCTACTCCAACACACCTGGCTCAGATGCTCCTGAAGATCTGGATTAGCTGGATCAGGTGTGTTCAAGCTGGAGAAGTACTTTACAAGAGGCCCAGGCTCCAGGAGCAGGGTTGGGCTGTACAATGTAGGAAATTTCTAGGTGACCATCCTGTAGGTATATTACTTTTCTCACCACACCAATGCACAACAATTAATTCTGAATAATCATTAAAAAAAAAAAAAACATTTCACTGTTACCAAAAAACTGTTAATGTGTTCTGCTCTTCAGTAAAAAGTGTATGTAGTGGCAGATGTTTTTTTCTATTTTTGTTTGTCTTAGGCTCAAACTCTGACCATTTGATGGAAACTGCATGCTAAAATCTGGATTAGAGCATCTGCTAAATGTCATTAACATAAAATCTCCATGCTTGGACCAGATGGCTAAAATGTTAAAAAATGTCTTGGTGAAATATCAAGAATAGAATATCTTTATTGTCATTGCAATACACAGGAATGTACAGTGCAATGAGATAAGATTTGCGCTCTGTAGATGCTTCTCTTGTAACTATAAGTATAAAATATATAAAACAAATAACAAAGAGTGTGATATTCAAGTGGACACCAGTATTTAAGGAGACAAAGTGTCAAATGTAGAATGAATCCACTGTACCAGAACAGACCAGTGTAAAAAGCAACTAAAGGAGGAACAAGTAAAACTAAAATTGAAGTACTGAATAGAAAACCAGTATAAACTATTAAAAGCAAAGATGAAAAGGGCATTCAGAGAGAAAAGAGGAGTGTAGATTAAAGGGTCACTGCATAAAGATCCATTTCATACCCTTCATTAAGGGTTTAAAGATGCCCAAAGTAAGACATTTTCATCATTTGGTTGTGTCCACCATTATTGTAAACCCTTTAAAAGGTCGGGACCAATTGGTGGGTCTGAACTTTTATAATCTGAAAATATGGAGAGTTTGTGGAGTTACAAATAATAATAGCCACCCTTTACCAATTTGGTCAGTGCCTACATGGTATTTGCAACAAAGACACAAATCCTGTTTTGGCACAATTGACGAAACCAGTTTAGCTTCGCCAACAGTACAGTTATCCCCATTTAAAGTCTACAACCCAGGTGACCCTTCAACAACAGTTGAGCTTATAATGAGAAAGAAAAATACTGGGAAATTGGGCACAGGTAAGGAGTGGCACTACTGGTTTCTAAGAAACAACCCATGACTCTCACCAGTCAGGCTCCTTTCCTGAAGTCAGTTCAGCTTTTCTGGTGTCAGTCTCAAGAGGGTGAGAGGGCTGTGAATGTATTAAACCAGTCATGCTGTGTTTGGGTGCGGTTAGGTTGAAGCTTCAGTTCAGCTAGTTCTGAGCTTAGTCATAGCTTTTAGCTGCCAAGAAGGGGCACGTTGAGGTGTACTCACGTTTTCAGTGAGAAGCTTGCACGTTGCTTCGCTTGCGTGCCAGCCATCACATCTGAATACCTTAGGTGCAGCACCTTATCATATCTATGTTAATAATATATTTGCTATAAGATGCAACCAAGTTTATGCTAAGGTCATGGTATGTATGTTATATTTTAGCTTAGTGTCATCTTTGATAGAAGTTCTTAACACACACAATACAGCTGTAATATCAGTACCCATATCGAAGTAACACAACAACACTGACTGTTAGTTTTAACCACAGTGATCAGCAGTGGAAAGAGTGGCCTAAACCCGTGCTCAAGTAAAAGTATTATTACATCAATGAAATGACTCAAACTGTTGCTTTCCAAAAAGTAACTTGAGTTACTAAGTAACTCACAACTATAGTTTGCCCTGATTCACACATTTTGAAACATTTTAATATAGTTGGAATGAGTAAAATAATAGACTCCTTTACTATTCAAATATACTTGAATAGAAGTAAAATAATTTGAGGAAACAACAAACCTTTACAAATATAAAGCTAAAAATGATAGAAAAACTTTTTAGTGGGCTGGGTGTTTCAGTTAATAACAATTACATAACAAATAAATATATACATTTCTTATATACCATATAAGCATATCATATATACCAATCATATATCATATATACCAATATCAGGTTCATAAGCATTATTAATGCATTTTGAACTAAAGTTCAAAAGAATGGAATTACTGTTTGCCAGTTAACAAAGGAATTTTGTTGCATAAACATATATAATATGATTATATTGTGATGCTTCTACTCTACATCGTCATTCATTTCAAATGCAGTAAGCTGCATAAAAATGACGACATGTCAACTTTGTTCAGAATCATGGAGAGTTTTAGATCATTAACATCTAAGAAATCTGTATCAGTTTGAAAATTAACCTTTAATAAAGATTACTATGCAGAACACCTAGTTTTGAAAATGTGTTACTAAATTCATCCTGAAATTACTGTGAAAAGATCATTAGAACATATTATTTATCATGTAAGAATTTTATTGGAAAAATACTTTTTGAATACAATAAATTCTAAATACAAATATAAGGATACTCAAACGTATAGATTATAGATTTCGTTTTACACTGTTTAGTTCATTTTTGCATAATATAACAACAGCTATTAATATAACAAGTAATTTCAGACTTATGAATGCTAGTATATACCATCTGATACCATGATATTTAAAAAAAATATTTTTTAACAATGTAGCCCAGTGCTAATTCTTAGCATAAATGTGTCAGTGGAGTAGAGAAAACAGTGCCATTAGAGTGCTGAGTGATGTGGAGTTGGACAGTAGGGGGGCGTTAGATAGTATCATGTGTCTCTTATGAGAGGAGCCTGGTGGGCCTCCCTGAGATCTCAGCAGGAAGGGGTGAGGCTGCCCACCGTGGAATGTTGTTTCTGTTTTAAATGGCCATTACTACCTGCAGACGTTCTTTCTCCCAGGCCTCTATTGCCCGGGGATTCGATTGGATTGGAGCTGTAAACTCCTGTGTTCCACAGGGGCAGGTCCCGGGAGTAATTGTTGAGAGGCAGGCCCCTCATTCAGCCCCAGCAGGGGGCTACAATCACAGGCTAGCCCTAGCCTTTGGGCTGCCCTGCTTGAAGTTAAAGAGGCATCAGCAGGAGGCCCTATTCCTATTACATAGTCCTGGTGCCACAGCTGCCCTAGACAAGTCTGTAGGTTCAGCTAAAGGCATCTCGTTCATCTCTTTCAGCACCTGCACTACTCTCCTGGAATGTGATTTAATGCCAGAATGATCATATGACTGCTGTTGTCTATTGTGTAACCATGCATTACACAAGTCAACACATATTCCATAAACTGTCGAGAAACCTCGAGATTAAAGTCTCAAAGTTGCAATAATAGTTTAAGTCAAGGCCTCAAACTGCCATCTGTGTCTAACCAAACAAGCTCATTCATTGCTGTGGCAGACAAAAATGGCATTTGGTATGTGGACTGCAACATGTGTAAAGAAAAATATGCACTCATCAGTCACAGAGGCAGACAGCTCATTTTTGGCAGCCCATCTGCATCGGCAGAAACAAAGGCAGAGAGCTCGATTCTCACAGGTGGAGCCGTAGCACAGAGACCCAGGTCTCCACCCTGAAAGCACAAATCCCACGCTTTATCATAGACACCACAAACACAGCTCTTCATGTTCATGTCACTTTCGACATGAGAATCGCAAGGGGCAGAAGGTGAGGCCTGCCACATCCCCTACCCCAGAAATCAGCCAAGAAAAACATGAGATTAGCCAGGAGCTACAGCGCTCACCACTCAGGAAAGGCTTGATCTGAGCTTTGTTTGAGCAGACAGGGTCAGCTCCGTCTCTGGGTGGAGATGAGGGAAATCATGTCACGTGTTGCCTCAAACTGTAAGGGTCATACTGAAAACCTGAGGGCTTGCGTTTTAAAATGTCTAGTTGAAGTTCATGCTAGCAAGGTCACTAATGACAAGGAAACGAAACATCAGCTGTCTGGGATCAAGAGCACTCAAATATGTCAGTCAAGAGCAGGGATCAAATATGATCCTTAGTTGGCAAAGAAACATGGAATGACTGTTGTCAATGAGTGAAACTGCCCGGGTCTTCACACTAAAAAGACTGCACGAGGAAGAGCCCTGGATGAAAGCAGGTGAGGTGGATAGGCTTGTCATTGATGTGTTTGACTTTTAAGGTGATAGCATGGCTAGATTCTTCAGCATTTCTTGGCTCTTGGCTCTGTTTTCACAGGTGGTAGCTGCTCAGGTTGAGGTGAGCTGTGGCCCGGGTGGTGGAAGGACAGCTCACGTCATCACCCAGCAGAGGTCAAGTCCACCCACAGCTTCAGACCTAAAATGGTTGACACGGGGTGTCCAGGCCGTTTCCTCAATCCACACTGCACTGCTCATTACATTCAGCCAGGCAAGCTTCCATGTCTCAAGGGGAACATTAAGGAAACTGTAATGGTCCAGGAGCTGTTATGTCCTTCATGAAGCTTGGCATTGGTTATGCTTCTTCTGTCAACAATTCTGGTACACCCTCTGTAGTACAAGAGGTTCGGGAAACGCTCTTGAAACACTACTGGGCTGAGTTTTATGATGCATTAGATAAACCATAAAATTCAATATTAAACCAGTTCAAACACAATTACAGTCACTCTCTGAATGTATGCTTCTTTGAAAAATACTTCTTAATTACTTCATACTCTTCTTAAAATTACTTCTACAAAATTTCATTTACAAGGGAAGATTATTTAAAAAAACATTCTTCAAAGGGTTCCTTAGGGAATTTAAAAGTGTTTCAACCATCTATGTTTTCACCTTTATTGTCAAGAATATCGGTTTTTAATTTGATTGTTTTCATCAGATATAGCTAGAATATTAAAGAGAAGTTTGCTTTCCATGAAATACTGCATGTGTACAATAACTTTTTATAAAATTGTAATGGAACAGATTAGATGGAACAGATTAGATTCCAGGTACCTGTATTGGGCCAATCTGCAGAAAACACTGATAAAGAACAAATTCAATTCAATCCTGTCGTAAACTGAGTCTGAAATAGCTCAAAGTTACTATGTCATAAAATACGTACTTTAACTAAAAAATAACATATTTTAAAACATTTAAAACAGAAGTTTCTTTGAACTATGAACAAGAAAATAATTAATGACCAGACTGATCTACTGTCAGACACTGATCTAACATCAGACACTGATATGGCAGACCAGTGTCATTAAGACCGTAAATCCTGCTCCTTAAAGTGTCAAAAGTATACCCGTTTGCGTTGTTTGAGCATCACCTGAGGCCTTTGCTCTAGGAGGAGGAGAAGAAGGAAGATGAGGATGACAAAAGGACAGCAGCCCCTTAAGGCATGAGCACCCTGGTCTCGGAGAAGGCGATAAGCATCAGCCTGGACAGTGCAGCTGCAGGGCAAGACCGCAGAAGAATGCTTAAAATGTACCATCAGATAAACTCGTCTCTCTAGTTCCTCCACATCACTCCCTCTACTCTAGGAAGTTGTAGTCATCATATGCAGATAAGGCTCATAGCTTGCAAAATCTTTCCACCGTGCATCTCATTTAGCATTTGTGTAAACTGACAATTTTCCATATAATTACATTATGCAGTACCACAGAAACCACCTTGGAGAGAATCATGATCACATAACATGTATGGTGCTGCTTGTATCTGCACAGCCTCTAAATTGGGAAACCAAAAATGTGGGAGGAAACTTCTCACTTTCATTTAAAGGATCAGATGATGGTTTCATTTGGTAGGTAGTCCTGTATATGGAACCTGCTTTACAGCACAGTCTTTGAACTGAAGTACCACCAGCTGAGCCCAGATTATTATCTCTCAGTCAGTTCTTTGACCCAGACAACACGGGGGCCACCACCACCTTCACCTTTCACGGTCACTCCTATACCTTTCTAATTTCTGCCCAGGAAAGACAACTGTTTGATCTCTGCACTGTAAACACTGTGCCTGGCTATTAGAGCCTGCTGATAATGTGCTTGCTGTAACATACCCTCTTGACAATAATGGTGCCATAAAGGGTTCTTTGGGTGATATCACCACTTTTGGTGAAACCAAAGTATGACAAAAGTGTGCTACAGGTGACAAACATTTGTAAAGATAATCTAGAGAGAAACTGGTGTAGAACCTTATAAAGAACCTTATAAAGATTATAAAGTTCTTTGAACACACACACACACACACATACACACACACACACATGCACACTGAGTGTGTCCGAAATCGCGCACTTATGTCAGTGCACTGAAATGTAGTGCACACTGCTGTGGGTATTAATGTTTAGCACGTAGCGGAAGTGACGGACTAACATTTGATCACGATTCTCCAGTCCGCCAAAATATCTGCCGGCTGTTGTTTACACAATTAATTTTTATTTGCTTTTGTTTGTGTTTAGTTGCCTCCGTTTGGGCTAGTACTGGCATTTAATTGTTGGCTGCCATTATTCCGAAAGTCCCTCCCCTTCCACTAGGTAGTCAAAATTGCGTCCGTTTAGCGCGTGTAGTGTCCATCGTTCTGCTCTGCATTTTCTGGCCTGTTTTCAGTGCACCATCCGAGTACTTTCAGTGCACTGAATTTTGGCTTAGTTGTAAGTGTGAACGCACTACGGACTAAAATCATGCACTAAGTGTGCAAGTGCCCGATTTTGGACACACCCACTGTTCTTTAGGGAATCATTGTTTCACTCAAGTAACACTTTGCAGCACTTTGTATTTTTGCTGTCATTAGATAACATCATGTTGATGTGCTTTATATTTACTTTGTCACTTTCTAAAGAAAATACAGTATCTGTAACAGCATTTCAGGAAAAAAGAAAAACCTATGAAAGTTTCAGACTGTGTAAAAATGGCCACTGTTATCAAAAACTGATGATACATGGTTTTCTCTTTGGATACTGATGATTAGCCTGTCAACATTTCGACTGGTCAATGTACATAAACAAACAACAGCATAAACAAAATAAAAAAAAAAAAAGATCGAAAATGGTTTTGGAGTTTTCCTGATTCAACAACAATATGTAGGGCCTTCCACATTGCTTGGAATGTGCCAGACAAATGAGAAGAACAACTGATTAAAGAAAACAAATTAAAGTTCAATGATAGCCAAGTTCCAGAGTGATAAACCCCAACTCCATAAAAGCTATGATAGCCATCAGTAGAAGGAAGATATTGTTACATTAGATCCACCCAGCATGCCCTTTATGGTGCTCAGCCTCACTGGAGAGAGGCATATGTTTGTATTGAACCAGTCCCAAGACTAACAGCACATGTTTGGTGTCACTGACAGGGCTGTGGCGAGCTTGGCATGAAGACAACACTCAGACTATGAACTGCTTCCAGGATGAGGCAGGAAACTGTACAGCTGGCCAGGTCAGGAGGAGGAGGAAGGAGCGAGAATTGTTAAAGGCTTTATGAAGGTCAAAGTCTTCATGGAAGGGCGGAAAAAGGAGGATCTGCAAGGCCCTGACAATGTGTCAACCACTCCTATGTGGTGAAAGTAGATAGCCACTGCCAGGATGATTTCCTTGGAACAGCATTTAGCAGAACAATAGATGCACAAGTTCCACTAATGGCTGTTTGAAATGGACGTGTGCTGAATAAAGCAGGACACGTCTGTTGCACAGCGCGCATCTTATCATTAGCCACACCTGAATAATAACCAAGGCCTTTCATTAGTCGGAATCATCTTTGATCTCTGACCTCTACCTTCCTCTCAAATAAATCACCATCAAATTCCATCCCATGTATGGACATAAGCTAGAAAAGTGCTGATCCATCCTAAACATGTATCAGGTCATTTTAGGTCGTCTAGACACCTGATGATAGGCCATTTTGAAGTGATTAAAAGGAGTTAGGTAGCTTGTTGTCAGAGTAGTAAATGCTCTCCTGTGTTATGAGGTTTTGAAAACAGATAGTAAAGACAAACAATGGTAATAAGACTTGGATTATCATTTTATCAGTTTTGGATAAGAATCTGCAAGTGACATAGGCTGTCTGGCTTTAGAGATGTAGACGAGGTAAGGAGTTTCTTGTATGAGTTAGTCACATAATTCCAGTGAATAAAATGGTAAATATGCAACAAAGCAAAGTTTATTGTCTGAGTGAGTACCTACCAAGGTCTAGATGTCATAAAATAACTCATCTAACTTCATTAAGCTCTCAGAACTTCACATTGTAAAAAAAATGCTTGATTTGTTGATTATTGCACTGTTTTTCCCTGTACTCTTGTATTCCTAACTTACGCCCCCACAGCGGTCTGAGGGCCCTCAGTTTTGCACATTATATAGTGCATGTAAAGATAACAGCAAAAATGACACATCTAGCTTGATGGCTTTCAGGAGCTCTTAATCACTCATACATACTCAAATGTAATGATGGTAGCAATCATGCTCATTAATCATGCCATCACATTACCATGAAGCTAGCAGTAACTAAAATGTGAAGAACATTAAGAAGTGAAAAAGAAAATATGAATACAGAAGAGAGATGTCTGGAGGTGTCAGGCCAAACCCCACCTGATGAACAGAGCCACGGCTGAGAGAGGACTGATAGAAACGTATAGTAATGTTAGAGTAAAAGGAGGGTGCCCCCATGCCAAACCTCTATCATTTCATAGCTTAATTTATAAAGATACTTTAGTATATTGTTATTGTTACATAAAACATAGCCTTTACATTGTGTGAACATATTGTTATGAATGCACCAACAGAAATGGTCAAAACATACTTGGAATTAAAGCTATTCCTTATCATTTTGGAGATATGGAGAATTATGGAGACATGGGACAATGGTCAGAGAACTGTTGTTTAAAACTGGCTTTCCATGTCATTTCTCTCTGTGTGGCCCATCGAAATTCCCTCTACCACGTCCTCAACAGCACCAGTGCACATCAAACAACTCTGCACATGGGAAAGAGAAGAGTGGAGATCAGGGGAAAACCCTGCTGCCCTGTCTCTCCTGAGAAGAGCCATGGCAAAGCCTTGCCGATTGCCACAGAAGTTCAGGCCGTGACAGGCTAAAAGGCCCCCTGATGCAGGTCTCCAGCCACCTCAGTTAACGATCAGGAGGTTAACTGATGGAGACTCGGATACCGGAAGCCGCCTGCTTCCCCTTGCAGACGCAAAGGAAGTACCTCATAGTCCAGAGCCCATTAAAACCAATTAAGGAGAGTTTGAACCTGGGCCTGCGTCTATGTGTAGGAGTCTAAGAGAGCTATCATTTACTGGTGGGAAATTACTGGTGGGAAATTAATGTACTCCCTATACAAAACAAGTCAAGTTCAAATCAAGTTGTAGAATGTGCTGTGTGATTTTCAATTAATTTTCACTTAAGTTGAGTGAAATTGATCATCTGCAAATTGCTAAAACAGTGTTGTTTGTTAGTATATACAGATAAAAATGATAGTGTGTCATTGTGCACAGAAATGAAAAAAATGTACATGCCTGATTCTCTGATTCCCATGCCAAGTTGTGCAATATATGATCATATCAACCACCAAATCTTTACTGGGAAATTATATGTAACAACATTCATACACCAGTGTTTTCATAACAATTTCCATTTCCAGTTGTAATTAGAGAGGTTGGCAGAAATCCCAGCCAGAAAGCATGAGGGTCCTGCAAACATCAACAGAGCATCTTCTCTTGTGAAGAGCATTTAGGAAGAGCAAGATAACAATAAACATGTCCATTTCTCATGAATGTCTATTGCCACACTAGCACACAAAGAATTAAATAATGCTAGTAAATCAGAAAGTATGCATAGAACCAGAAAGGTTAGGAGTAATAGTAGGTTTGTTTACTTTGATACAGACATGTACAATATATTTAACCTTTCAAGGCTGCGGATTAAAGCTATTGTTAACTTTTCAATGCTGTTTCTCAATGGCTTCTCAATACGGTTGTTATTTATTTTTATATGTAAAGAATGTCAGTTTGAGCAAGCAAATATAAGGAGAGGAATAAACATCATGCTTTAGTCACCTATGAGTGGCATTTTGATGAAACCAAACAATATCAAGCCTATAGTGACATTAATTCATGTGCATGTCCACTCAGAAACCAGTGTTGTGCCAGTTCACAGTGAAAAAAAACTAGTTAAAAATACAGTTCATTCAAATAAAAATGAACTAGTTCACGTTCTGTTTTTTTTTTACATTTTCAGTACAACGTCATTCTATCTGGACCTCCTTCAATCTTCTCCTTCTATCTGTAATACCACTGAACAATCACAGACATAAGTTACATTAAAAACCAATTTGGAGGTTTAGAATATATCTTACCACTTAGGCAAGGCATCATATTATGGTGAAAGTAGAAAAAATGCGGTGCAGGTATACTGTATGTGGAATTTTTATTCAGAAAACATTAACACAGACATATCTTTTAAAGTGATCAGAACAT